>JAQFVV010006219.1:1835604-2427377 GCA_028023455.1 Epiperipatus broadwayi | reverse complement strand
GTAACGTTTTTCATATTACTAGGCCGAAGTTGATCAGGAAAAATAGCTGTGTTGAGAATAGAAATACAACTTTCTTTTTTCTTTTGATACAGCTTGATCAACTCACGCTCAAATATAAATTTGAGGCGTATAGTGGCCTAGTAATACGAAAAACGTTACAATACTAAGAGTATTTTTTTTAACACCTGGCAAGTTGCATCAGTACTTTTATTAAATAAATAATACACAAATTAAAACTTAACAACTTAAGTTTATTCATTTGCAATAAAGGTAATAAAAAGAATAAGTAATAAGTAGAATTTCATTTTGTACTCTTCAAATTGATTACAATAAACTATCATATGAAAATAAATCATTCACATGCACAGTAAAATATATAAAGATTTTATATATCATTTACTTTGGTTTCTTACACACAGCTATTAGATCATTTAGAGGAAATCAATATTTCAGACATACATTATTAGTATTAATTTGTTTGCACTCCCCCTACCAATAAGTATTTTAAAGGCATAGGTGAGGGACCTGTACTTAGACCTTATTTTTATATAAATCAACACTGACCATGCATAATTCAGGACTTGATTCTATTGTGAGCTTGATAATTCAATTAACAAATTATTTGTACAAATATAATTCTATATATTGTACAGAAAAGACAGTATCTTATTATTAATTACCTACGCTTTTGAATTATATTAATTTAAATATTTGTAATTAATGTATTAGTGATCTATATATATAAATCATGTAAGAGGAAAGCATAGGTGACTCACCTATGCTTTTAAAACACTTATTGATAATGGAAGCACAAGCAAATTAATACCAATATGTTTTTCCTCACATGATTTACATATAACAATCATCAATACATTAATTACAGATATTCAGAAGTAATATAATTCAAAATTGTGGGTAATTAAAATTGAGATACTGTCTCTTCCCTACAGTATATAGAATTAAATTTGTACAAATAGTTTGTTATTTGAAATATCAGGTTCACAATAGAATCAAGTCCTGAATTAAGTTTGGTCAATAGATGTTGGGTTATATAAAAATAAGCTCTAAGCATAGGTGATTCAACTATATTTTTATATACTTATTGATGGGGCCACATGTCTGAAAGATTGTTTTCCCTCACATGATTTATATTTAGCAACAGAGTCACTGTACCTGCTATATTTAGTTTCAAAGCTCTTAGCAATAATATAAATTAGTAGATTGTATACTGTGCTATTCTGTACTTGTACAAAATGTTTCCAACACTTGCAAACATTCACATGTACAGTGGAACTGTGCATTATGCTATATTTTGTTCCAAGCCCCCTCACCTACAAATGTATATAGAGTATAAATATTGATTAGAATAGAATACATATTGTATATTGAACTGCAAGTATACAGTATTTTTCAACACACAACATATATCAATCAATAGTATTCTGTCCAATAGACAGGTCCAGAGAGTAGTCACTACATCAGTTCATCCATTCTTCCATTCCGTTCTCTTCCTTGCCCATTTCTTCAATTCCACATAAGTCTTCCTATCTCTTATATCATCCAATAATGTCAATCTCTTCATCCTTTCTTTTTATTTCCACTCACCATTTCCTCCAAACATCTTTCATTAAACTATAATCTCTTCTCAATATATGTCCAATCCAGTTACTCTTTCTTTCTCTGATATTCTCAATCAATCTTCTTTCCTCATTTACTCTTTTTCAACTTCTTCATTTGTTATTTTATTCATCCAACTGATTTTTTTTCATTTTTCTCCATGTCCACATCTCAAAAGCTTCCAATCATTTCTTAATTCTATATAAGATAAATGCTTTTTTATACATATAGTATGCATATATAAATTAAAAGCTTATGGTGTAAACAAACTTTAAAAAAAAAATACAGTTATTAATAATAAATTGAAGGAACACATTTACATATATTTTATTGAATGTGGGTTCATTCATGCAGTCACTGAAGTAATAAGATATAAGAGAAAAAAAATGACTAGAACCTATTATAGCAATAATACAATATGTACAAGGAAGAAAA
The DNA here is from genome assembly GCA_028023455.1 of Epiperipatus broadwayi. NCBI lineage: Eukaryota > Metazoa > Onychophora > Udeonychophora > Euonychophora > Peripatidae > Epiperipatus > Epiperipatus broadwayi. Next base: position 2,425,325 of record JAQFVV010006219.1, on the reverse strand, counting down.
AAAACTATATAAATGTACTATTTAATTTTCTGTCCATTTATTATTAGCCAACTATTAGATAAATTAATTGATGTTTTACATATATTCTTACAGTTATGTTTGTTATAATTAATATAATTGGTTTCACATATCTTTTTTTCTTTTAGGTTCTTTAATATACTTTAAAGTTTTATATTTTTTACACATTCTGTATTATGTCTGTATTTTAAATAATGAATATAGGCAGATTTATCATCTATTTATTAAGCTAAGATTATTATTTAGTTTTAGTGAATTCATTCTCCAGAAATTTTGTAAATATTAAAAAACTGGATAGAAAATATAATGGTTATGGGGAATTTTGCATTAAAAAATATAGATTCTATCATAAATAAATTAAATAATATACAAATGAATAGAAAATAAAGTATTTTTATAATGGATATTGAGAAAATGTAACCATGTATTCCAAGAACTAAAAATGTAGAGTTATTAATATAGAAACTATCTATGTACATTAATGATATCACATGATCACTATTTCTTGGCACAAAGTGGCACTACTGTATGGAGAGTTTTGCCTTGTTTACATTAATGTATAATATTTTATATTTTAAATCCAATAATGAATATTGTAATATATATATATATATAAAGTATGGGTAATGGGTTAACCTTTTCACTGACTTCTACAATGATTAACGCACACGTTGCAATTTTCTGCTTACAAGGTTACAAAACTGCTGCTCACATGATTGTATAAAATGCTGCTCTACCTTGCTAGAATATATCAGATTATATTTATGCAGTTCAGAATAGCTAGTAGGCTCATTTAAATATATTGATCTTGCTCAATATCAAATACAGATTTTCAGCTTTATGCTAATTTTCTAGGGTATATTTATACTAACAATAATTTTAATGTACTATCTATCTATATATATATATAATACTTTACTCTAAATATATATATATATATGCACAGAACAGTCCTAATACTATACTATTTTATATCACTTTACTTTAGAGCCACTTGTGTAAGTATAAATTATCAGTTGATATATTTAATTTGATATTTCTAAACAGATTTATTAATTAGATTTTGGCAATTGGTCTCAGTAATGAGGAAATCAAAATTGCATATATTCATTTAACTGTCAATTTTTTAGATATTCAAAATAATGATTTGAAAGTTTTAACACTGATTTTGAATTTAAACCAACTTTCATGTATCTAGCATAGATATAAATACTAAATCACCAACTATATATTTTAATGATACCATTTATGTGATAAATGAATATATTTTTGACTCTATGGCAAAAGGATTGTATATATCAAAATTAGAAGTATCATATGATCCTGCTTACTTACATCTCAGAGCAGCAATCATTTGTAAATGTCTGTGATCATGCCATCTTCAAGCGTTTTGTGATAACTATAAAAATCTATCCATGGACCTTAAATATATTCATTTACAGAATATGCTGGCATATTACTTTGTTTGTTTGATATTTCATGGTGTAAAATTTTTTTTTGTTGCAAACTTTTTCTGGAATATGTCAATATAGTGTCTATTTCCTGCCATATCTTGTAATGAAAACAATCAGCATTATACTATTTTAGAATATCTTTCTAATAACTTTTATAATGTAAATATAGTCTGCTTCTATAATGAAAGCCATACTTAAATTCACCATAAAACACTGTTAGGAAATTATTCATTCATTTTAACTTGTTCAATCCAATAAAAGATATGATTTTACACTAATGGACTTATAATGTCACATCCAGTCTTATCATTGTATTTTTGAAATTTATAGAGCAGCCTTAATTTTGCTAATATCTTTGTGTTATTTTGATAGGGTGTCCAAGGCTCTTTTCCCTTAAATAAAGTATATAAAGTAAAAATTCTATATAAGCGAATTTAGTTGCAGTCTTAATTTCACTAAAATATAGTTCTCTTTGTCTTTTAATTCATTAAAAGCTACAGCAATAATCTGTTCTGTACTTTAAAATGACTTATATTCCCAAGTTGATAACCATCCAAGTTAAGAGTTGCTGAAGATTTTTCTTTATCATTGGCAGATAAAAAAAACTAAGTTGTTTTTTTTAACAGTACATTTTGTAAATCATTTTTTGAACTAGCAAGGATATTACAATCATTGGCATATTGTAAATTCACAATCCAAGAAGATGAAATTCTTTTTTTTAGATATTAATAACTAATCTTTCTATATCATTTTTAGTACTCTCTTAAAAGCTTGAGTAATCATGCTTATATGATTGGCACTATTATATTTTGATTATTTATGTTTATTTAGATGAATCTAAAGTGAAGTAATGTTGAATGAATTAATGATATCAATATGTAAACTCAGCTAGAATTGCGATTTTTTTAATATTCTTTTTTTAAAAAAATCACAAGTACCTGCAATTAATATATAACCCAAATTGTGTTGTTACTAACCTAGTGTAATATTTGTATATTGTAATAGTCAGAAAGTTATTGGTGATAGGAATATATCTTGAAGTACGATCTTCTCGATGTCTGTACTATGAATTAAGTCATATTTAGAATAAAATAAATACTTATTCCAGCCCTCAAGGTAAACCACTTTATCTTTCACCTATCTTGGTCTCTGATCTTTACACCACTATGCAAATATTTAGTTCATACTCATTACAACCTGGCTTTCACCTGATAGATATCATTAGGAAAGATTTTACGGATATACCTATCTATGCAGAACCTTATTTATAAAAAATTTCCTCATAATCTTTCCAAGCTTTGTGCCTATCCATTCATAACTGTGATATCATTTTCCAATTTGTTATATTTGGCCAAATTAAGGATCATAGGAATCATGTCTAAGGGAAAATTACAATGGAATTAATATAAGAATCTGACAATTTTTAATACAGTAAATTGCATCTTCACAGTATTTAATAAATAACAATAAGACAAACATTTATTGAATTTATTAATAAAATAATTTCTATTGTTGTTCAGTCCCTTACACTTCAAATCTCCAGCATATTTTTGTATAACTGTAACATAAATCTATACATCATTTTGTGTATTATTTGTTGCCTCTCCTTTTTTCTTTTACATTTAACATAATTGATGATTAATCTTCTTTTTCTTATGTTGTTATCACTAACTTCTGATTTGAATTGTATTCTTCATGAATTAATATTTATCAAACTATTATTTTTTAAAATTGGCAGTAAGTAATATATTAAGTGACTTTCTATTTTTAGGTTACATTTTACATCATGTTTCAAAAGTATGTGCGGAAAGATAATACACATTAACATAATAGTCATATTCGAACATCACATAAATCACCTAGGTTTATACATTATTGAAATCATCAAAATCTATAACTATCAACTAGGTAAATCCCAGAATTTAGTGTAAGGATATAATCAACCAGTGATTGCCAAAAGCAAATATGCAAAACTTTTAATGTATTCAGAATATAATTCTACATATCAATGATTCCCAGAAATATAATCCATTTACTTAGATACATTTGTATTCAGAGTCATTGCATATCTATAAATAAAATTTAGACTACCAGTACACCTCCCATGAAATTTTAGTAAACATATATAAGTAAACCTAGATTTACTTTTATCTTTTATATTATATATATATATGTGTGTTCTACCCACAGATAATGAAGCTAGTATATATAATCAAAAGCAAATATAAAATACTATTTTAGCTGAGCACTTTCAAGAGACTTCTTGCTCTCATATCAAGAAGTCTTGAAAGCATTCAGAAGTCTCTCAAAAGCACTCTGCTAAGTATTTTATATTTGCTTTCGATTATATATACTAGCTTCATTATCTGTGCATACAGCACATATCTGTAGTATTTTACAATTTAATGAAGTAAATAATTCAATTATTTTATCTTTTATTGCATTAATAATAATCAATAGAGGTAGTCAGCATTGGACTCATATTTCTAGAAAATAATATTCTGACTTTTTAAGTATTTTTCTTCTTAAATAACACATAATTCTTTAAATGTTAAAAATATCTCCATCAATGAACAAAAGATTGTAAATAAAATATCTCTATCTTTGAACAAAAACTCATAAATAACTGCTAATAAAGTTCACAAATATAAAAGAATATCTCATTAATAATGATTAAATTTGATCTCTCAGTCCAGTACAAAACAATGCTAATCACAAAAATAAATCAATTAATATTGGAAATGAAAATGATTATATTCTTCTAATTTATTGGTTTGAGACATGTGTCATGATTTATGCATACACATTGCCTGTTGTACTAATTTATATTACAAAGAAATCAAGTCAGATGTCACATAACCTAATTTAAACAAGCTTGTATTACAAATGTTATATAAAGAGCTCACAAATAAGTTTGTCAAGAACTTATTTGTGAGCTCTTTATATATAATTTATATTATTTTTACTAAATCATTTTATATGAAATAAACCCTTTTGCAAACATCTCAGAATGTTAATTACATTTTTTTTTTTAACACATACTAAATTTTATAATAGCAAATGATTTATTTTCTAGAATCTTTCTCGATGCGATGCTGAGATAGTCTGATGGTATTGCTATCATTTTTGGTTTTTCTTCACCATTTTGCAGTTATTTGCATATTTATTTGTCAGTTTGCATTTATTTAATGCCTGAAATTGGAAGCAAAATTATTAATTTTTTAAAAAATCTGAAGATATCAATATCATACAGATATTTAAATATCATGCAAATTTCCATATCCAAAAGGACCCAAAATGTCAGTGATTGATTGTATCATAATACAAAAAAAATTAACAATGCCACTGATTGGTAGTTTCTTTATTTTCAGCTTTGAGAGTGAGCTTTTTTTATATATGAGTTTATGCTTATTTAAGCAAATGTATTTGTAAAATATATATTTTGGATCAAAAAAATATATGGTTACAATTAATTTTATTTTAAAATGTTTGTGTTTAAGAAAAGTCCTTAAAACCATAATTATGGAAATGCCTAACTTTAGGTTGATTCATTGAAAAAAGGTTTTTATAAATGCCAGTACAGACATTTTTTTGTAATATTTTAATAATAATGAATATAATTTTTAATTTTAAAACAGACTTTTGCAGCTTTTTTATGTCTAAATGAGATTAATTTGTATTTTTAAAATTGAATTCAAATAAGAAATATTGTGTTCAATAATTTTTCTAAATCAGTGAAGTTTATGATCCAATACTCTATTTTTTTTTTTAAGTTCAAATATTATCTTTTAGGTGCCTTTTGTTCATAAACTTATATTTAATAATAAATAATGTAAAGATTGGTAAAAAATAATATAGAAAAAAGGTTTAATTTAAAAAATAAAATGTTGCAAATATGATCAAAATTCTCATTTAAGTCTTTCAAATTTAGTGTAGAAGGAGTTTTGTATTAATGAGTTAAATTAAGATTAGCTTACTAATTCAATTAAACTAAAGTGCAAATTTAAATTACTATTTTCAAATCAGTTATAAAATAAATCATATCTCTTTTTCCATATATGCATCCTAAACACCAGTTTACCATATTATTTATATATACATCATTTACTAATAATATTAATTACATAGATATATATATCTTCCTGAGGTTGGAATGAGATATTAAAAAAAATTCATAATCCTAATACACATTAATTTATAGTAAAATATTATTAATGAAATTAATGTTTTCTGACAAAGAATATGATTGATTTAAATCACTTATGCCTACATAATAGTAATAAAAACTGTTTTTTATCAGAATTTCCTGTGAATCTTTTTATATAATTTATGAGATGTAATTGAAGTTCCTTTATGTCTTAATATTTTCCTTGACAATTTATACATGTATATTATTAATATAATGCTAGAACTTGGGTTAATAATTTTTGTAGAATAATATTTTATTTATTTATTGTAACTTAATTTCTAGTTGCTTCAAGAATTAAAGCTTCTTTCAGGATGTCATATTCAAATTGCAAAAGTAAGTTTCAAAGTATTTTTCAAACAGTTGGTAGTAGTTTCAAGCTTTTAATCATTAAAATTGATGTTAATGTCTCTATAGCATCTAGTTTCAATCTCTCTCAAAGGGAACATACAGCTTATGTTAATAATTTTTATTAGTCATTCGTTAGACTAGAGATTATTCAATAATGAATAATATTTCTGTAGTGTAATTTTTACTACACCACTCTCATGCAAGATGGAGACTAGTTTCTATTCACTTTTTGCACCTTGTGGGGGGATGATTGCATAATAATTATAATTATATAAACATATGACCAAAGACATGTGAAAAAGCATTTCTGTGATTCCCAAGATGCACATTTGATGTTGAATCAACACTCATTAGTTGGCCCTGACCACAATCTCTTACACATATCTTTATCATTTTTCAGTGTATATATATATATAGCAAATTACTACAGTTTAATTGATAAGTGATACATTTTCTACCCTCACAAATTTGACACAAGTCACTTAATAAAAGTATATTAATAATTTTTATGTCATTCATTAGACTAGAGATTATCCACTTACTCTATGGAAATGTTATTCATTATTATATAATCTTTAGTTTAATGAATGACTAATAAAAATTGTTAATATGCTTTTATTAAGTGACTGGTGTCAAATTTGTGAGGGCAGCACATCTGACACTTGTCAATTAAACTGTAGTAATTTGTTATATATATATATATACTGATCAATGATAAAAATATGTGCATCTTGGGGATCATAGATCTTTGGTCATATGTTTATGATTACACTACAAAAATATTTTTCAGTACAGGCTTATGTATTTACTCTCAGACATCGTTTTTTTCAAACCTTAGATAAACTCATAATTGCACTTGAATTGCAATATTTTATACAACTATTTTAATTTTTTTTTTTTTTTAATAGAAACTAGAGATTACAGTATTCATTAAAACTATTTTGTCTCCTCAAATAACAAGCCAAAGTATAATGCATAAAATATAAAACCAATCTTTATCCTTTTTAATTTCTTTAAGATTTTTTTTCTTCCCTTTTTTAAAAACTTATTTTTGAAAGCACCCCTGCTTATTATATTTAATTAATCTGTGTAATCTAATCATGTCTCTGAAAGCTATGTAACATTCTATTCATTCATTCAAATATTCATACTACAATTATCTACTTAAATACTTTTTTTTTCCTCTTTTTTTTTCTTCATGAAATATTTTTTTTATCAGTATCATTTTACAGTATTTTAAAACTATTTTATTATTTTATCCTGCTTTATACAACCTGAAAACACCCTCCAATACATGAAACCACATGGATAACCATGAAATAGATATTAAATATCTATTTCAATAGTTATCCAAGAAAATTGTCTTATGTTTTAAATCGTAGAATACTGAAATTTTCAAGCCATCAAATTGAAAAGTATAAATAATTGTGACTTTCAGTGAACATGTGAAATCTAATGCCATTCACTGATAAAACACACTAATTAGAAACTAATGTTGGGATTAACTTGGCATCATCACTTATAGAAATTAATTATCCATGCTTATACAGGTGGCTCTAGATTGATATAGAATGGATTAACTATCATTAATGTTAATGTTAAATATATGTGAGAAAAATCATTTGATACTTTGCTTTGAATAATAATAACTTATAGTTTAAAGATTAAGTTGAATAATAACACCCAATGCGTTAATCAGGAAAATATTCATAGCTTATGACTACCCATTGTTTGTTCTTAACTTTTATATTATCAGGTTAAGTATTTCTAAAGACCACTTTATAACCATTATCTGAGACTAAAAAAAAGATTCAATTAATAGTATTTTATAACAGTGAAATAGATTTGTTCATTAGGTATGATGATAGCTTAGACAAAATCAAAATAAATATTTTTTTACTAAAATCTGATAATCATTTACTTAGCTATAATATTATATAGTAAAACATTTCTATCTCACTGATAGTTTAGTTTACTGACAACTGATTGTGCTTAGCATACAGCAAATATTAATTTTTTTGTCAGATTTTCAGATTTCATATATGATTTTGAAAACATGCATTATTATTGATTATTTTTGATTTTGAAGTATTGTGAATTATATCTTTGTCAAATTTCAAACTCTTTGTTTTTCTTGCTATAAAAATTAATTTGTATAATAATTGGTTAAGGAACTTTTTAATTTTTACTATTTGTTCATTTAAATAACATAGTATTTGCAATGTGGTGAAAGAAACAGATTTAATATAAAATTTCAGTGTCTGTTTAGGTAAAGTTGAGCAATGAGATAAATAATAACATATTATAATTATTACAAGATGGTATGATAGTATCTTCTTAATGTACTTCATATTATTATTATTTTGTATTTGTATTGTGGCACTTGTATCTTTTGTACATTTTTTTAAACAAAAATTGTTTATTTTTGTATTTCTTTGCTAACAATATGTAACACTCTGATGATAAACAATTTTCACCTTTAGTCTTACTAAATAGCTAATATATAATAAGATAAGGGATTGCTAAACTCTTTAGTTTTATGATGATTTTTTAAAATCGTATTGGTTTTTTTTATTCATTAAGATAATATTTTGATTGTAAATTATAGTTATTATTTTTAATTTTGTACTTTAATACTTAAAATAAATTAACTATATTTATATTACTGTTTCAAATTGATGGAATTTTTTTTTAATAAAGATATGTGTCAGTATAAATAGTTGTACCCTTTGCATCATTCCAAGGCCATTCATTCGTTATTAATTTAATTTTTAATACTGAAAAGAATGGGGAAGTGTGGCGCTGTTTATTATATCTATAAAGATATTACATACGGACAGAGAAAGATGAATAACTCCGTGTGTGTAAATTTAAAAAAATCAGATATATTAATATTTAACTGAGGTTTAAAGTTTATATCTGTGCTAGAGATAATCTCTAGTTTCGAAAGTGATTAATAATAATCATTAGTGTATTTATCTGAAATGGATGGCGTCAAAGTTGTGAATGGAGAGAATTTGACAATGGTAAATGAAAATGTAACAATTTACTCTAGATAAATACTTTGCATATAATAGAGATATATATGAGAGATAGTGACCTGGTCCAACTGATGAGTGCTGGTTCAGCACGAAATGCATCTAGGGGGTCATTTGTCTTTTATTATATCTTTATTTATATGAATTTGAAAAGAATGGGGAAGTTTGGGGGGTGTTTATTATATCTATAAATATATTTTTCTTATTCGAAAAAAAATATCTACATATGAAAGACTTTTATTACTCTTTTTTTAAGCAACTAATTTTTACTATTTACTATGTATTATTGTATTATTTTTTTCATTCTGATATTTTTGTTTATAATTTTATAGTTACTTATTAAATATTTTTTAAAAAATCTTATGGGAAGTTGTATTTTTAATTAAAGAATAGAACTTTAAAAATTGTTTATATCCGTTGGTTGTTACCATAGTAATTTATTGCTTGATTTTCTATTAGAATAATATTTGTTTCTCTTCTCTTCCTCTACCTCTGTTTCTCTTTATTTTCTTTTATCTTATTCCCTATTGTCAAAGTTTACTGATAATAAATTTTATCAAATTACTAGTAACTATAGTTACATATTTATCTTATACAGTATGTATATAAATTTCTGAGAATTAATATGTCACTTTGCAAGTTGTATTTTAAGCTATTTTAATATAAATTTTCTAGAAAAAAAAAAGTAAACATTTGCGAATGAATTATAGTGAGAGTTGGAGATTAAGTTAAATGCAGTAGTGAATTAATTTTGTTTTTCTACAAATTTATTTGATAACGTGCATAATATAATCTATCATTGCTGCTTATATACAATATATATATATGGAAGATGATTTCTGTGCTTACGATTTAGGGCCGGCTCGCTTATAGACAAAACTTTTAAATGTTTCATAGTTGTAAGATTTTCAAATAAATCAAAGATTCCCCCCTCCCCCAATAGCTAATCCAGCTAGCCATCTAATCATAAGTTGGATTTCTAGCTCTGATTAACATTAACTAGAAGATAAAACTAGGAAGGGAACTCAAAAAAATATTTACTAGCTGGCAGTTGTTTCCATCACAATTTCTCTATAGAATTTCGTCGAAGCTGTTTAATGCTGTTTATAATCATTTTCTCTATTACTATTTTAATCAGTTCACTAAATATTTAAAAATATTCACCATAGCTTTATTTTTATTATAATTACAAATTTATTATAATCATATTTCAAATTTAATCTATTGATTTTTCCAATTTTTTTATAAAATAGGAGACAAACATCTCTGCTTTTAATTTTTATTTATATAAATAGATTATTTAATTTTATAAATATTTTTTTATATTTGTCAGGCATGTCAAAGACGGTAGACCGAGAAGCTGTCATGAACACTGACAAATTATAGTGATAAATTCAGAACTGATTTGAATATAAAAAAGTAAACGGGCTTGTATTTTCTAATTAGCGATTCACGGTCTCAATTTACGATAATGTGAAAACCATACACACTATACATGTAAACTTTGCACCATTCGATAAAAAAATAAAGATTTTATGATTTTTCTAAATAGAACTTTTTTTAAAATAATTTTTGTTATACAATGGATGTTTATTGAAAATAATGATTAACCAACTGATTCAAGTATTGTTCGCGATTTCTCATCGTGGAGCGTACATACTAAGTTTCTTTCATAATTTTTCTAATGATTTCTTAAAAGTAAAAGTAATTATAATATCTAAAAAAAAAAAAGAATTAACAAGTCATCTTTATTCGTAATCTTTTCTTGTAGGATTTTTTTTCTGATGAATTAGACTTTTGAGTGAAAGTTATTACTAAATTTTCAGTCTCTCCTTAGCATTTTTTTTTTTTTAGTTATTTTATAGAAAAATAGTTGGGGAAAAATCATCCATGATATTCATTTTATGTTTTCTTGTCTAAATTTTAACAATAAAAAAAGCCAAATATTAAAAGTAAAAATTGCAATAAAATTTAACCAATTAGATATATATGTGTGTGTCCACAGTTATATATGTTAACAGGACCATTGCGATGTAAACTTTAAAGCTGTGTACCAGATACACAGAGAAGTATAGTTGATAAAAACTATTAAGAAATTTACCAATTACAATTAACAATCAATAATGTCATTCAAAACCAGTAAAGATATTTCAAATGATGGTTCTGCAGCAGATAGTTATTAGGAACTGGGTTCAAATTATGTATCTGTGCAGATAGCCATAATGTCCATATGCACTATGTAATTTTTCATAGATAAAAATACAACTTTTGATATCTGGTTACTCAAGTTGTGTTCTTAGTAGTTTCATAATATTAAAAAAAAAAAGTACTCTGCTGCCTGCCTAGAAAAAAGGCATGAAAGTTTTATTTATTGACTCAGGTACTGATTAGACACAAACCAGTGTTCAGAGAGACTGCTTCATTGTTTATTAACTGAAATAGGTAATGTACTCTACAAACTTCACCTCACTTATATTTATTTAGGAGTGTTGTCTGATATGCCAGTTTCTGCAACATTTTTCTACATTGTTGCTTTAACTTTGAGGAGAAACGATAATGATATACCTAGTATTATGGATTATCATTGTATTATATATCAGCATGCCTTATGTTCAAAAGTATTAAAATTTAATCATGTTGTGAGTGTTACCTTCAAAATTGTTAATAAAATAAGATCAAAAAGCTTGTTATGTTGTCAATTCCGAGATTTGCTAAAGAAATATGAGAGTCAAATGTTATTACATACTGATGTAAGATGGTTAAGTCAAACAAAATTTTTAATCAAATTCACAGAACTACTACCACAAATAAGACCATTTTTGGAAACTAAAGGTGATTCATATTCAGAACTGAATGACAAAGAATAGCTTCTTGACCTCACCTTTTTCTGTAATATTACAGAAAAACTAAATAACTTAAATGTAGAACTACAAGGAAAAGATAAAACAATAATAGTTATGATAAGCACTTTGAAATCATTCAAGGAAAAATTAAATATGTTTGTAGTGTTGTGAATTAAAACATTTCAGAAACATGCAGACGAGTCTGAAGATAGAAAGAATCTAATCTACAACAAATATGTTGAAAATATAATATTCCTCATAAAAGAATTTGAAGGAAGATTCGTGGAATTTGACAAACTTGAAGATATTGTTAGTTTTTTGTCTTAACATCAATATCAAAGATATCGCTATGAAATTAAGTGAATTTATACATAGAGATTCAGCGGATCTGGAAGAAGAAATAATAAATATTAAATGTAATATACATTTAAAATCAATGGCTTCAAATGAGAGCTTCTGGACATTAATAAGCAAGGATAAATATCCAAATATTTGGAGATTTGATGTATATTTCAATGCATTTTTTGGTTCAATATATTTGTACGAATCAGTATTTTCCTGCATGAATGCGATAAAAACTAAACATCGGTCACAGTTATTGGATCTACATTTGGAATCGTGTTTAAGAATTAGTTTAAGTTCATACGAGCCAAATTTTGACAAACTTGCCAAAACTTTGCAATGCCAAAAGTCATCAAAATAATAATAAAAAAATTTGTTTTTGCTTTGTAATTATTTTTTGTTTGTAAAATTTGAATCTAATTTATTTTAATAAAATTCTAAAACAGTAATTTTCTTTTTTCTCTCTCTCTCTATATATATATTTTCTTGAATTTTTTTTAAAATTTAAGATCAGCTCTAGAAAATAATTATTTGTAGGTAATTCAATAATTGTAATTTAATAAATACTTTATAAGGAACATAAACAAATTATAATAATAAAGAGAACTGAGATAATTTAATAGTAGTCATAGTAAAATATCTTCGATAGGTCGTATCTTATAGAAAAAAAAAATCATCAGTTCATAAGTATCTTCTAAAAATATCTCCAATATTTGTGAGTACCTAAAAAGCCCTTGCAAAAAAAAAAAAAAACAGCAATTCATAAATACATTCTAAAGAAAAAACCAGAACTTCAAACCGTTATTTTTTTTTGTTCAGCAAAAATGTTTTTCCCAGTTTCCGGTTCAAAGCCTTGAAAAAAACCATAGTAGCCCTCAGATACGCTTTCACCAAAAAAAGTAACCACTAACGTCTAAAAGTTTGGTCACCCCTGATATATGCCATAGAAGTTACTTTTTTAATTTCCCCTAATTGTATTGCCATCCTCCTCTCCCCCCCTTTCCTTTCAAAATCCAAATTGATCTTCAGATAAAATTTTTTTATGAAATCCTTCTGTTTAAAACAGTAGTTAGCTACTTATGAAATTAACCGTTTTTCTCTATTTAAGTCATAATTATGTATAAAAATAATAGAGAATTCTAAAAAAAAAAAAAATCATGTGGCATTTTATACTCATAAAATTAAGTCACTTTAGTTTTTAATTTAAGTTAGAATTAAACTTCAATTTATTATTCAGACTGGATTTTGCTATATATTGCAAAATAGTTTAAATTACTAATAGAATATTGTATATAATTTTGATTAATCTCTCTTTAATATTTTGAAATTGTTATAAATCACAACTTTTAAATCAAAATAAAAAAAGAGCACTTAAGATTCAAAAACCTTTTTATATAAAAAGTTATTTCCAAAATAAGATTTTGAATAATTGTGCCATTATTCCACACATCACTAGTATTAGATTTATCTCAAAGAATAAGCCAGCCAATTAATTATTCTGTAATAGTTGGGGTAAAGCTAGATTTTGATAGTTTTTTCTATTTTTCATTTTTTATATTAATTTTTCATTTAATTTTTTTGTATTGCTGCTTTTTGTTTTTAAAATATACTTTTTTTTATTTTTTATGGTTTCTTTTTTAATATTTATTTTATTTAGTTTTTTTTTTTTTTACATCTTTTTTAGTCTTGTTTCCACTGCTATAAAATTATGAACAATTATTATGAAGTCCTGCTATGTTAACATCAATCCCTGATGATTATATGAATAGCATTTCTTTAGAACAACTTATTCTTTATTGTTGTGATAGTATCCATTCTTATTATTGCAGGTTGTCCTCTTCTTCCACTGGAAATCTTTTTGTGCATTATACTTTTTTTAATAAATTAAATTATTGTATGGAACCAAAATAATACTCCCTCCCCACATAAATTTGTTTATTCTTAAATTTGCTTTTCAATACATCTTGCATATTATATTTTTATTATTAAATGTGTTATAACAATCATCAGAAGTATATTTACTGCTCTCTGTAATGCTAAATCATAAATAAATCTTGAATGTTATCAACCATTGTTATAATATAAAATAATTATTTTTGGCTTCATCACGAGGCAAACAGCCTATTTCATCATATATGTTAGAACTCAAAACCACTTATATATATATACCTGTAGCAATCATAGCTTTATTAATAACAATTTATAATAATGCATTTTATTTTCAAAATGTAAAAGGTGTTACATTAAGTTTAACCAAATAATATAATCCATATAATCTGCATGAATTAGTAAAAGCATAGAGTTATGGATTCAAGAGACAAAAGTCCCTACAGCTTAACAATGAAAATTTTAGTTCTCAAAAACATATTAAATGAATTGAGGATAATGTTATGGCCCATTTTAATTAGCTTTCATAACTTCTTCAATTTGAGTAAATTTAAAATGTTTTAAGTTATTTATAAATGAAATTACTATATATATTTTTTATCAATGTATAGAAAGGAGTGTTTGGGCTGATGAAAGGTTTGTCTCAGTCAATTACATATTTTGTGAGAAACAGAATTATTTTTTATGGTACAATAATATTTGATGTGTTGATTTATTTAATGTTTAACCTTATAGACAATAGTAAGTGTATTTTCATTATTTGTTGCAATTTTTCTGAGATACATTTATGAGTTTGTGGTTTTGTATATTTAAAATGTTTATTGTTTTCGGTGCAGTTATATTATATAATTTTCTCTTTTTTACTTTTTCAAAAAAAAAAAAAGTCTATATTTTTGTGTGAGAAAATCAAGAAA
Source organism: Epiperipatus broadwayi (assembly GCA_028023455.1). Taxonomy (NCBI): domain Eukaryota; kingdom Metazoa; phylum Onychophora; class Udeonychophora; order Euonychophora; family Peripatidae; genus Epiperipatus; species Epiperipatus broadwayi. The sequence goes on along the minus strand of JAQFVV010006219.1, from coordinate 2,410,292 downwards.
ATATTTTTAAAAAATAAGTTTTTTAAAAAAACTCCAAAAAATTCAGCCATCTGTTTTTTCCTTCAAATAGTTAAATGAGCGTGAGAAAAGTATAGATTAAGAAATATTATGAATTGCTTTTATTTAAAAATGAAATTTAGTTTTAATATACATTTTTATCTGTTGACAAATGTGTTTATATGTATTTAATTAGTATTTTTTTTTTTATAGAATTTTTCAATTGCCAGTATTATATGAACAACTTCACTCACATATTTCATCAGTCTATAAATTTGTTGCTTCGGCCAGTTTTTTTTAATACTTTTAATATCTATATCTACATTAGATTATTTTCATCAACCTCATTATATTATAATGATAACACGGTAAATTCAGGTTATTGCAAACAGTTGTATCTAGAAAAAATCACTCCTCAAAATCTAGCTCAGAAATTTGCTTTAACTCATGTTAATTCTGAAGGACAGACTGTCATGGTTGATGTAAGTTCTAAACCAGTATCTGATCGAAGTGCTTCTGCTATTGGCTTTATTGTTCTTGGACAAGAAGCATTTACTCTGGTGAAAGAGAATAAAATGAAGAAAGGAGATGTTCTAACAGTAGCTCAGATTGCAGGCATTATGGCAGCTAAAAATACCTCATTGTTAATTCCACTTTGTCATACTATCCCCATTACTAAAATTGATGTTACATTAGAACTTAATGAAGAAGCATACACTGTGATAATTAGATCACTTGTTAAATCTTCAGGAAAAACTGGAGTTGAGATGGAAGCTCTTACAGCAGTATCTGTAGCAGCTCTGACAATCTATGATATGTGTAAAGCAATAACTCACAATATGGTTATCAAAGATATTAAGTTAGTTTTTAAAACAGGTGGACAAAGAGGAGATTATTATAAGCAAATATAAACTGTAATATATATTTTTTCTATTTTAATATGTTATTTTATAACTGATATATATTTTGTTAAGATTAAAAATGTATTTTATGAAAAATAAATAAAAAATTAAAAATATACCCAGTTCTATATAACACTATATATATATTAAGTTTTATGTAATTATGATATATTTAGTTAATATAAATAATATATGGAACAATTTAAAAGTCTCAAAAAATATTAATGAATAAAATTATTTACATATTTTCATATTATTTTATAAAAAATTTTTTGCAGATAATCGAAATCATTAAGGAAAAAAAATTGTAAAATAAGAAATTGTTACAATATTTTATAATTTTTAAGAAAAATAAAGGATGAGTGCATAATATAATAAATCATTAAAAACTATTATGGAATTTTCAGTATTAAGATGTTATTACATAAAATAAACAATTATATATTTAGTTGGTTGGGATCATGTGATACTTGAGCGCTCAAATCGCAAACTTCATTTAATTTGGTCAGTTGAAAATTTTATTTTACTCAGCTGAGAATCGATCTAGGGACCTGACTCAGCACCAAGTTATGCAGTAATTATTTAAAGAGATTATATTTGACTCAGTTTTTTTTTTTTTTTGTCATTTTTGTTTTTCAATAATCTTTTTTTAAAGGGGGGGTGGGGTGATAAAATTGTTTCTCTTTGAGTTTTTATCAGTTATTACATAGAAGGAAATTGCCTTTAATAAATCCCAGACATTAAATTATTTGAAAAGCCTATCAAGCTTTTCTTCTGTTCTTTTAGTATAATTTTATTTACTATTTTTTTTTCCTTGTATTTTTTTATGATAATTTGGTGTGCATTATTTTAATTTTGAATGTTTTGGCTTACTAAAATGTTGTTATAGCAGTTTGATATTTGATGTACAAATTCGTTTTATTTTTATATTTAGTAAATTAAAAAAAATATATACACTTTTTCTTATTAAATCTAAATTGAATTAATTTCATGTGGGAAGTAAATTTTATTTAATATATATTATAATTTGATCTTTCCAATTTGTTTTACAGAAATATTTGTACAGGATTTTTAGTGAGTAGAATGCCCTGCCTAGATTATGACAATGATAGAATGCCAAACTCTGGTGCATAAGGTCCATATGAACTCCTGAGTAATAAAGCCATTTGATGATGATGATTATTATTATTAGTAGATTTTTATCCATTTTCTTTTATTGTTTTAATTTAAATATAATTACTGCAAATAAATTCATTGCTAACAATTATTATTTTGTCTAATTTATTATATGAAAATGAGATATGGCTTCCTATTGAGGCATCATAAAGTTTCAAAAAAATTCTAGTTAAGGATACTTCATAAGTTTCTAAAAAATACAATGATATAACTGTAAGATTATTTGCTATATTCTTCACTTTGTTAAGTGTGATGCTTCTAAAAACTACTATTATAAAAATATGTTTACATTGGGTTGGTTATGTGAATCAAATGAATAATAACTTGTGGAAAAAATACTTTATGGTAAAGTTGAATGACCCCACTATAAAAGGACTATTCCGGAGATATTTTTATGAAGTGCATTACTACTTTTTTTTATTTGAGAGCTATTGATGAGTGTAAAACATAATAGGAAGCTGCAATTTGGCAAAATACTGAGGTTTTTTTTTTTTGCTGCAGAAGTTAAGATGGCATCACAAGATATCAAATAAACAGAAAGAATTATATATATGGATATATTTATATTTTATGAATGGATTTGTATAATCATCATAAAACTTTTTTTTTTATTCTTTGTTTGTTTGATTGTTTTTTGTAGACATTTTTTTCTTTGAGTTACAATGGCCATATTTTAGTACTTGGGTGCTTTATTAAGAAAAGTTATGAAGTTTTATTTACAGTTGTCTACAAAAAGCTGCTACTTTAGTTAATGGCCATATTTGTTTATGAAAGGATCTAATTATGATGATTTTAATTGAAGATTTTTATTGTTTAAATCTGTTATTTAAAATTTGTTTTGGAAATTGACTTCTTCTTTCTCTCTTCAACCCATAGATTTGATGGCAATAAATTCTTAAGCCTTTTTGCCACCAGCAGATTTTTTACTAATTTATAAAATATTTATAGCTCCTCACTGCATCCATATATTTTATCCTAAGTTTTCCAATTACTGCTTTTCCCTTTATCATAACTTCCAAACAATAATGTACATCAATCGAAATGCCTCGTCAAGTTATCACTCAAACTGTTTCTACTTTGAGACTCTCTATCTTCTATAATCAGACTCAAATCAAAATATTATATAAATAAATCTTTATACATATAACAATTTGCTTAGTGAATAAACAGGTTAATTGAGGAAGGAGAAAATAATTTATTAAAAAATATTCTTCTTATACTAAGCAATTAAAAGTGTTTATGAAACAAGAAAACATATGATACTATTTATTCCCAAGAACACAAATGATGTAAGCAATCCGATTTTAAAGTATGCTTTAGTTCATATTTATTATTCATACTATTATAGAAAATATGTTAAAGACTTAATTACTAAAATAATTGTGTTACGGTGAAACTTTTAAGTTTATTAATTAGTAGGCTTTTTTTTTTTATCTATTCTATCTTTTAGACTTAGCATTTTCAGAGCCCTTGCAGTTCCATATTCATAGTCCTTTTCATATTGTTAACTATATGCAAATGCATGCAAATTGCTTATATCATCCATTTTTTCAAAATCGCAAAGCACGTGTTATTTCTGTTTATTGCTCTGGCATCGCTGGTGATGAAACATGCTTCTTTGACCTTCCTCTTGACATCATTTCTTTCTGTGCATACAATGTTGGCTTTAGAGGGCTCAAATTTGTGGTTGTGTTCCTGCTGATGGTCAGCAAATATTGAGCTGCCTACTTTTTTGGTTGTGGCTCTTGTGAATACATATTTATGCTGAGCCAGTCTATTGCCCACTGTGGCCCGAGTTTCCCCATAATAAACTGAATCACAACCTGTCTGTGGCCACACAGTTCTATAAACTACATGGGGTTTTCTTCTATATTTCTTTTGTCTTTAGTATTGTTGATAAGCCTATTGGTGTTTGGAGGGGCATGTTTCATCACCAGTGATGCCAGAGCAATAAACAGAAAGGACACATGCTTCGCAATTTCGAAAAAATGGATGATATAAGCAATTTGCATATAGTTAACAATATGAAAAGGACTATGAATATGGAGCTGTAAGGGCTCTGAAAGTGCTAAGTCTAAAAGATAGAATAAATAAAAAAGCCTACTAATTAATAAACTTAAAAGTTTCACCGTAACACAATTAGTTTTAGCATATTAGTAATTACAAAGTAAGGGTGAAATAAAAATTGTTATTATAGAGATTTTAAAAGAAAGGTTGAAGATTGTAATGTTTACCAGAAGAAAAAAAAAGAGAAATGCTATCATTAGCTAAGCCAAAGACATCACATAAAAATTACTGCAAAATAACAGTATAGCTGTAGAAGTGTAAGTTGTTATTATATTTTCTCCAGTGCTGAAAATGATTTACATTGAAAGAAATTGGGAACTTTTATAGCATGGCCTGCTTAAGCAACTCTTGTGGGTTTGCAAATCTCCATTCAGCTATCTGAGTGGCAATATATTAAAGACATTCAGCTGAGACATTATGATACTTGAAAAAATTATTTGTTCAATGTAAAACAATGTTTGCATAAAAGAGATCATTGCAATTATAATTATTGTTCTTCAATGACTGATCTCTCTTTATAACTTATAAAGCATTTAATATGAGTAATAAAGATAATTAATGAACCTTAGGAAATTAATAACATTAACCTTAAAGTAATTAAATATGAATTAATTAGAAAGGAATCATTTCAAGAATATTGAATCAATGTCTTGTATAAATATAGATTTACTATTAATTTAATAACTTCATTAATTTCATCTGACTAATATTGTATAAAGTTAATATTATTTATCAAAAGATTAAAAAATTGGATGCCAAAGGCAAGTTTGCGTTCTATCCATCTCATGCTACAATATACAAAATTATATGAAAAACCCTAGAGGCTGATGTGGCAAAGATATCTAATGAAAGATCACACAAATGTTTATTGAATAAAAATATTTTAACAATTATTCATAACATTATTTACTAAAAATAAAATCCATATGGAATTATTTGTTTCTAGAAAAAGAATAAATTAAATTACTTATACATTAGTTCTAATCAAAATAAATATGAAAAGAATTATAAAATAATATTCAATTTCAATAAGACAGAATTGAGTTCAAGTAAAAAAGTTATGAAGACTAATTATACCAACTTGTGTTTGGTCTGAATCGCAGGTTTCAGCTCAAACCAACAGTGATATCAATAAAAATATGAGGATTTGAAATTAATATGTATAAGCTATTAGAATAAATATATGTACATATTATACAATCAGTAAATACAATTTTACATAAATAAAGATAGCTAATACTGTGCTGGTCATGTGGGACTCACTTCCAGCTGCATATATTAGCTTGTCTCATTAATTCTAGTCAAGGTTCTTCCAGCTTTACTGGACAGCTTGCCTCAAATCATCCGTAGTCTTAGTAGTTTCCAGTCCTATCATGAATTTGCTTTACTGCATAGACATATTGGTAATGACTATAGTAGAAACACCACAGTTTGAAGTGGTTTCAATTGTAAACATGTTCAGTCATTCAGGTTAGATAGACATTCTCTTCCTCTTGACTTCAAAAAGGCTGACTATTTATTTCCATATCCCCTATCTTACTGGAATTAATCAGATTCAGAAAGCATCATTGTCTATTGGGCCATACTAAATCAATAGTATGATTTTATACACATGTTTTCATATGCATACTTATATTTTATCCTTTGGCTATGCTTATACATTGGTTAGCAGCAATGAGTGCTTAATTTAAATAGAAAAGGAAGGAATCTGGACTAGTCCACTTTTGAAGGCAAGGTCAGATATGACATCCCTCCTTCTGGCTAAATTTAGTCCTGGAGAATGAAGTCATTGAGATGAGCTGGACAACATATCTGCTTTGTTGATTTCTCAGGTTTATTCTGTTCTTGTCTTGTTCATCATCCTTGTTTGATAGTCTTGTTCCTGAGTGTTCACATGCATTGTCGCTGTCTTCAGCTTGGCAGTCATCATTTTTGCTTGATGTAGTTGTTTCTGTGAATCTCCATTGGTTTAGGTGGCGATGTTTGAACTACTATAGTGTAGAATACTTTCAGTTGTGTAACCACTCCTGGTATCCATTTTGTTGACCCATACTACATTCTAAATAGCAACTTGTGTGTCTATTTGTACTTTTATCTTGCTATTTTCTTCTATATATTTGGAATTGGGTTTTAGGGCTGACATTCATTTGCAGGGGTCTGCTGAATAGTAATTTTTCTGGAATCTTTCTTGTTGCTAGACTTGGGGTGGAGTGTTGTGCTAGTAGTGTTCTGGAAATCCTGGTGTTCCAGATTTCCATATCCATTTTTGTTATCAGTTTTTTAATTAGTCTCTCTGCCTGACCATTGGTGGTCTGTGCACTAACTCAGTGCAATAGTGCAAAAAGTTTTTGAATACACTTGCTGTAAATGCTGTGCCATTACCTGACCTTATTGTCTTAGGTAGACAATGTGTTACAAATAATCTTCTAAGAGCTTTTGTTGCTATGGACTGAAGTGATGGGACTTCCATGATCTCCAGACACCTGGAGTAGGAATGAACTACTATTAACTGTAGTTTGTCTTTCCATGGGATTGCATGATACACATGGAGTTAAACCAGGGCCATTCAGGTTTAGGCCACAGGACTGTTTTGTCTTTTACTGACATGTTCTGATTCATTTTGCTTAATGTTGCGACCTGGTAAACTTTTGTCACTGCAAACCTACATGAATGAACCAGTCATGATTTAATAAGTTACTATGATCACCTGATGCCCTGTCAATGATAGATGTATTGTCTTTTTAGGCATAGTAATTTTAACTCTTGTTGGCCCAACAGTTTTATGTTATTACCCTGATAGTCTGAGATTGACTTGCTGCAAAGGTGCAGCTTATATTCATTATTTTTATTAATGATAGCCCAAGCCTTTCTTGAAACAATGGACACTCCAGACCCTGTGTCCAATTCAATTGTAACTGGCATATCATTAATTATAATACTATCTATAAATCCAGACTGATCATCTTTAATATGATTTATACAGGCACCTTGTTTATTTTTTTATAATTGCCTTGCTGTTTTTTGGAATGGATTTTTCCATTCTCATATTGGCTGACTGTCCTTTTAATTTTAAACATGCAACCTTTATATGTCTGACCCACTTGCAAAATGTACATGTATAGTGGTGTGGGTACATGCATTAGACTATTTGATGCTGAATTATCTGAGCATCTGACTGACCCAGTGTTATGCTTGATTTTTTTGCACATCATATGAGTTTACCAGACTAGCTATTGATTCTGCTAGTACTGCTTGGACCACAGCTGTTTCAAAATCTGAAGTCTTAAATTGTGATTGTTTTGTGCCACAAATAAAACAATCACAAAATGCTTCATTCAAGAAATCTTTGAATTCGCACTTTAATGCCAATGTTATTGTGAACTCTCTAGCTTTCACCCCTCTTCTTGAATACAGAGATTGAAATAATATCTCTGTATTATTGTCAAAGGTTTTGGGGGAAAATAATCAGTGAGAGTCGCTAACATTTTATCAAAATGTAGATCAGCCAGTGTTTCTGCCACTGAGACTTCAGTATCTCGTAAGTTTGAGGATCTATTATGGTCATTAATGTTGCTAATTTTACCTCAGGCTTCTTGATCTGGTTAGCCTGAAGGTAAAATATTAATTGCTCTTTAAAGCTTGACCAGCCCTCAGGATGGGCTGGATCAAAAGCTTCCATGGAGTCAATAGAATTATCTTTTTTTATTTTTTTTCCTCATTTTTTTGTAAGAGAAACAAAATACTGATTTTTTTTGTGAGTTACCACTCATAATTTTAAATTTTGACAGCTAGTGTTGTATCTGTCCCAACGAAGCTAATTAGCCACTAAGGAGAGCTTCCATTCCTTTATTACGAGTTAAGCACTTGTGATTGGTTTATGATTTTAACTGACATGCCTATTATGTTTGTAGTTAATTTTTCTTAGGAATCTGCTGAATCTGTTTTTTATTCGGGTAGATCTAAGTGCTAAAATTTTATCACCATTGTAAATAAGAGGAGTCTATTTTCTTTGTACTGGTGTATTTTTCCCAAATTGTTGAATCTGATTTTTATTCAGGCAGAATAGTGATTTTAATATGACAAATGTCTAACTGTGTACTCATGTATTTACTGTATTTTTCCAGACTGTGGGGGAAAATATTCATTTTGTCTGACTGTGTCAAACTTGTTGCTTAGCATATTTTATACTATTTTTCCAGTCGTAAGAAAAATTTTCATTTTGTCTGACTGCACCAAATCTGTTGCTTGATGTATTTTATACTATTTTTCCAGTTCCCTTTTCTCTGATTGCACCATATCTGTTGTATTAGGTCTGAATTGCTGGTTAGACTCAAACCAACAGTAATATCAATAAAATCATGATAGGTATAATTTATTAGAACAAATATACATACATATTATACAATCAATAAATACAATTTTACATAGTTAATACTGTGCTGGTCATGATGGACCATAGCTGTATATATTAGCAAGATTGTTAATTCTAGTCAAGTCTCTTCTGGCTGTACTGGATAGCTTGCCTCATGTCGGCCATAGGCTTAGCAGCCACTGTGTAAACAAATCAGTGTTGGAAGGGGTGTTTCAATTGAGAGCATGTTCAATCATTCAGGTTAGACAGACATTCTCTCCCTCTTGCCTCCAAAAAGACTAGCAGCAATCAGATTCAGAAATCATCATTGCCTATAGGGCCCTACTAACCAATGGTAGGATTTTATACACATGTTTACACATTGCCAAACTTATATTTTGACCTTTGGCTATGTTTATACATTGGTTATCCACCTGTTTACACAGTGCTTAATCCAATTACATAAGCAATCTGGATTAGTCCACTTCTGAATGCAAAGTCAGATACGACATCAACCATTCCTCTTTAAATTCAAAATCAATCAAATATTTAGCCAATTTTTGAGTACTTTTCAATGTGTTCATGTATACAAACATTATATTTGTGGGCTGAAATATTATAAGAATAATGATAAATGAGATTTAAAATATATAACATTGATTCAGATTGATCTCAAAGATCAAAGAACACAGAAAAAAATATACTTTCATTCAAGTAAGCTAATAAATCATGACAACTTCAAATATAAAAAATATTAATCTATAGCAATATAATAATAAATGTAAATGATATCAATATACATTTCCATAAATTCAAAATACTAATTAGAAAGGAATTCAAAATAGTAACTAGGAAGGAACATGTCTCCATAAATAACCAAAATGAACACCTATATTTTAAATATGTAAGCATAATCCTAGAAATTCTGTATAACAACACCTATGTTTTAAATATGTAAATATAGTGCTAGAAATTCTCTACAAGAGGGGTATATTACATATTTTTATTAAAATAGCAAAGACAACACCCACAATATAGTCAATATTAACAGAACATAACAATTTGAATGATCTCTATTTTATCAAATACATAAATACCTATACAAAATTTAATTTCACACATCTATAAAATTAAATACTGATTCCGAAATAATACCATTAAGGTTTAAAAACATTTTTTTAAATTGAAAATTCAAATATGTCCTTATTAAAATTTATTTACTTCTTTTTGCAAACTTTGAAAATATTTTATTAAACTTTGACCAAATATTGAATAATTAACTGATTAAATTTTAAGTTAGTAAAATCTTAAAAAAATAATCAAAATATATGATTGGCTATTAATTGTTAACATCTAACAAAATTATGAGCAATTGGTTTTCTTCTTATTTTTGGAAATTTTAATCGTACTCAAAAAAAAAAAAGTACAGTATTGATGAAATATATAGCAAATATAATGACAGATTACCTTAAACATTACTAGAGTTGCACTGACTTCTTTCAAATCTGCGTGAAGATATTGGTTTATTATTATAACAATATTAAACCACTAAACATCACATGATCACCATTTCTTATACTTGCTCATAACTTATTAAAACAGGAAAAACTCTTCATACAGTAGTGCCACTCAGTGTAACAGGGTAATCAATGGATGCCAGAAGGCTTGTGCATAAAATCCCTATCTATTGCCTACTCATCCAATATCCCCAGACTAGTTTCTAGCTTGTGGCTTTCATTAGTGAGGAGCCTTGGATCTGAGAGCACTGCACCTAGATTTTATGATCTAATGCAATCATTCAGCAGTTACCTTTTATCTCTACTTAACTACAAAACTATGAGTCTAAAATTGAAAACACTAATCTTTTCAATCCAAGTTCATTAGCTTATATAGTCTTATAGGTCTGAACTCAGTTCACTACCCATGTATGGAGAGTTTTTTCTGTTTTTATAACAATATTGATAACCAAAAAAAAATTAATAAAGATTTAAATATTTTATCAATTGTGAATATCCAAACTAGCAGGGATATTCATTTCTCCCACTGGGATTTTAGATGATAATAATCAAATAAGATTAAACAAAATATATAAAATAAATGCATTAAATAATGTCTAAAATACATTAAGCTTTTCTTTCTATTCACATAAGAGTCAAGTTACAAATGATTAGGTTTCAGTTAATGAATATTTCTGTACTGTAATGGAATATTATTCATTAAGTGAATAATCTCTAGTCTAATAAAATTATTAATTAGAATTCAAGTTCTAATACATTTTTAATATATTGATATTTTAGTGTACCTATATATATCAAAAATAGACAAGGAAAATCTGCAATCAGTATAATATCAGAACAGCTTTTCAGAACCATACCACACTACAAGGAATTGTAACATCCACAAGGCCTAAACTTAAAATGCTGAAAAGTAAAAATTTTATCTATAAAATACCAAGTGAATGTGGAAAAATGTATATTGGTGAAATTAGTTGCCCATTAAAAAGTGATTTGCAAAAGCACAAACTAATGATTAGAAGAGATAAAACAGATATGTTTAAGGTAGCAGGCATGTATGTACCAATGAACATATGTTCAATTAAGAAAATACAAAAATATTGAATAGAGAGGAAAAGATACAAAAAAAAAATTAAAAAAAGCTACTCACATGACAATGGCAAATAATCCCATAAGAGACAGCCTAATGTGACACTATACATAATGTATGGAAACCATTAATCAATTTTGCCCCTAGGAAAAGGTGGAGAAATCAGGAATAACCTCGTAGATAAGTGTATAAAATTTCTATGGACTGTTGCCTTTGACAGGATGGGCTCAGTTGTTTAGATTGTTACCTTAAAATTCAATATTCAAGAATTAAATGGTTCAGGTTTGTTCCATGCTAGCACTGTCACTAGGCAGGCTAGCATCACCTGAAGGGGTGAGAATAATATTCCTCTTGAAACATTGTGCACATACTAACCTGTGAGCTATTATTAATAGTTGAATGTAATTGAAATATTTAAATAAAGTTAAATTTTTCTAAAGACATTCAATACTTAATATTAGATTATGAAAATAGTCCAATATTTATATACAACTTTGTAAAATATATACAACTTTTTTGATCATATTTTGACAGTTTTATATGTTGATGTTTATATTTGAATATAAATATCTGTATTACCATTAAACCTGTCATTTTCCACCACCACCCTTTTTTTCATACTACAAGATTTTAACAGATAAAATTAATACTTTGATTGAAAGAAAGTTTGGTACTTATTCATGTGTTATTAAGTTAAGATGACCATCTTATTTTATTCTTTTTTGGACAGGGATGGATAAATCTTGACTCACTTTTAGAATACCTTTAAGTTATCAATGAATGTTTACAAACTGTATTGAGTAGCCACAATAAGTAATCTTCCATGAATTTAATTAAAATCCTAAATATCATTTTTATTTTATTTTTTATTTATATAAAAAAATGTATTTTTTTTGTACCAAAGAGTTTACTGTGTGGGAATATGTTATTTCAGAGGTATGGCCTAAAAAAGACAAAACATTTCATCACAGAATCGATCACTTTCTTTCTTATGCTCATGCAAATTGTTAAAACAGTAGCAAAAAAATTTCCCACAATTGTGCCCCTTAGTACAAACTGTACTAATCAATAGATGGTAGAGGGTTTTGCATCATGATAAGTCCTATACTAATTTTTACAAAATATTTCATGATATTCATTGAAAAATCTATTATTAGATTGGCATTAATTAAAATAAGGCAAAATTCATATCATTTCAAAAATATATAATAGAAAATATCTAATTAATTATTTTATTAAAGATTTATAAATATTTATGACAATTTGCTTTGATTCTATTTTATTTGTATTAAATCAAAAATATATTTACCCAGTATGAAATAAATTTATTCACTTTCATAATATAAAAAATATGCATTGATCATGTAAAAGTTCTTGTTAAATATGTAAATAATTATTGTCTGAATAATGTATAAAAAATAAAACAAATTATTAACTGAATAATGTATAAAAAATAAAACAGCTTTTAAATATCTAACTTCAGGGTAAATATCTTTTTCCAACAGTCCATAAAGAAGGAAGGAATGAGGTGACATTCTCCTAAAAACATCTGAGTCTGATTGGAACTTGATAAAAATTTAAAAAATTTATCCAGTCTGGATTGAAATCCAGATAAAGGGATTTTGTGCTACTTCTGCCTTTATCATCATCATCAACAACCATTATCAATCCACTGCAGGATCTTCTCTGATCTTTAGCTTTTTTTCTTCACACGACCCCTGCACACTTTCTTATTTCATCTATCCATCTCACATGTGGTCTCTTTCTGGGTCTTTTACAATCTCTTGGAATCCAGTTTAAGATTTCAATTGTCCATATATTATCATCTCTTCTAGAAATATGTCCAGCCCAACTCCACTTTAGTGTTTTAATTTTTTCAATGAGGTCAGTAATACCTGTTTGTTCTCTTACCCATATATTGTGTTTTCGATCTCTTCTTGTTACTCCCAACATGCTTCTCTGCATACTTTTTTGAGTGGTCTGAAGTCTCTGTATTGCTCTTCTATTAAGTGTCCAAGTCTCAGATCCATAAGTAAAAACTGGTAAAACACATTTATTAAAAGCCTTCCTTTTCAAACACAGAGGCATATTTCCTTTTAGTATCAAGTTATTTCTACAAAAAGCACTTCAGCCAAATGTAATTCTATGATTAATTTCATCCATTATGTTTCCATCTATATTAATAATCTGACCAAGGTATTTGTAACTGATAACTTCTTTTAACTCATCATAATCTTTAGTTTCATATTTTGAGAAAATCCATTAAACATCACTTTAGTCTTTTTAACATTTATCTTTAGTCCTACTTTCATCTGATAACTCCTGCAATATTTCCTGTAGCTCTAAAGCATTATTTTCAAAAACATGACTTAAAATAATCTCCATTTACTTTCAGTCCTTTAGCTTCCCATTTTAATCCACAAAATACTTCTTGCAGTACTGCTGTAAAAAGTTTTGGAGATATGGAGTTACCCTTTCTTACACCCTTCTCAATGTTGATTTTCCCAGTATCATTGTCTAATCTAATTGTTACTATTGCATTTTTATAAATATTCCTTAACATATGACAATATCCTGGATCTATACCTTGATGATCCAATGCTTTAATCACTGAAGAAATGTTTATAGAATCAAATGCCTTTTCATAATCTACAAATCCAAAGCATAATGGCAACTCATATTTATCTGCTTTTTCTATAACCTTTCTCAATACCTGGATATTATCTACTGTACTAAAATCACTTTTAAATCCAGTTCCTTCTCTTGGTTGGTGGAAATCTAATGTTCTCTGTAGACGAGTTGGAATTACCTTGGTAAAAATTTTGTATAAAACTGATAAAAGGCTGATAGGTCTGTAATTTCTAATATCTTCTTTATCATCTTTTTTTAAATATTAATATAATATTGCATTCTTCCAATCATCTGATACATCTTTATCATTTAGATATTTGGTATATAACTTTGCTAAAAAAAAATTCTATTTCTTCACCTGCTTCTTTTAATATATCAATTATAATTCCATTATTACCTGGAGCCTTTCCTCTCTTTATACATTTAATTGTATGCCTCATTTCTTCATTTAAAATTCTGGGCAATTCGGAAGATGTAATAGATATAGTAGATTCTTGTTCTTTATTACTATATAATTCTGAAAATATATCTGAACAGATTCTATAACATATATATTAAAAATGCTTATCAGTAAATAAAAATCTAACAACTCTTTAAATAATTTTTCATTTAGAGATACAAAATCAGGCAAAAAAAATAAAATAGAAAATTCTTATGAATAACTTTTAAATAGTCAAAAACTTCACATAAATATATCGGAGAGACTTTCTTTTCAAAAATTTTTATTGATATACATTATATAAACTACATAAATAAAATATAAATATCCAACGTTTCGTCCATTTTTCAATAATAATATGGACTTTATCAAGGTTCTATAAAACGAAGAAAAAACAACATTAAAGATAATAAAAATAAAAAATAAGAAAATAAAAAGAAAAAATAAAGTAATAAAATAAAAATGAAATACCTATAAACCAAAAAAATGGAAAAATTGTATAACATAACATCTCCTTACAAAGTGAGAAAAATTTTTTAACACCAAAAAGAAAAAATATTCACATAAAAACAGTCAATTCCCTTGTATAAATATATAAACTACTTTAACATTTTATTTAAACTAGGATTTAAATGTTCTATATTTTTCCATTTTTTTTGGTTTATAGGTATTTCATTTTTTTTTATTTTATTTTATTTTATTACTTTATTTTTTCTTTTTATTTTCTTATTTTTTATTTTTATTATCTTTAATGTTGTTTTTTCTCTGTTTTATAGAACCTTGATAAAGTCCATATTATTATTGAAAAATGGACGAAACGTTGGATATTTATATTTTATTTATGTAGTTTATATAATGTATATCAATAAAAAATTTTGAAAAGAAAGTCTCTCCGATATATTTATGTGAAGTTTTTGACTTTATAAATTTGATAATACATTTGAAAAGATAGAAAAAGAAGAAGAAGAAGTTTATATTATTATATGGATTTATTATAAGTTTATACAGTTATATGGTTTTATTATTGTTATTATATTTTTTATTATTTATTTTTTCGTATTTTTTATGGAATTGTATATGAAAGTTTTTAAACGTGTATTTTTTGAAATTTAAATATATGAATATGAGAAGTTTTATTGGTTATTTGAGAAATAATATTAATGATTTATATGTTTTTAGAGATTGTATCAAGTTAATTAATAAATGGATGAAATATAAACTAAAGGTCATAAAATTAAACCTAGATATAAAATTTAAAAAAAATTGTATTTTTTATAATGTAGTTCCAAAGTTTTTATGTTTGAGTAAAATTAAAAAGTTGTTTAAACAAAGTGATGTTCATTTTATTGAAAGATTTATTTTAAAAAGGTTTATAAACGGGTTATATAGGAAAAGAGATTATATTTTAAATAATGTTAAATTTATATATAATTCAATGTGTAAATTTTATTAAAAAGATTTTTTTATTAAAGGTAGAAAGACTAAAGAATGAAGTAAATAATAGACATAATAAAAAAAAAAATAATTTAATATTTTATAATAAAAATTTTTTTAAAAATGTTTATAAACTTAATAAGAATATTGTTTGTGATGATAAATTTGGTAGTGTTTATAATGATTTTTTAGATAATAATCCCTCAGTTATTAATTTAACAAATAAAGTTTTTAGTAAAAATGAACTAAATTTATTAAGCAAAGGGTTAAAATATGTACCTTTTGAAAAATGTAGTATTAATAAACAAATTATTGAAATTAAATCAAAAATGATAATGATTAATAATTATATTGATAAAGATATTTTTGGTAAAATAGATAATAAAGAATTATTAAAAAGCGATTTGGTGTATGGATTTAAAAAATTGGAATGGGATATTCAAAATAATATAAACAAGGATTTGTATAATAGGTATGAATGGAAAACCATTGATAATTTAAAAAATAAATATAATGATATCATTTTTTTGAAAGGAGATAAATTTTCAAATGTGGTAATTATGTATATAGAGGATTATAATAAAAACATGATAAATATGTTAAAAGAAGATTGCTATATTGAAGTTAAAAAAGATATGAGTAATTTTTTAAATAAAAAGATAAATAAATTTATTACAATTATGGAAAATAAAGAAATAATTAAAAAAAGCGAAATGTTTAGGTTAAAAAGAATGGACGTTATGTGTGCTGAAATTCAAGGTTTGCCTAAGGTGCATAAACCTAATATACCTATGAGACCAATAGTGGATTGTTTTAACACTTATTACATTAATATTTCAAAATGGCTTTATATTAATTTATTTAAAAAATATACTAATTGTTTTGCTGGGAACAAGGTTTATAATTCTGTTGTATTTATTGAAAAAATAAAGAAGTTTTTATTTGGTTTGAAAGAATTTAAAAATATTTACTTTATTAAACTAGACATAATTAATATGTACACAAATATAAATTGTGAAAAAGCAATTGATTATTTTTTGGAAATGTATATTGAAGATAAAAATAAAAATATAAAAATGGATATTCCTTTGTTGCATGACATTCTTATGTTATGTTGTAAGGATTTATTTTTTAAATTCGGTGACAAATATTATAAACAGATAAAAGGATTAAATATGGGGAATTGTTTAAGTGGATTTTTAGCAGATATTTATATGTGCAATTTTGAAAAAAGTTTTTTTAGTGTTTGTCATAAACCTATGTTTTATGTACGTTATGTAGATGATTATTTCATGATATTTAATGGTAATTTGAATAAATCATTTAAGTTTTGGAATTTTATTAATAATAGAATAGAAAATATTAAGTTTACTTTAGAAAAAGAAAATAATAATAGTATTGAATATATGGATGTAAAGATTTATAAATTTTATAAAAATAATAGAATTAAAATAGAGACTGAGGTTTATAGAAAAAAAATGTATACTGGGATTTTAACAAACTGGAATTCCGATATTGATTTTAAATGCAAAGTTAATATCATAAACAATAGAATAATGAGAGCTTTTAAATTATGTTCAAATGAATATAGTGTAGATAAAGAATTAAATTATATAAAAAAGGAATGTATAATAAATGAGTATCCATATAGAGTTATAAATTATTTGTTTTCTACAAAAAATTTGAATAAAATTAGAAATAGTATTTGTATGAATGTTTATAAAAATAAAAATGTAAATAATGAAACATTTAAAGAACATGATGGTAATAAAGACGAAAATAAATTTTTTTTTATAGATAATAATATTTATATTGGTTTTAAGTTATCTAAATTTGTATTTTTAAAATTAAATGAATTATTAAATAAAATTAATAAAAAATACTGTATAAATATGAAACCTGTATACAAAAAGAAGAGAACTTTAAGATCTTTGGTTAATCATAAAGAATTTAATATGCTTGAAGCTATGAATTCAGTGTATTTAATTAAATGTTTGAACTGTAAAAACAATGTATTCTGTATTGGAACAAGCAAGAATAAATTAAAGACCAGACTATATTAGCATATGATTGATAAGAAATCTGCTATCTTTTGTCATAAGTTGGAAACAGGACATAAAGACTATGAAATTCGACCTTTGGAATGTATTGGTAATTACTTTGAAAGATTTAACAAAGAGAGTATTTATATAGAACATTTAAATCCTAGTTTAAATAAAATGTTAAAGTAGTTTATATATTTATACAAGGGAATTGACTGTTTTTATGTGAATATTTTTTCTTTTTGGTGTTAAAAAATTTTTCTCACTTTGTAAGGAGATGTTATGTTATACAATTTTTCCATTTTTTTTGGTTTATAGGTATTTCATTTTTATTTTTATTTTATTTTACTTTATTACTTTATTTTTTATTTTTATTTTCTTATTTTTTATTTTTATTATTTTTATTATCTTTAATGTTGTTTTTTCTCTGTTTTATAGAACCTTGATAAAGTCCATATTATTATTGAAAAATGGACGAAACGTTGGATATTTATATTTTATTTATGTAGTTTATATAATGTATATCAATAAAATTTTTTGAAAAGAAAGTCTCTCCGATATATTTATGTGAAGTTTTTGACTTTATAAATTTGATAATACATTTGAAAAGATAGAAAAAGAAGAAGAAGTTTATAACTTTTAAATAAAAACTATAAAAGAAAGTTATAAATCGTTGAGGGTTTTTTCATTAAAATGGGGGGCACAGGTGAGAGAAAGGATATTCTACAAGATAAGCTGATAAGCATTTTCATAATAATTATCAGTGTTTAAAACTTGGAATGTATTCACAAAATAAATAATGAAAACTGAAAGATTTGATAAAGGTACTGACTGTAAAAATGCATTAATGATTAGATTTAATGTTTATAATATTTTCCCATGTATAAAATAGTAATAATACTACATTTAATTATCTTATTGTTTAAAATCTTAAGCCTGTAAGTGTTTATAACTAATAGAACCAAATAATACTGAGTAATTATGTTATTTATTGTTTAATTCTAAAGCTATGTTTTATATAGCACAATCAAAATAGATATTCATATGGAGACAAATATATCAATTCAAGAGATAGATATAAGATCACATTTTGATTCCTATGGTCAACTCATTGATAATTATCAGATCAAGATGCTAGTTTCAAATACACATTTTGTTTTATTATTAATTAACATTTATAATTATCATTCTCACTAAAGCTGAAATTGAAAAAGTATGTAAATCTGTGATGTTTGAGATATTATTTAATCTAGAAACATTTAAGTCAGAATGTAAAGTCATTCATAATTGATTGATTGATTGATTGTTTTTACTGTTTTGATTTTGACGGAGATAACTTTTAAAATATTAAATGATATTAGCTACTATTTTCTGTCATAATTTAATTAAAATTTAATAAGAAAGACAATAAATGAGAATAAATAATAGGTATGCTTAATAATTATAATTTTGGAAGAAATAAAAATAAGAAAAAAAATAAAAATGAAAAATCCTGAGAAGTGAAAGCAATCTGAAGACTTTATCATCCATGGATCAAAGTGGAAATAATGTTAATTGTGGTGCTAAATCTGTTTAGATTTGTTAATATCATTTGTTTTTGCAAGCATCTTTTTTTTGGCCATCAGTTGATTGTTCTGAATATTAGTTTTTTAAAAAATTAAACATGAGTTCTAATGCTGCAAATCCTTTTAGAGGAACTCTCAGAGAAATCATCTATCTCATTTTACATGATTAACTTTTCAGTTTAGTTGTTTATTCCTATGTGCTATAAGTTGTCGATTGTCAAATTACAAAACTAATATATGTTGAAGTCCTCAAAATTGCCTAATTGTTATTTATCACTCCTATAATAGTGATGTCCATAACAATTATATTTTGCAATAACTGTCTTTATGTTTTTAAAAAATAATTACTGTATAACATATTAAGTAATTGCTACTAAGTTTGATAATAACTATTTGCTATATTGACTATCATAAGACTAGACTAATTAATGTGGTTGGCATTTGGAAATTATATTCACTTAGCTGCATGCTGGGTATTATTTCACTTTAGTGATGAAATTATGATATTCATAATTTAATTGCATTGTCCTTTTCCTATTGTGATTGTGTTAAAAATTGCTATACTTAATTTAATAATAATAATAATAATACATTTAATAATGTTTTACATAAAATCAAATGTATATATATATATATTAAAAAAACTTTAATGTAATACTTTTTCCCCATCAAAACAAAGTGTTTTTAAAGTGAAAAATATAATCTGTACAAATTGAAAGATAAATTGTTAACATTTCCATTTAAAAGTTTATGACATTAAAATAAAATAAATTAGCAGAGCAAGATGGGGAAAGCTGATGCTAATGGATTTCTAAAATTAAAAAATAATAATTATATTACCAATTAATATATCTAATGTTAATGTATATGTATGTGTATCGAAATGGATTCATCAGTAACTATTGAGTTTAGTTTATTGAAGGATGAATAAAAATGAACTGATTTTATTGAAGGGAAAACATTAATAATAAATTTATAAGATTTTAAAATAAAATGAATTAAGATATTTGTATTTGGTTTATAGAAAGGAAAAGTCAAATAACTAAATAATTACTTATTCCTATTACATATAATTTTTTTTTTACTGTTGAATAAATGAGTTTAAAAAATAAATGTACATACCCAACCATGAAATCTCACTAAAAATATAATAAAGAAAGTTAGCATTAATTTAATATGCAATATAAAAAATAATAACCATGCTACTACATTATATATATATAATAATAATTCAAACAAATATATTTAACACAGTATTCAAAATTAAATAATATATTCTTTACCAGAAGTACTTTCAATTGTTTCACTGACAATCTTTATCAACTGTTAATACAAACGTACAAAAAATAAAAACTTTTTATTTTTTGTACGTTTGTATTAACAGTTGATAAAGATTGTCAGTGAAACAATTGAAAGTACTTCTGGTAAAGAATATATTATTTAATTTTGAATACTGTGTTAAATATATTTGTTTAAATTATTATTATATAATTTAAAAATACAGACATTTAATGGTTGTAGTTATATATATATATTAATTCTAATATTATCACAGCTAAAGGGTGAATTTATAGTATTGTTTCCAGAATATTCCATGTAGTAAAAATATAATAGTTAAAATACATATATATTGCAACAGGACTGTTACATGACACACAATAATATAGTGTGCACAAATATATATAAAGTTGAAAGGAAAAATAGAAACAAACACAGACAAAAAACTTTTGTAGATATTTTCTACATGTCACTAGGAATAATAACTATAAAGGATTAAATAATTCTGAATTTAAAATAGAATTTTATTATAAATTAAACAGCTTAAAAAGGTCTAAATAAATTAATATTGTATTACTAGTATTGTGATTTTGAAATTAAAAAACAAGCATGTTTTATCATAATAGATCTGATAATTGTAAAAATTTATATTATCTATTTTTGAAAATCTTTTAAGTAATGCTTGTATACAATTCTCTATCTAAGTAAAAACATAAAGATCATACCTTTGGTAAAATTTCAAAGTTGCTTTCAAAAGTAGCTTTTAATTAAAATGCAAAGATCTGAAAAGATAAATGTGTATTTTTGTCACCACCACTCTACTATAAAAGGAGTTGATAAAAAGATTAGTTTAGTCTGGTTTAGTTTTTGAGTTTGACTTTTAGTTTTTGTAAGAGCTGACCAGAAGAGTTTGATTTTAAAATTTTTGAGAAACAGTTGGCAACATATAGTTAGCTGCAGAAGAATTGGCTAGCAAACTTAGTCTTATAGAGTTATACAGAGTTCTCATGAAGAACTAAAGGAAGGAAAAGGGACAAGTCCAGCAGCTATAGGAGTTTTGGTTCACCTGAAGCCAGACCCACTTTTAATGGATCAATTAGCCTGTACAAATGTGAACAAGACATCTTGCTGGCCTGAAGCCCATCAAATCCTAGACAGAAGAGAGGTCACTGCAGACTAACATACCTGGACTATTACTATCTTGATGACAATCCAAGACTAACTCACCAAGGGAATCTCATTAGTTGATGAAGAAGTCATTAGATGTATGTTTCTATGTAGATATGCAAGGAACCACAGACAAACACGTCATATCACAAAATATATATAATGTGAGTTGTTTTAAATAATTCATTTCTGAAGTGACATTTTAAAAGTTAGAGGTATATAAAACAGTTTTAATTTTTCATTTATTAAAAAAAAAAGATTTTAAATGTGAAACAAACACAAATAATTTTGCTTGGATTAAAAAATCTAAGAGAAAAGAATAGACTATTCTAAAAGCATTATAATTAATTATTCTAATCTATAAAAGGCTGATTTTAGTTTTTTTAAAAAGAAAGAGAAAGAAATAAAAATTATATTTAATAATTGATTAATATTATTTTTATGTATATACACACATGCACGTGTAAATATTAATGTATTTTAACCAAGGGAATTAATTCTGAAAAATATAATATTAATAACAAATTAAAATATGTAATATAGATGTCAGTGTGTTCCTGCAATTCAACATGCACATTCATATATGTAAAATTTTAATCATTTATAGTACTTTTTATATATTGATCATTGTAAAATCAATGTAATGATGTGAATTTTGTATAGTAATCAAAGTCAAAGATTTTATGTGTATAGTCATATTCTAAAGACCTTAATATAATTTTTTAATTATTGCTGTTATTAATAAATTTGCATTCAATTGGAATAATTATTCTAGTAACTTAATTTTAAATGGTTTTAGATTATATATATTGCATCATCATCTTGGTCAATTAACTGTAATAGAGCTTATGTTCTCTGTGCTAGATTTAAGTATAATGGTGGGATTATATGAAGGGGGGTGTATATTAGTGCTTAAGGGACATCCAGTATGATTGATATAGCCTGGTTGGCACATAAGATTATATTCTTTAAAGCCCCTGTACTACATTTTATTTAGTTTAGTCTATTAGAAATTAAATTTATAGTTGGCCAGTACATTAATGGTATTGTGGCCAAAACATTGATAATGATCAGCATGTTTTAATATTCCAGCATTATTGTTTTGATGAATATGTATTCTAATGGATGAGTATTTAAGTTCATGTATCCAAATTAATGTTTAAATAATTGCCCAAACTAGCAATGGCTCAATAGTTAGCCTGGTCTATAGTACACCCATTTCTAGTCCAGCCACAAAATGGGCTGTTGATTTATTGTGTTGATGTATTTGATTGATCATTCATGATGATGAATGGTTATTTCTTTTGAGTACTTATATTTATTGATAATGCTGGTTGATGTATGGTGAATTTATAATTATGCTTTTAGTTGCTCCAAGGAGAGAGATTTCAAGATCTCTCATGCTCTAAGATATAAAATTGCTTATATATATTGACCATTATATTTTATATTAAATCATTTTATTTGAAATATTTTGTTTATTTGGGGAATAATGATTTGCCATTACCTTCACCATCCTGTCCCCCATCCCATTGTAATATATATATTCATTATATAAAAGAATTATTAAATAATTACTACATAAAATTTATTGTTAAAAGGAGGATTGCCTTGACAACAATTTGAAATTATTGATTGTTATATATATCAGGATTGTCTAAGTGTTGACTGGTTTCTAATGAAAAATTAAATAAGTATAAAAACATAAAACCTCTCTGATTGTCAGATGGTCAAATAAAATGGAATCTGAATTTATCATCAAATATTCATAGAATGAGTGAATAAAGTCAATTCTTTTATCACCAAAATAATATATATGCACATGCCATTATTTTTGGTTAAAAAAATAGATCTGGAAGTAAATTCTTTCTAATAATGGAATCATTATCAATAAAGGCCATCATATTTCAAGATCATTGTACATGTAAAACTGGAAATTGTGGACAATTATGAAAATTTCAGAAGCTTAAATAATAGTGCTAATCAATAAATATAATGTTGTCCTAAACAAAGTGTACGTCATGTATGAAAAATCTCTTAATCGTCATGATATTGATAACATATAAATCAGAAAGTCAGATGAATTGAATTTTTTATAACTTATTTTAGACTAGTAAACAATAATTGCAATTTAAAAATAAGACTAACAAGGAACTTTAACATTATTATTTGACAAGATTTCCCGTCTAGAAAAAAGAGCCAACATCTAATTATAAATTCTCAAATGCAATTTCATATTTCTGCAAGTTATGCTATTTCATTGTTCTTTATTGATATTATTATTTTTATTTATAATATTTATTTTAGAATCATTAAAATAAAATGTACATTAAAATTATATGTTTTTTTAAAAATCATTTGCAGAATTTCATTAAAATTATATATATATGATTTAACAATATACAGACATTTATACATTTTGTTTTAGTTCTATTTAGCCTTTAGCTTCAAAAATAATTTAGGTACTTATTTACATTTAGAATAAATATCTCTCATAGAAACATTCACATTAAAAATTGTAGGTAATTTAATTATATAATTTTTATTAAACATACATGTATGCATTATTATTTTACTTAAAATAAACATCCGTAAAACTTTGCATACAGCATATATGAATGAATGATACAAATGTGCTCATATTTTGAAAGTGAATAAATTTACACAATGATTAAACATCCAGCAATTTTAATCATCATCATCATCTTCTTCTTAATATTATTATTATCATCATTATCATCATCATCATCATAATCGTTTTTCAATACAGAATGATGGAGAGAGTGATAAAAATATCAGTTTGGTACTACAGTTTTATTTTTATTTTTTTATGTAGATTACATTATTGAAACAGGTTTATATTGATTCTAAAAATCCTTTGTACATTTTAGTGGATAATTCTCATGGTATAAGATAAAATCCACCATGGAGGTCATTTTATATTTCTTTGATGACTATGTTATGAAAATATAACTGTGTATGATAGGAAACATCAGATACTATAAACATTTTGTGTAGATTCAAGTTTATTGGCGTCTTTTCTGAAAATATATACTAATAGTGATAATATTTATATGTATCTTGCATTCTTATAGCTTGTATTTTGTATGCCTATATTAATATTGTATTTTAATAATCTTGATGAACTTGTAACTATTTATTTACTATTTTATTACAATGAAATAAATAAAATTACTTTCTCTTTCCAAAATTATATTATTTTAAATTATGAATGAATAAAATATGATTTAATATATAATTTAAATTTGCAAATGTTTGTTTGTCTATGTATCTAAGTTATTTCTTTCTTCATTTTTTTTTTTCCCAAGTGTTATAGCATCGGCCGGGACGCGAACCCGCAACCCGGGCAACTGCTTGTAAGGCAGTCATGCTGACCTCTCGACCACCAATGTAAGACTGTTTCTTTCTTCTTTATGATCTAATACTAAGTATACTTTCAATGAAGTTCACTATAATCATAGCTTTCTTAAATTAATTATTTTGCTGCTTTATTTATACTGTAATTATGCATGCATTTTAATTTAAATTAGACCATTTAAATATTCCATTTGTTAGATAATTGTATGCAGTTTTCTCTTTTGTTTATTATGTATCTGTGGTTGGCAATAAACCTATGCCTCCTTGACCTTTTTCTGTCATTGTGCTCTATACAAACAAGATTGACTGTCTGTGGGTCAAAGCTATATAAATATGTTTTGCACATGATAAAGACATGCAATATATGTGATTGTTTACACCAATATATATATAATTAAATATATATTAATAATAAATCTTTTTTTTATTATTTCATAGTATATCTTAATTGTCATATACAAATGATTTCATCTCAATAAATAATATAATCGGTAATATAATTATAAATACGTATAATAAAAAAGATAAATAATCAAAGAACTTTATTGCTCAGTAATTCATAAAAAAATTTTAGCTCCAAAAATGTCACAATTGGAATTCGTTGAGGACACTCTGGAGAATGATATTTTTCCACTGCATTAAACCACACCAGGAAATATGTATAATTATTGTATTAATTTGAAATTTGACAAGTTAATTAATGCTCATCGACAATCCTGGTTTGATTACATATTATCTGCAAATATATCTGTATTGTGATAAAAATAAATATGTAAATAAGGGAATCCACTCCTTGAAGGGAAAGGATGAATAAATGCAAAGTTGAATAAAGAAGTTAAGAAAAGTTTATTTTTATTCATATTTATAATCAACTTCTATAATAAATTATTAGTTCTTAAAAGAAAAATTGTGTTTACTTTTTTATTATTATCAACATATGTGGTAACCCATGTGCATGCATTAACACATACTCATACTATTATATATAAAGATGTAAATAGTAATTATCTTGAGATTTGTAATGATGGGATTGTATATGGATGATGGAAGGCGAACGATCCAAGGCATCTATGACGTCATTAATAATTAACATTGGTGATTACATGATATAAATTTCAAATCTCCCACATATTCATAAGTAACTGGTAAATAATGAAATAGTTTAAATTATCTGACCATTGGTAAACATCTACACATGAATACAACTGTAGTTTAGCCAATCACACCCCCACCATCAATCGTTTTAGTACATAGAAAATTTTTTAACTAGTATCATTCATCCAAATCCTTGCTAGCTAAAATTTGTCATTTGTTTGTCTAATAAAAAAAATAATAACAGGGAAAACAGATAATTTGATCGAACTTGAAATCTCCTATATATATATATAGTAAACTTGAAATCTCCTATATATATATGTAGTAATTAAATAAATCTACATCTATTGAAATACTATATATGTGCGTTTATTCTTGTATTAAAGAGATATCTTATATTTTTAAAATGTAAACAGGCAATGTTACATATTATAAAAGCGTGTTCATCCCATTATATATAGGTATCTCATAACACATACAGACAGGGAAAGCACTCTGTCTTGGCAGGCGTATATTATTGCCTCCTTAGCAATTTAATATAATTTATAATTAAGCTTTATATTTAAGCACATGGACATTTTAT
The DNA here is from genome assembly GCA_028023455.1 of Epiperipatus broadwayi. Taxonomy (NCBI): domain Eukaryota; kingdom Metazoa; phylum Onychophora; class Udeonychophora; order Euonychophora; family Peripatidae; genus Epiperipatus; species Epiperipatus broadwayi. The sequence continues at coordinate 2,383,583 of JAQFVV010006219.1, read as the reverse complement.
AGCATATAAAATATGGTTATTCTGATTTTTACATTATTGCTTGTTTTGTTTAATTTTAAATACAGGCTTAAATATCGATCCAAGTATGAGTTAGTACCTTTTTGGCCAGTATAGCAATGTTGCTTTGTAGAATAATCTGTGCCTACATACTTTCAATAAATAAATGTATGTTGAGTAATGTTTATGCGATCTTCCAGATGGATATTTGACTGGTACTGGAGAAAGCCATATTTTTGTAGCAGATAAATGGATACTCTATGATAATAGGGGATTCGTAACCCAAGCCTCCAGTTTCCTGCACGTACCATGCTTAGAGTGGATGTGTCTTCATAGGAACGTGTGTGTATATATATTGTAACGTTTTTCGTTTTTCATAGGAATAAACGTGTGTATATATATATATATATTTCTTATTACTCAATAATGGAGATTGACCTATCCAGCCAATGCCTGTAATAATGTAAGTGCTTTCAATTAATGAATATATGTCGAATAATGTTTATGCAAACTGCCAGACGAATATTTGACCGGTACTGGAAAGAGTCATATTTTTGGAGCAGACAAATGGGTACTCTATGACAATATTCATAATCCAAGCCTCCAGTTTCTTTGTAGGAATGTATATATATATTTTATTACTCGATAATGGAGATTGGCCTATCCATCCAATGCCTATAATAAATGTAGCCAGCACAGAATTCAACTCCAGATGCTACTGTCTTCTGTAATTAGATTTATTAATCATGCTTGTTAGTAATGTTGTGTGGGATGGATAAACCATATTTACAATGTAATAGTTAATAATAAAGGGAGCTAAAATTATGTTTTGTTTCATAACTCCTGCTGGGATTAATAAAATAAATATAATAATAAAGATACATAATTTTTATGATGTGTGCGTAAATGTGCACCAATTTATTTTATATAATTTTGGAAATAAATGTAATAATATACTTAATTTCCTGAAGTGTGTAAATGTGCATCCAATTGTTTCATATAATTTTGAAAATAAATATAATAAAAGATACTTAACTTTCTCTATGTGTTTACGCACATCAATGTGTTATACATATTTCTGGCTGAGAACCTAGTCTGTTATATAACCTGTATCTAATCTATCCCTGGTAATTGGCATATTCATTTTATAGTGGCATATTTTTGATGAAATTGTTAACACATGGATCATTTATAAGATTATATTATACATGTGATATTGATATCCAAATATTGTTCTGGATATCCAAGTATTGTTATTGTTAACATTTAATTCACTTGTAACTATCATACTGGGATCCAAATCTTATTGTCAGTATCAACATATAGTTCATGTATAATGTGTCATACTGATATCCAAATATTATTGTCAGTGCTAACATTTGGTTCACTTGTAATGTGTCATATTGATATCCAAGTATTATTGTCATTGTTATATACATATCATACTGGTATACAAATATTGTTATTGTTGACATTTAATTCATTGTTATATAAGTATCATACTGATATACATGTATTATTGTCATTGTGTCATACTGATATCCAAATGCTATCATTCTTAACCTATACCTCATTGAATTTGTTATTAATAAATTATATATATTTGTGTTTATATATTTGTCAGTGTCTTTCCATGATTCATCACATCCATCCAACTATATCCACACCTAATTAAGTGATCTATGAGTCTGCTCATAACCCCTGAAGTATATTAAAATGGTATTATAGGCATTATCAAAGTATTAGAGTCTTATGAGAGCTAGTTAGTATATGATTAAACCAATTGATTTAGAAACTAATTTATGACTGAGGCCAAGATTGAATCCTTAGTTCTTGTTCCACCCTGACTCCGGGGACCAAGGAAAATTGATTACTATTAATAGCATCAGAAGCGTTGATCAGATAGTGGAGATTTTGGAGTGCTAGCAAACAGGTTAAAGCCTAGTACTGTTCCATGACTACCATAACCCGAACATGCTGGGTTTGATGTACTTTTTCTGGGTCTCTGAATCTTGTTGGCTGAACACACAATTCTGACCATTACAATGTATTGTATAGTGATTCTATGGATATTTTATCCACTGTACTAGGTTTATTTGCCTGGCATGATATGTATATAATTTCCATACATGACTTTGATTTTTGAGTAATCACTTGTAGATGTCTTTGATTTTTTTCAGATTTAGAGACATTTCTCCCTGTGAATTTTATTTTAATTTGTACTCTGGATTGTTAAAGGTCACTTATGTGGTATAGACTCAAATCCATATTATGTAAGGCTGATTTTGTGATTACCTTCATGTTGTGAATATTTAAATTCAATGTAATGTTTTATTATTGTCTATACGTTAAAGTAAGAGTGAAATATATGTGTGCATAACTTAAGGTAGCTATCTTATATCCAACAGAATCAGATAAATAATAATTTTTTAAAGGAATCTTCAGAGACTATATTTAATTAAATAATATTTTGTTATTGTTAGTATTAAAAAGGGCTATCTGATTTCAACAAATGAGATCTCAATGTGTAATGATAATATAAGTTTATGTCTTATAATTGAATTGTTAATAAATTTGTTTTGTTTGCTATTAGATTAATTTTTCATGGTGGTTTACTATTGTCTGCTCTTGCCAATTGATGCTTCTAAAGAATCTCTGTTCTTTGTGACTTAGAAACATTAAAATATCTAATAGTAATGGTATGAGGCTATGTATGTGTTTATAGTTTAAGATCCTCACCAGTAAAACTTTAATATGATGTCTCTTGAAAAGACATTCTAAATCAGCATTTCCCAACTTGTGGTACATGTATTCTTGGAGTACACAGAGACCAGTTTGGGGGTATGTGAAAATATTATTCATCATAGCAGAAAACAAAAGCAATAAGTGTTGAAATTAAAAAATAAAAACAATGTTATAATTTAGTTTTACAAAAAGAACTGCAAGTACAGATAAACCATATCCAGATATCTCCATATAAAAGATTGAGCAGTTTTGAAAGCTCTCATTTGAAAAATTGTTATTGAAAATTTTTAAATGTTAGTTTAAATTGAAACTCTTTGATATGGTGTAAATATTCATCATATATAATACAAATGTATCCACTTTATGTTTAATCCTTTCTTTTGTATTTTTTCTTTGTAAAAACAAAATATTACAAAATTTGAATGTATTAACTATTATATAATCTTTTTTATTAATTTACAATTATATAACCACACAAAAAATTTAAAGATCAAAGCTGTGATAGAATTATTAGAGCATCTTTACAACTAATTTATGAAAGCAAATCAATGGAAAGAGTAATAAGAATGGATAAAAGAAAAGCCCATTATATGTATGTTTTTTATCTTTTACTGTTCTTTCATATTAAATATGTGCTTGTGTGTGTATATGATATTCATTAGAAATTACAGCAGAATGAAGTCAAGCGTTGTTAGCCGAAAGTCAGCGCAGCCACCTTGGTTGTAGACGGTTGTTGCGGATTCGCAATGAGCTACTATTTATTAATTTATGATTTTTCGAGTCTATTTTCCAAATTATTATCATGCTGATTTTCACCTTGTATTATTGACTTTTTCATTTCCAGTGACCAATTTTGTCTTAATTTTTCTGTTGGATACAGAAATTATAATATATAAAATATATTGTATTTCCAATAAATTTTCATAATCTCATCTTTTAAAATTTTATTTTTATATTCGTTAGACTTAATGTCCCACAAGCAAGTAAAGCATTAATATATTTAGATTAATTCTTAGTAAAGACGATATTTTGCGTTCGAATAATTTATTCACTTTTTACTTTTAATAAATTCAACCAAAAAATATTTCCGTGATGTGAACACTATGAAAGCTTTGTCAAATGGCGAAAAAACTGTCAAATTATTTGAAAAAAGCTTTTAATCTTTGAAATTATTATGAAAATATTTTAAGTTTTTCAACATTCTCGCAAAAAAAATTGAGTCAGCAGCCATTTGCACTTCCAAATTTTTTCAAATGGCTGTAAGCTTTTAAGCTTTCAAATGATTATATCAAATAATTTAAAAAATTTTTGAAAATGTAAAGCAGCCTTAAGAGGGCTTTTTTCAATCTAAGCTTAAAAATTTTAATAATGAGTTTTCAAATGAGAACTTTCAAAACGTGCACGTTTTCTTATATGATGATGAGACATCTGTATATTATTTATCTGTACTATTAAGTATAATAGTTTGCTTAGGAAGTCAATAAAAAACATAAATAGGCATGTTCCTAGTAATTTCTCACTAAAGGGGTGTCACTCGCCAACTACCAAGTTTTGCAACCCCACGTGATTTCTTCCTTTACATAATTTTTTTTTTTTTTAAAGCAATTGAAAGTAAGTAATTATTTTTATTTTTCGATTAAATTTCACATAATTTAAATGCTTAATTAGATTTTTTTAATTTTATTTTTACAAGTAATTTTTTAAAATATTATTTTGTATCTTAAAATGGATAAGTGGCTGAAAAGAGGAACTCTTAAAAGAGCTACAACTAATTTTGAAAATCAATCTATTGAGTCACTAGGAAGTTCTTCGAAGTATCACGGTGATTTAGAAACACAAGGTAATAAACATGTAGTGACTGTTGGGCCTATTATAGTAAAAATAGGCATTATTAAAAAATCTCAATGCTCCACTTAAAAGAGGAATTATTATGAGGAATACTTGAAATATAGGTTTTCATTCACAGGAAATGCAACAACTAGTGAATCTGTTGTGGTAAAAGATAAAATTAGCATTATTTAAAAAGCTCAATACATTGGTGCTCCACCTAAAAAGAGGAAATATTCTGCTGAATACTCAAAATATGGATTTTCATTCATGGTAGATGCCAACTATCCAAAGCCACTATGTGCTGTTTATGGAGTCCCATTTACAGGAAAAACATCTATATAAAAAAAAAATGTCAGTTTGTTCCAGCAACTACTCTTTTGTGCTATATGCAAAGAAAGACAATGAAAATCATCGTACAAAAAAATTACCAAATTACTAAAAGTGGTAAAAATCATACAATTGCTGAAAATTTGATATCTTCTTGTATCAAAGATGCTGTTCAATGTATGTTTGGTGATGACCAGATCTGAAAAATTAACACTATTCTATCCTCAAATAATACAATTTCTCAGAGAATTAAATGTCTTATGGCATTGAACCAACAGTAATTAAGGGAATAAAAAAGAACCCCTTCTTTTCCATACAGATGAATAAAACACGAATGTTTCTAATTTGTCAATTTTGCTTATTATTGCAAGATATTTAAATGACAATATTTTTGAGGAAAATCTTTTATTGTGCTAGCTTCTTTCAGAAAGATGCACAGGTTAGAACATAATCAATGCCATTCAGGATTATTTTTGTAAAAAAAAAATTGATTGGACCAATTACAGTGGTATTTGTATGGATGGTAGAAAATCGATGTCTGGCTGTTATACGGGTTTATGCAGTCATATCAAAGAAATCACTCCCCATGTATCTTGGAGTTATTGTTGTATACCCAGACAGAACCTTGTGACTAAATCTCTGCCACATTCATTGAAGGAGGTGCTCAATCAATCTGTAAAAGCTACTAATTTTATTTAAACCAGTAAAGTCCAGACTATTCAACTTTGTGTGAAGATGAGCAGCCTCCATACAACATTGCTTTTGCACACTGAAATGAGGTGGCTTTCATGAAGAAAAGTATTCACATGATTGTTTGAATTGAGACATGAAGTGCAAGTTGTTCTTTTTTTTTTTTTGGAGACCATCATTTTGAATTAGTTTCTAAGTTTCAAAATGGCTTCAACAATTTGCGTACTTATCTGATATTAGTTCAGAAAAAAATAAACTTAGAATTACAGAACAGACCCATAACCATCTTTAAAATTTCTATCAAAATTGAAGCTATTATTAAGAAATTAGATTTTTGGGAATGTTGTAGCAACAAAAAAAGCAGTTTTTGAGACACTTCAGTTTCTTACCCGAGAGTGAGCTGAAATTGTTAAAATGAGTAAAAATTAGTATAATAGTCACTTAAAAGAACTAAAAGTGTCATTCCGGCAATACTTTTGAAAGCAAAATAGTAAAAATAATTAGATTTCAAATCAATTCAATGAACTGTTCTTTCAACAAACTGGAAAATTATCCATATCAGACAAAGAAAAATTGACTTTTGACTAATTATTCTTTACAATGTGACTTCAAAAAACAAAATGTCATTGATTTCTGGCAGCAGTGAAAGAAGAATACCCAGATTTCAGTGATAAAGCATTAAAGTATTTATTACCTTTTACAAATACACAGCTTGTTGAATCATACTTTTCATCCTATGCCTTTATTAAAAATAAACATTGTAATAAATTTAATACAGCTACTGAGTATCTATCTTCATTTGAATTTGATTTTTAAAAAATCAGCTCCATGAAACACGCTCAAGGATCACATTGAAATTATTAAGAAGAACTATGTTTGAAATCTTGTATATATTAAGAAAAATCATTGGCCATTTGTATGAATTTTCATTATAAATTAATGTGATAAAAATTAATTTTAAAGTTTTTTTTATTTGTTTTTGCTTTTGTAAAAAAAAAACTGAAATGTAGTGTAATATGTAAAATGAAAAATAAAAACCAAAATTTACCATTAATTTGACTTATTAATTATTTAGTTAATCTAAGAATATTATACAATATAATAAAAAAAAGCCACATTGTTTGTTTAGAAAAATGGGTAGGGATCTATGAGAGGAATGGGTACTCATAAATGAAAAGTCTGATCAAGGGATACCAGAAAGAAAAAACATTGGGAACCCCAGTTGATGTGATGTGATACACTGTGACTTCTCTTTAAATGGAGTCAGGAATCTCTCAGCAACTATGCCCAGAGAAACCTTTTAGCCACTTCACCTTCCCTTTCCATTTCCCACTCCAAGTTTTCCCATAATCTGCTCCATTCCATTTCCACAACATAATCTTCATCAAATCTATGGTCTTTATATCTAAATCCCCCTTATCTTTTCCCAAATCCAACATAAAAACCAATAACCCACTTTCTGTATAATTACTTTGTTCATATTTATTGTTCCATAACTTCATTCTTTGTACCCTTTCTGCTTTCAAGCATTTACATTCAATTAACAGATGCCTAATACTTTCTATACCTTTCTTACACTACATCACCCATATTTTTCCATTTGCATGTATATTCTCTTGTTGCTAAAAATCCCCTTCAAGCCTTAAACAATAAACTACTTTCTTTGCTATTATCATAAGTTAAATCACATCCAATGTTCCGTTTACTTCTATATATGTTTAAACTCTTTACTCTCCATACTAGTTGATGTGATGTGATGTACTGTAGCTTCTTCTTAAACGAAGTCAAGAATCTCTCAGCAATTCTACCAAGAAAAACTTGTTAACTATTTAATTTTACATTCCCCAATTTAATTTTTTCCATATTCTGCTCCATCCCATTTCCACAACATAATCTTTGTCAACTCTACAGCCTTTATATCTAAATCCCCCATATCTTTTTCCAAACCCAACATAAAAATCAATAATCTACTTTCTGTATAATCATTTTTTTCATATTTATTTTTCCATAACTTCATTATATGTGCCCTTTCTGTTTTCAAGCATTTACATTCAATTAACAAATGCTTAATATTATCTATTCCTTCCTTACATAATTTACAGACATAATCACCCATATTTTTCCATTTCCTTGAATTGTCTACCTTGATGTCCATACATCTGATGTTGGATATTGACCATGCTTGCAATTGGGGGTTATCCATTACAATATATTTATGTTTGTTGATGTTTTTTCCATAAATCCTAAATCCACATTTGTCTTTATCTAATGTAGCTTCCCTCAGTGTGTAAATATTCAGTTAGTTTAGGCATTGCTTGTTCTTATTTCATATAGACCTCATAAGAACAATTAAATATTTTGTTATGACCATCTTTCTAAAATATTCCATAATTTAGAAAAATTAACAAGATATTGCAATTAATAAAGCACATATAAACTCCTAGCAATGATATCTTTTGTTTCTTGATCTTTCTGAAACAAGCTTGAACATCTGAAAATCTCTTTCAATGCAATACTCTAATGAATGTTGAATTAATTGGCATAACATTATTTGAATGTGGTATAAGAATTATTGTGCAATTGTTTCATATTCTGTCAAGACTTCTAAAAGAAATATAATTTATTTTGTCCAATCTGCAATCTAAGAATAACTGTCTTAGTTAATTGTCATAATTTATTGATTCTGCATTAATTTTATATAAAATTTCTGATGCATTATCACAGTGCACTTACTTTTTTTACAATGATCTCAAGCTTAACCTGATCTGCTCTTTAATTATTTAATAGTAAATTCATCAAAATTGTTCTGCTAAATGTCTATGTAATATTGCTTTTTTATTTTTATTTTTTCAATTTCTGCCTACTGTTTATTGATATTTTTCAGTCTATTTTGAGAATCTTTTTATTGTTAAAACTTTCCATTGTTATGTGTGTCAAGAATGTAATCAATTTAATTCTTAGTGAAATCTGATAATTTCCATTCGCATGCTATATATATATTGAAATAAATAATGTTTTATTTCTTTCACTGTCACCCATGTGGTCTTTCTCATGGTACTAAGCTGGTTTTCAGTGTTGTAAGGATAGGTAATAAATATAGCAATACAAAAGTTTAAAAAAAAATTATATAAAATAAAAGAAGTTTAAAGAATTAAAAGTAATTAATTATAATAATGTTCAAATGTCAGAATAAATTAATAAAAGTTATATTTTAAAGAAATAATAAATAATATAATAGGTTTGTTAAAAATATTTAAATTTAAGAAACAACTAATAAAATTATATAAATTATGTTAAAATTGTTTCTCTTGTCAAAGATTAAAATATTGTACGGAATACTTTATAAAACAACTCAGTTAAATACACTACTGTTAAAAGAAATAGATTTTAAATAAATAGATTAAAAAATAAGTTAACAATATTAAGCCTGTTTTGAGACATGAGATTCAAAAACAAGGGAAAAATTCAAGCAATTTAATAATTACAATGTTTTGAATATTCAATCAATTGAATAGTGATGGTCTTTTAAAAATTCATGAAATTAAAAATATATAAGGTCATAAAGATGATGAAATAAGAGACTATCAAAGGTGTCTTATAAACAAGGGATAAAAGTATATATAGTCAATTTTTCTTTAAATTAACCAGTCTAGGTTTTAGCTTTATTCAAGCTACATTGAACTTTCATTAGGATGATTAAGTAGAAAAGATGAACAACTGCCTGAAATCTAACCTGGATCTCGTATGAATCTGACCAAGCTATTTAGAAGGAATCTCTGTTCAAAATGAGAAAAAATGTCTAAACTTCAAATTTCAAAAACAGGAGATTGATAAAGCACATGATAGTAATTTATAGAGAGAAACCTGATTATAAATGAAATCAAATAATGCTTGCCATAATGGAGACTTATTAGCTCACATAAAATTCTCACAATAAATTAGAAGAATTCTGGCTATAAAACTTTATACTACATAAGTTTTTAAAAAAGATAGTAATTTGATTGTTATCCTGACATATTAATCATTTTAAGTTTTTTTTACAACCTTTTAACATCTAATAAACTATATTTCATTATGTATGTTTATATAATGTATTTATTTAATTGATAGATTAAAAGAAATTCACGGCTAAACAGTTATAAATACTTGATCTCCATTTTAAAACAACAAAAATACAAAATGTGCTTCACCTTTTATTATATATAGGATATGATTAGTTAAAAGTTTATCTTTTTTTTTTTATTTTTAAAAAAAATATTTTCATGTAAAAATTGTCAGCGAAAATGTGAAATTAAAAGAATCAATGACGCAATATTTAGACAAAAGGTCCATAAGTGCAAAATATTTAACCTGAAATATCCAAGTGTTAGAAATAATAAGTTGTATTATAATTATTACTTCAAGTTAAATTAAAGATTTATTTTGAAGGTTGATTAAGTCCATTTTTACATAATTGATTCTTACATTAATGACCATAAATTAGATTTTATGTATGTAGAACTTGTAATATATATGCAGATTGTTGGATTACTGTTGAATGGTTAAAATATACTATATCTATATGGAGAATTAATTCAAGAGTTTGTTAATGTAAATTTGAGACCAGATTCTAGAGGAACCACCTCACATAATTAGGTTGAATTACTATTAAATTTGAGATTGGATTTAAAAGGATTATTTCTATAGTTAAGTCAAATTATTATTAAATTGAGATTTGGCCCTAAAGTGGCTATTCTGTAGAATTATCATTGTAAAGAATGTTGTTATAATAATTCCATGTTAGATATGTGTGACTATGCTATGAAGGTAATGATATGAATAAGTGTATCATAATATTTGTGAGGGTTGGTCATACTGACCATGCATTAAAGGCCAGGGATTATTCTATGGTAAGTATGCTTGATCATAGAAACATTTTATTACTATAATATGTAATTTAAAGTTTAATATTTTAAAATTAAAATAAATTTTGGACAATTTACAAGCAAATGTAATCATTTCATACTTGCTTTTTAGTACATGAGTGTAGGGAGAAATCACTTATTAAAGCAATCATTACCATTAAATTATAATCATAAAGGAAATCAAATTATAAAAAAATTGCCATAAATTATTTATGTAAGCGTGTGTATTTAGAGTAAAAGAACATTATACCTTGTCTGGAAATTATGATACTTTATAATTTTATCTATTTAAATAGTGTGTTAGCTTCTTTATATGTATGATTGTCTCATTTGCATGTTAATTCCATGTCCATTTCATTGGGAATAGCTTATGTTCTGCATAATTTGGCCAGATATTGCAAAAATAGTTGTGTAGTGGTCATCAACATAACACATTAAAAAATATATTTTCAAACCTTATTAAAATATATAATAAAGAATATGTGCCAGTATATTTACTCCTGTTTAATGTCAGGTTGTACATAAATCAATTAAAATAAATTTAAATTAAATTTAAACTTATATAAACTCACCATTAAAATATACATATATATATTAACACAGTTTGAAATTGTTGATTGTTTTTAACATTGGGATTGTTTAAGTATTGACTGGCTTTTAATGAGTAAATGAAATTTATATGAATTTTAATATAAGACAGAAAGTATAAGTAAAAGATGATAAAGATTTCTAAACATTATAATAATCACTAAGTAATAAAATATGCTATAAATTTGTTTATTCCAATTAAACAACTGCAAACACCATTTATAAACAATAGATGTTATTTTGCCTCAGCAAACATTGAGAAATATTCATAATACTATTCCTTATTTCAGTATAATTTTTGTGTGTGTTGATGGTCAATAAAATAGTTTGGTTGTATGTTCCATAAATTGGGAAATTGTCAAGTATTAGCTTAAAACAATAAACTATGTAAATGTTATAAATAAATAACATACTGTTGCCTACAAGTACATAAGACATTCTTTTTACCTTTAAGTAATTGCATTACATGTATATTTATGTTAGAATATTAAATGAAAAATAGTTCGATTATCATTATTGTTATATAGAGTCGTGTTATAGTAAATAATAGATTTGTCTCACATGCCTATGATTAGGATTTAAATCTAAATGTGAATTTTTCAGAACAATTATAGTTTTTCAAACAAATCAGAGTTTCATAGCTAAAGATAAAAATCCCAGAATATACTGAGTTGACCATGTGAGTGTTGAAACAATATCTAAAAGGAAAATATGATTTTAGTATAGACCAGCTTTCAGCACGATGCCCATAATTTACTTTTATTGTGAATTTATCACTGGAAAATTCCAAATCATGTTAAAAAAAATAAATACTTAATTTTTTTGACATATAGTTTGTAAAACCATACTATTTAAATCCAAAATAAAATGTAGTCTTCTCTACATCTTTTATCTGTTTTTAAATTGTATTTTAATATTGTTTTTAATTTTTATTCATTGTGTTTGCTTTTAAATCATTAAGAATTATAATGTAAAATTTAACTAAACACACGATTGAGGTTGCTAGTTCACCCCCCATTCCATCTTCTAATGAAAATAATTTGACTTTAAAAAGTATTAATATATGCAAAATTTTAAATAAGATAAAACATTTACTTTTTTGAAAGTTAGTATTGATAATATATTAAAATTTGACACATATATACATATTATTTATTTAAGCTATATTAGTAGTTATGAAATTAATAGAAAACACTTTCATGACAAATAAGTTTCAGTTGTGGAATAAATCAAGAATGCACTAAAAACATTAGCATTATGATTCAATTTTTTTTTACTAATTCTGAATTGTGATGTCTTATGCTATCAACTTTGAACATTTGGCCAAGAAAAATAAATGGAACTCAATCTATACTCTAAAATACAGAACAATGAACTCCATTATTCTGGAGAAAAGATTCAATAAACAGATAATTAGAATGGAAAACTTCAAACATCATAGTTGTTTGACATAAGAAAATCTGATCTAAATCACTCTCCATTATGCAAGAATTGACCAATCTAAATCTACCTTGAGTGAAGCAATATTTACATTTTTCAGATCAGAACAAATATTGGAATTGAAAAATAGTTTTTTTTTTTTATTATATTATAAAGATAATAATTACTCAAACAAAAAGAAATGTAGAGGTTTGTCTTTATAATTATAGTTTATGATTGATCAATTATTAATAACAGTAAAAAATAGAATGATAGAAATAAGTATATCAGCTTAGGTAAGGTTAGGCACAAAAGTTATAGTATTTGAATATTCAAATTTATGTGCCAATTTCTAGCCCTGAAAAACTATTTCATGAGGATATTTAAAAATTATATGTTGAGTGATCTTCTGAAAAATAGATTTTATGACTCCTATAATTTTTTTGCTCAAATACTCTATGATCAAATAGTAAACATGCCATTATCACAATACTATATTTTGTGTTCAATGAACATTGCAAATATATATATTTCCATTATTTTACAATGTACAGAAATACAATACAAAATAATGATGAAAGATTTCTGTAATAAAGTAAGAATTCAACATGGCAATAAATGAAACTTGGATATAGCAAGAGAAACTCAAGTCATGATGAACTGATCGCATATGTTTTTTTTTTTTTTCATAATAAAAATCAAATCATTTTTATTTTGAATATCTTTTAGATCTTAACTGGAAATAAATAATGAAAAATAGCTAATAGTATTTAAAATAAAATTGATTGATTTCATCAAATAATAAGCTATAGTCTTGGATGTAACAGTTTGTAACAATTTTAATATTAGTAGTGATTATAAACTTATAAAAAATAAAAGTAATAATTGTCTGCAGAAATGTAATGCCTTTTCTGATTATGATAAAGGTCACATCATACTACAATTGTATTTTTTAAAAATATTTTTAAAGTTGTTATATTGATAATCAACTAAATAAATCTGATTGATTTCAGAGCTTCATCTTTAATTATTAATAATGATAGACCCATTTATTTACCATTGCTAGGTATTTACAGGATTGCTTGGTTACTTTAAAAAAATTCTATGATTATTTGGGACCTAAGAAACCCATACTTGAAATCAAGTTATAGGCTTATCAGGTAGATGTGCTCAACATTGTCCATTCAATCAAAAGTGTAGATTTAAACTGATATAGGAAAGTTGTTAATCAATTGTAACTCTGAAATAGATTTTTAAAAATCAGAGCTTAGATATTTTGAATCTTGAAATGGAAACTGCAATTTTTAATTGCTGGAAATATTTTAAAGTCTTCACATGTACATATTTGAAAGTTATATAAAATTTAAATTCAAAAGCAGTATAAATCAAATTTAAGAAATGAACCATGCACTGATAGTAAATATCATTCATTCTTTTAGTAGAAATCTATTTTAAAAAATATTGAAGGAATAAAAGTAATAGCACTTATGTACACAAAGATATCTTATGATTTTTAAAAAAGTATATAAACTAGAATCATTAATAGAAAAGAGATTGTACAGAAATTCTATTTATTTCAGTGAACATCTATAAGGAGAATTTTTAGCATTTTCTATAAAGAATATAAAAGATTTGATAAGACAATGGCTCAGAAATGCAGTCATAGAAACAAAATAGCATTCAAGATTACTAATAAAAAAAAAAAGTTCAAAAATGTTAGCTGGGTGGGAAAGTATACTACAATATGTTCAAAATATAAAAATAAATAAAATAATGAGTTAGAAAAAGTCTTAACTGTTCTCTCATCTTAAGGATTGCTTTTTATTAATTGTTTTCCACTAATAATTTAAGGGTAAACCTAATCTATAGAAATGATGAATATATATTACAATTATGTTTTTACATTCAAATATCAGCCTTTCACGCTAATTGTGCATACGCTTTGCAAGTGTTAATAATAAATGAATACTTTCTCACCAATACAAGATATAGTATTTATGCAGGAATAAAAGGAATCCTCTCATTCCTACGACTCAAACGCTTATATATGAGCAAATCTGAAGTACTGGCTAAGAAAGGGTGAAGATGGAACAGTCACTTTAAATTAATTATGTTTTTGTTTTAGGATGAATGCATTAACGCTTACTTATCTTAATACCTTTATCTTCAGTAAAAATAGCTGATACTCATTTAATATCTAAATAGACTTGTTTAAAAATACTTAACTATCTATAATAAAAATGAAAAAATTAAAGTTTTATCTGTAACAGAAGCTCAAATCATTATACCATAAATTTTTTCATAAACAAGTTAAATAGTTTTTTCATTAATAATTTATAGAATGTTATATAATTTTGTATATGAGTGTGTCTGTAGACATTATGTATAAATGTCTAGATATTGCATATATGATAATTATGCATTATAAAAATTAATTTAAATACAAATATTATATTTTTTTGTTTGTTAATGAGTATCTTTTGAAATTTTAGCAGCATGTTTTAAAGAATTAATTTCAAACAATTAATTATATTTACAAATAGTTGAATTAGTTTATTTAACACTCTTATATGCATTTAAAAATTATTTATAAAAATTTATTTAATGTGTGCATACTGAAAGTAATTCCTTTTATGATAAAGATGTTGTAATTGTTTCTACTGACAAGTCAGACATTTTTCGAGCAGTAGTAAAAATAACATCTGAAATTGCTATAACGGCCGATGCATTGAGAGATTTTGAAGAACTGCAATTGGATTCTGAATGATTATTAGAAAATATAATATCATGTTTTTCATTTGTTGTTTGATATTTATTAATTTGACATTCTTTATTTATGAACATTTTAGAAACAATTGGATTTCTTGTTGCATAGATTATAGGATTCACTGCGGTCGTTAACCAAAATAACCAAAGTGCGATAATATGTGATGTTTCTGAATTATGTAAATTTGATACTGCACTAATTAACCCTAATACACAAAATGGACTTCGCAGACAAATTATTAAGCAGACCATAATCGTTACTGTTATAGCTGTTCTCATTTCAGTCTGAAATCTAAGTAGAGAGGTTTTAGTTGTTGGTGGTCTTACTTGTCTTTCTGTTTGTCTGACAATGAGCCATATTTGAACAGAAGCAAATAACATTATGCAAAATGGAAGAAAAAAGCATAAAAGTACATAAATAATGCAAAATTCTTGACTACCAAATATATCACTTATATGAAAAATTGATGTGCACTGATAAAGAGTAGGATTTTTCATTTTTAGTACAACTTTAGATTTATTTTTAGTAAGAATAATTCCCCAAGGAAGTGAAATTATAATTGTGAAAATCCAAATAGTAAGTATAAGAATAATGAGCATGGGTTTTGTCATTCGACAAGATTTATGTTTAATCATTAAATATTTAACTGTTACTACAATAGTCATCATAAATGTGGACACAATAGAAAACAAACGATTTAATACTCCTAAAACAATGCAGAAATTTTCTCCAAATATCCACTTATTAAGTATTACACTTAAAAAAATACATGGAATACAAAGAAAAATTATTAAGATATCTGTACAAGCAACAGTTGCTATCAGCGCATTAGAAATATTCCTAAGACAATAATGTTTCCATAGAATATATAAAATTATTGCATTTCCTACTGCAGATATTAAAAAAATGACACCTAGAGAACATGCTTTCAAGATTATACTCGTAGTATTTGTAGAAATATTCTGAGAATCAGAAGTATTAATCCAAGAAGTAGTAGTCTTTAAATCACTGGAAACAGCCATTGATTAAAAATATATATTACTAGGTCATTTTGAAGTAACCACAGCTATACTGATATTCTCTGAAATAATAAAATAGAAAAATTTAATTAATAATATTAATAGTAATAATTCTATGTGCATTTTCATTTGTCATTATATTAAAAAAAAATGTGAGGAAAAATATTGACTTAAAAAAAAGAGAAAGATGAAACATATAATGTTAAGATGGGGAAAAAAACAATATATATCATGTATAATTTTTTTATAAACTTATCACTATATCTACAGAAAATGTATTTTACAAATTATAACTACAATCGCAAAACAGTCAAGCATTGGTAGCTGAAAGGTCAGCGCAGCCGCCTTGCTTGCTTGCAGACGGTTGCCATGGGTTCGCTTCCCGGCTGATGCTTTGACATATGGAAAAAAAACAGCAAAGTATTTAAAATGTAACAATATTTGTTAAAAAAGTCTAATATAGCATTAATTAATATTTTTAAAATATATATTGTAATTTTTATTTATAATTAGATTTTGTTATAATACATAAAGCATACATATAGATCTTTTTTCTAGTGTTTTTGAATATTTTCAGTTAACCAAAATGCATCAACAAAAATATTTCTAACTCCTTCATCTTTTCCAAAAGCATTACATCTAAAAGTTATTTTATAAAATTATATATCTTACTTGTATAATATAAAAAAAGAATACACTAGTAGTACACTCTATAAAAATTTTTTTCTTAGACATAGAAATATAAACTGATTTTTCCCAATACATAAATAATTCACCATTTTCCTGAAGGTTTGTGATAATGGTATTTTAGTTGTATTTATATATTGGACTACTTCCATCATTGGTTGTGTGCTATTACTAATAGTTGAATGTATGTTGAAAATTTAAATAAAGTTATTTTTTTCTAAGGACATTCAATACTTTATATTAGATGATCAAAATCGTCCAATAAATAAATACAAATAAATGATTCACTTCTATCTTATTACATCTAACTTTTCTTGATTTGTAGTTATCCATATGTTTCAGTTCCCAATTACAATCTTGTCTCTTTTTTTTTTGTTGCAATTTTAATATCAAATAGTTTTAATTTAATCCATGATGTGTGATATAAGTACTGAGAAATATTCTTGGCCTTCTCTCAACATTGTGCTTAGTGTCTTTGGACTTAAGGAACTTATCATCCAAAACTATAACTTAATATTCATTTGTGTTATTGTTCATGATTTTCAATTTAATGTGTAAGAATAGCTCATGATTGCTCTTTTCTGTACAATTTGAAATGATTTTTGACTGCTTGCATAATTGTGATCAGTGATCAGTCTTATTCAATATTATTGCTATCCAATACAGATATTAAATATAAAGTTTTAAGAAATAAGGATAAGATTACAAGGGAAAATATAAGAAAATAATGAAGATGAGAAAATATATAAATCCTCCTTATGAAGAGAAAGTGAAACAATATAATTATCTTTTGTATTCAAATACCTTTTTTTAAAAAAACTCATTCATCATTCTTTTTAGTTCACAATACACTTGTTTTTCTGTTTGAACTTGATACTTTTTTTTATTGTCAATAATTTTCTAAAATCTATAACTGAGATATTTTCACTAATTTAGAATCTCATCTCTAAAATATTTTTTTATATTTTCATGTATTAAACTCTTCATATTATTTATTAGGCAATTCCTTTCTTTCTTTTTTTTTTCAAAACAGTGGCTTGATTGTTTCTTTTATGTATTATGTGTAAGGAGAAATATTATTATAACTTTATCTTTCTTATTGCATTGCTAAGTCCATATAATATTAATATCATCTATGTTCTTTATTACTTTTTACAATAGTGGGTTGACAACCTTGTCACTAAGAAGGGCTTTGAACATCCCATCATCAGATTTTCAATGAAATGGAAGGCTAAAGAATTGCGAGTTGGAATAGTTTGAAGCCTGTCCATTAAAGTATGAAGATTGGCTATCCTAATATAAAGCTGAGTACTGATTATATATGTGTGTGTGAGTATAGTAATCTAGACCAACTGATGATTTCTGGTTTAGCATGAAATACATATTGGTGATTATTTATCTTTTCAACATATGTATGATCAGGTGGGTCAGCAATATGAGATGGCACTGAGAGAGATGGGTTGTGTGAAAGTCTGAGTTCGAACCCTGCATTATTACATATATAAATGCAGTTTTAAGCCTGTACAATGTATTAATAGTGGGTTATATAAACTGTCATTTTTTCAGGTGCATAGTCTTAATATATATATTACTTTACATAATGAGTAGTATGCGTTTTACAAATTTAATAGTGGGTTGTAAAAAAGCATTATAAAACGTAATAAAGAACATAAATGGTAATAATATTATAAAGAAATATTATTTTGATTTAATCAAATAATGAATAGAACTATAATTCATTTCACTGAATGCTTTAACATCTGAATTTTAGATTGTTGTATTACATTTATGAAATTTATTATTATTCCAACTATCCTGTATCCTGGTTATTATTTCTTTTAATTTTTATTTTATTACAATCATGGTGTACCATTATCATTACAGGTTTTTTTTTAAAGACTTGTTTTAATATCATTTCTTAAATTTCACTGTCAAAATCTATCAGATTTATCTCTTCTAACTCTTATTTCTATAATATCATTGAAATTTTTGAAAGAGCTGATTTTGGCCTATTTGATGTTTCTAAGTATTGCTATACTCTAATTATATTATTATTTATCTTTATTGTACAGTATCCTATTGATAGTTTTCCTACTCACTTTCTTTTTCCCTCCATTAATTTTAAAGGTTTATAAAACTTGAACACTCCTTTTATTGCTCATTGGTTCTGTGGTATCCTGGACAAGTATAATTTATTACAATGAATGTCCCCTGTAGCATAATAATAGACTTGAAAGCTAAACATTTTTATATTATCATTGGTATCAAATAAAAAAATAATCCCAATTTACTCAATTGAATAATTGTCTCAAACTATGTACTTGTTATTATAATAATATTTGAAATATTTTGCTTAGTTTCTACTAATACCATTTCATCTATTCACTTTTTTTTTCCAATTCCTTTTTAATGATCTCAACTTTTCTATTCAAATGCTCCATTTCAAGCTTATTTTAGCAGGTTGACAAAGGGAAATTAATTTATGAATAAAATATCAAATTACATGTTAATAAGATAATATAGCCAGTTAAATATAATAGATTATATTCAAATTTAGCACGCATATAGGCACACACACATTTATATACTGTATATGCAATAGAAAATTTAGTTTAGTTTTTAGTAAATAGTTTTCTTAAAAGAGAGAGAGAAAAGATGTACTTCAACGAAAAAGTTTAATTCTTTAAGATAAAAAAATTTATTTTTTAAAAAAGTTTTAATTAATAAATTCACAGTAAAAGAAAAGTACCGGATATATTAGAAGTTTAAGATTTTACATAAAATAAATTGGAAATCAATAATAAAATTTGCATTGTTATGTTATCAGAATTAATTACTCTTAAAATAATCTAATATCTTTAATCTGTAATTATGCTTTGTTATAAGTTTTTGTTTTAAAAATAAAAAATTCTTTCAATTTTTTTTTTTTTTTTGTAATTATGAGATTATAATTCTCTAGAAAAAGGTTGTTTTTTTTATAGAAAGTGTCCAACAGAAATCAATTTGTCTGTTTCCTTTTTGATTCTCTTGCTTGAAATGCTGATTGTCAATACAGGAGTTATGATCAAACTGTGTGGCTAAGAGAAACCTCCCTAATGCATCAAGAAGCATTCCATGTATTATTAATTTGCACCTCCGAACTCATTCTTAAATGTATAGAATCAATTTCATTGGAATGGTCTCAGTGATTTTTAATTAGTAATAATTAAATCAGTCACGTTGCAAATATATAGAAACCTACAACTAATAACTACCAATGATGGATATCTCAAATAAGGGTGGAAAACCAAATGTAACAAAATGTTTTAACTCAATTAAGGGGAAAAGTAGGATCCTGCAATAACAATTTAAAACTTTGAATTTCAAATACAGAACTCTTTTAAACAAAATCTTTTGCTATCATTTCTGACTGCTGATTAAATACTAATCTGAGATATCAAAGTCATTTTTAATTTCATAAACATTTTGTGAGCTTTATTTAAATTCTAAAATAAACTTTTTTCTTTTACCTAAAGATTCATATTATTATTTATTTCATCATCTAATTCTTGGTTGATATTTTTTATTATTATTCATTTTGAATTAACATTTAATGCATAAATTATTTTTTTATTATTTAAATTGTATTATATTATTGCCATGCTAAATTTAAGAGTTTGAAAGAGAAGAGAAAGTTGTAAGAGCTAAATTTTATAGCTAATTTATTCATTTTAAAATATTTAATAAAAATTAATAGTGTTCTCCTGATATTTAGTTAAATTATTAGTATTTAAATAATAAACTTCTTTATCTAAAATTGAATAAAAAATGAATTTGAGTTATTCAAAATTGATATCTATTAATACTATATCGAATTTTAAATATTTTATTAAGACCAATATTAAAAAAAAGGGGGGAGGGATTAAAGGATTTATGAATAGCCTGTGAAGCTAATGCTGGAGTGTGGCTTTGTTTTTTGTAATTTGTTTAAAGTAAGCTTGACTTGTTAATTGAAAATGTTTTAAACAGATTCTAGTTATAGTATGCAGATGCATTATATAGTAACAATTATATTGACATAGTTATACGAAATTAATAATGTATTTTCAAATTTTTATGTGCTTGTCTTACAGATACATTTTGAAGCACATCTACAGTCATATACGTAGTTTTTAGATTTTGAAATAAAGTTTATTAAATTTAGCAATGATTTATGTGATTATACTTTCTATACACATTTCCAGTATTTTTGAATTTAGTATCGTACAATGATTATCATTCGGTGCTTTATTGAATATGTATTGTTAGAAGGATTGATATGTGTAATATTTATACAAGTGACTATTATAAAATACTTGATTGGAGGTGGTGTTAATGTTTCTTGCTAAATAATAAATTATAAAACAATGTATATGTACGCACATAATGAATCTGATTTATTAATAAAATGAATATTATTGATTTAGTCTGCAATGGTATTCAGAAAGATATTAACTACAAATTGAAATTACTGACAGCTTAAAGATTGATTGTTATTATTGGAAGGTATTATATATATAGGTGTATATACATGACATAAGGTTTTAGAATTTGACATAAGGTTTTAGAATTATCATTCATTGGTATAATTTTATATTATAAATAAATTGAATAGATTTTAAGTTAATTATAAAATATAATAGCTAAGAATATTTATTGAGAATATTGTAATATAACCTTTTTAGTACAAGCTCTTTTATTAATCATTGTTGTCATATAATAATGTGCTATGACCAACTGAATATTCCAGGGTGTCTCTAATTGTCCATGATGTAGTGCAGGAGTGGCCAATTTTTGTGTTCATAAGATCTACTTTTTATTTTTAAAATGTTTGGCGATCGACTTGTCACTTGTCATAAACGTAGTCTAAGTGGAAGGAGGTATGAAATACATATTTTTATATATCTACCTATTAAAAAATAACAATTATTTAACGGGCCAAAAACTCATGTCGGGGAAATTAAAGCAACATGAGTAATTATTAACAATATTTATTAATTCAAATTAACTACATTAATTCAAGATTAAAAATACTATTTTCAATAATGATATGACTTAGTGGATTTCACCTATCTAGAATTGAAAAAAAATTTAGAACAAAAACAAAAATAACAAAAAAACTTTAAAATCTTGACTTAATTTATTTCACTCATTACCTGACAGCTCTTGCCAGATTGACCTCACAATCGACCAAAAATGGCTTTGCAATCGATCGGTGGATCACGATCGACTTGTTGGACACCCCTGATGTAGTGGACATAGGTTGAGGGCTTTGTAGGCATCCTATGATTGGATGTCTTCATTACTGAACATTAATTTTCCCATATAAATACCAGTCACTAAATAGCAATAAGAAATTCTAGATAATAAATCTAGTGGTGCCTTCTGGGGATTGATGCTAGCTATCTGCAGACTTTCAACTGATCATTACACTATTCATTTCTTGTACATTTAAAGACCCTAAATTTATACTTTTTTTTAATTTTTTTAAATTCATTCATAACAAATATGACTTTAAGCTTTTTAGTAGTTCAAAATAAAAATAATTTTATGCTTCAAATCCTAACTTCAATGGTGAGTACAACTTTATTATTCTGACCCTCCACTTTTAATCTATTTAGCTTGACAAATCCTGGAAATTAATAAATTATTACTTAGAAACTCGAGATCTTCCTATCTAAGGTGGTGATATATCGACTAAGATTGCATAAAACATTTATGGATATAGGATTTGTATATTGTATTGTGCTTTGTGTAATATATATATATATGTTTTTATCACTTCATGTTTCAACTTACCTCAATCTATCGTAACTATCCATCAGTCAAAAAATCAAACTAATCTTTCTCACTATAGATGCATTTAGAAACATTCACTTCACTTTTCAAGTGAGCAAGACATAAGTAGCACGTTATAATTTAACTTCATATACATATTTGTAGATATACTTAAATTTAAGATCTGATTCAATTGTGCTGACCGCATATTTCTTCTAATATGTATATATGAGTGTTTACATATATGTGTTCATATTATTAAGTAATTTGTTCATTTATGATTATTAAAATATTTATCATTATTTTCTCTCAAACCCAAACTAATCAAAATTACGGGAAATATATATATGAATAATAATTACATATTTGTATTCTAAATCTTGTACTATATTAAAAGTCTTTTTGGTTGTAATTGCTGGGTGGATTGTAAAATTATGCTGGGTTTACATTTTTGTAATTAGATACAAACAGTTGCAATGTAAATTTTTTAAAATTATACTATAATCTGTAGTAAAAAAAGATGATAAATCATTTTATTTGGTTTAAATTTATTTTCATAAAATATTAAAATTAAGCGTTTGCTTTTTCATTCTGAATTAAGCCCGATTACACTTGATATTTAAAAGCATCAAACAATTAGTCCCTACAGATGGTCAACTTTTATATCTATATTTAAAAAAAAAAAAATTATATTGTTTTTAGATAAGAGAATTAGTAAATGACTAATTAAACGCCTTCGGAAATTTTACTTCAGTGGAGAAATTAATAATTAAAAAGCAGAAAATAGCAGTGTGCTTGAAAAAATGAATAAGTTTCGATAACACTGATTTTCAATTATAACAGTTTTAAAAAAAATAGTTGTTTTAAAATGCGATTGGGAAAATACAAAAAAATGTTGTAAATAACGAGTGTTGGAAAAAAAAAAATAAAGAAAGATTTTAATTAAAAAAAACAAAAAGTGAGAAACTTTCATCTTAGAAAGATATATACTGATATGTGACGAGAAAGCAAGGGTCATGCACCCCCCCCCCCTAAATAATATTATGCGAATATGTTTTTTCTTTGAAAAAAAAATTGAAATAATTAGGCATTGCATACAGGATTACCATCAGATTATAACATTTGATCACTTTGATGATAATTTTACACGACTTGCTATCCTCTGGATACATTTCATTCCAGCATTTTTAATATTTAGAAAATAGCCATAAATTAATTTTTCTTGTTATATTTGCATGATTAAATTGTGTTTAGAGGATGGCAAATTATTAACAATGATCAAAGATCATTGGGCCAGAATAAAAAATATGAAAGAAAACATTCGTTGCAGAATGAAACAGTATGTGTTTTTTTGGATCACTTTTTATACTGTGTTGAGATATGGATGATTGTGTTAAATGGATGTTCTTAGCATGGTTGCTCTGTTTATGTTGTAAAGTTGATTGATTACCAAGTGATTAATTCTTCCAAAAAGTATATGACGTGTTATTGCCAAATGTGGTGCGATGATAAAAAGTAAAGTAATTAAAAGAATCTTTGAAAATCTATTAAATCTGCTCAAGTAGGTTATACATTTAAATGATGGTAACTGTTAGTTTAAATATTATTAATGCTAATAACTGCTGAAAATTCTGATCAAGTAATTGGAATCATTTGTAAAATTATATTTTAACTTATTGCCAAATTTCTCATTGTTTAAAGACATAAATATAGAGAAATACATGTCTCTTTATAGTGCATCAAAAAAAAAAAAAATCTAAAGTGACCACAATCAGTGAATGTCTGTGTCTCCCCTGCAATTGTAATCAACAATTATTTTAAAGCCTTCGTATCAGCAATTGCATTTCTGCTTTTAAATACTGCATTTAAATTTATTATTCTGCCAAACAGAAAATACCAAGTTTCCTTTTGATCAAGTCATTAATAATATTATTGTTAGAAAACCAATTGTGATTCTTTTTAATGAACCCAAGAATAGATTTATTTGTATCCATAACACATTCTTTAAAAGAACTCCATGTTTCAGTAATACTATAATCCTGAAGGTGCAAATTGGCGTTTTGTACTTAATATCTATTGAAATTTAGTGTGCATAGTAGATATACATGTTTAAAACACTCTCAATTGAAATATCACATTGTTTTTTTTTTTTGCCAATACATATTATATTATATACATATATTTGTTGTATTTCTGATATGTAATTGAAAAGTTTTACTATAAAATCAATATATAACGAATAAAAGCTAGTGTGTTTGATAAACTTTTCAAATACATGGTGACTTAATTAATGTAAACTGTAGATTTATTTTTTTACTGTGTAGATGGATTGTGTTATCCATTTTTAATTATATGTATGTGCTGTGTGTCTATACTTAGTTAATGACAATATAAATGTATGCGTGTGTGCGTACAAAATCCGTGTATCAGTTTAGATCACTATTTCTTTTTTTTTCTTTTTTAAGAATACTATCAATTTAATTTCTTTTCCATTTTTTAAATAGTTTTTTTTTTTATCATTCAATCATTATACTACTTAATTTTACAGTATCCTTTAACAAATCTTTTTCTAAAATCCAATTTTAAATGTCATTATGTGTTTGTGTATGTGTGTGCGCATATATATATAATTAGAAAAGTAACTTCTGTGTAAAACCATAATATTAAAATTAGAAAAGTGTTGAGTCCCATTGCAAACCTTAGTATTGCTCGCTTAATGGTCTCCAAGTGACTGGGTTCAAACGCCAAAAACAACCCAAAAAACAAACACTGAGCTTAAATGCAGATATATCATAACACCAAATAAAATCTGAATATTTTTAAAAAACTTTTCTGTGAAATTCAAACAAATTCAAGAAATAATCACTAAACAAAATAACTGGACATCGTTAAAATCAAAAAATATGGTGGCCACCCTATCAGGTGACCAAGTGAATGGCACCAGAACAATTTCCACGACAGCTAAAACGTCAAATTCCACCAAGGCATATGCAAATGCTACAAGTACAAGCCTACAAATTTTTAATAACAGAAATAATTTAAACTTCCTAGATTTAGAAAAAAATAACCAGTGCAACATGAGAGAACTGAATTTAAAAAGGCAAAAAACTCAAGACCTTCCCCAACCCATTGGAATGCTGAAGCATTAGAAATTATCAATAGCAAGTTTAACAACAATATGCCATAGGGAGATTTTTAATCTATTTAAAAGACTCCCTCTCATATTATCCACCACATATCCAAATTTCTATTATATTATCCACCACAGATCCAAATTTGATTTCATATTGTTTTCCCAGATCCTTTTTATATTAAGCAATAACCATGCACAGACTGTGGATCACAGTTCTGCATGCTGCAGAACATCACAACTTGATATATCTGGCACTTGAATTTTCTAATGCACACCAGAAGAGCTGATTTCAAACCCAGATAAAAGCATTAGGTAAGTATGTGTCAATCAAGATTTCCAAAGCTACATCACCAAGATAATCAAATACACATATTTTGTACACTTTCCAGGACTTCCAGAGAATAATGGAATCATATAGCAATTAATGACATATACCTCAAAAGATACATCTACACCAGTCTACAATAACAACTTTGATTAAAATTACATATCAACAGCAATTCAAACAACATACCCACCCAGATTGAAGACCAAGAGGCCACACATTGCCTCTATATGGCCTAAAACCATAATGTTAAACATGTGGGGTGGTGATCTTGCTCTCACTGCAGCACAACCAACCAACAATCAATCTGATCAAAGTCAACAAGAGTATAATGGAAATTTCACACCATAGCAACAATCCTAATAGCCAGCAAAAATCTGGTGATTATCTCCAGTCCAATGATCCCCATCTACTGCCCCTAATATCACCACCCAGTTTTCAAAAAAGGACTCATCTACCATGCAAGCAGCCCTCAGATCAGTTCTGAACTCAGTATGAAAGCAAAAGAAATGTGCACCAATTGCAGATGAGCTTGATATTGAGAGAACATTTGATTTAGTTAATATTTGTATGCTGGTAGACATGCTGATACACATCACTATCTCAAACAATCATATCTGTCTCCTGACCAACTTGCTGTAAATCCTTGAAATCCATATCATGCTCAACAGCTAGCACAACAGCAAAAACTCATGTTTCCCTCTCAATTCATTGTTGTTTACATTTTACATCATCCACTCCTAAAAATATTCAGCAAACCTTCATAGGTATCCAGATACCAAATACCTCACAATGGATTGCATGCCCTGCCTACATGGATAACATTATGGCCTTTTCCCCCTCCAAGAAGCATCTACTGGCACTTTAAGATATCATCAAAGATTTTACAGCTGCACACAACTCAATTCCAACCCAAGCAAGATAACTGCCTGGTTTCTGTATACCAGTAAACAATGCACACAGATATATCAATGCAAAATAATTGCCTTGGGTTTTTCCTTTTACATGGGGGCTATATCACCACCTCATTTGCAAAGGCCTCTCTTTCCATATATACAAAAGCTCAACTGTTCAATCAGCCAGTAACAATAAAGATAATATACTATTCCCATAATTGCCTTCTCTAAGTCATTCACCTCCAAAGTCTTCTCACATTGCAAAAGCTTCTGTGGCCCAGAAAGATCACTGCCAAATTTACAAGATGCATTAACTTCCCATCAGTGCACAGTGGATTAGGCCTGCATAACATAGACATTTTTTATATTCAGAGGATCACAAATGCAGCAACTCTCAGGTAATTCCCAGCACTCCAATGCTTAATTCACATAATAACAACCAACAAAATACTTTCATTACATTTTACCTCTCATCAGTCATTTATTAACTGTGTAATTGTATTTAATATGCCATTACATTAATTAAAGATTAAAATAAAAACTTAAGTTCAAATAAAACTAAAAGCTAAAAAATTAAAGAATTGTTATACGTATATATATTCGCACAGATGCAAAACTTTAAAAGTATTTTTTATATATATATAAAAAAGTATTTGAATGTATTTTTTTATAAAAAAAAAGATAAAAGATCTAAATATAAAATATTTTAGAAAAAAGTAACGTAAGTAAAAGTAGAAACAGGTATTAATTAACTCCTGAAATCTCAAAATGGAAATGATTGTGTTATTAATTATCGAAAAGCAAACTAGCCCTTGGGTATCTTATATAATTAAAAAGTCAGATGAAAGATATAGATAAAAATTAAAGATTGTTTCCCGCTCTGAAGCAGAATCTCCAATAGAAGCAGAAAACCAATGCTCAGACCTTAATGAAAATGATTGATTGTTCAGTGAATCTGGAGGATTACTATAAAAAGAAAAATATCCAAATTATGGACAGTTTCAGCTTGATTTTGTGAGAAGAGCGATAAGACGCACTTGTCACCCTCTCTCACTTATTTCAAATGAAATAACTGTTGAATTATGAATGGTACTGTTGCAGACCCATATCATATGGGTTCTGCAATAAAATAGTACCAGGATTGAAGCAGCTAAGGCCACCTCCAGAACAACAGACCGGTCTTCCATGAAAGACTTCATGGGAATTGGCAGCAGGAACCAGGAGCTCTTCTACTGTAAGATATGAATTGAAAATTTTTTAAAAAAATAAGAACTTTCAAGATTTGATAAGCTAAACCTAATTTTTTAAAAATGAACTTTAATCTGACTTTTCAAAATCAATTATTAATGTTTAATTTTTATAAATTTGAGTTTGCTAATTTAATCATTTCCATTTTTTTTTTTTGATATTTATTGACTACAATTATAATGGTCAGATAATTTGAAGCTAGCAGTCTTACCATATCTGCCATAAAAGGCACCACAAGGCATTTGGAACCTGGAGAAATTTATATAGTAGGTAGATACGTAAGTTAAGATTCAAAATTTTTATATATATATTTTATTCCGACCGTCAGCCCATGCCACTAGCTCAGGAAACAGCAGAGATTTATAATATATAATTTTATTTAAATATATCTTCAATATTAAAAAATTAAAAGCCACTGCCAGTAATAAGACACAAAAAACATTTATTAACACACATATATGAACATTTAAAATTGAGGAATAAAATTTATTATTTTAGATTGGTTATTAATTTTTAAATTTAAATTATTAAAAAAGTCCGCACAGATGAATTTAATAATATTTTTAAGAGTGTCAAGTATGAATAAACTATATAGATTGCATTTGAAAAGAAAATATTCTATCCCTTATTTAACCTTAGACCAAAAGTTCGCAGTCAAACCAACGTCAATCCAGCTGATACATCGATGTATTCAATGCAGCATGAATACGACAGCACAAATACCATACTGTCAGGAATGTACATCTGAACAGCATGGTTATAGAAGACATTGACTCTCATCCAGTACAGGAATACTACATCTGTCAAGTGAGAAGAACAATAAAAAAACTCCATTACTATGGACTGCATTTTCCGTCTTACTATCCCATTCCATAGGCTAAAAGGGGTGATCCAAGGAGCAGGGAATACTGACTGCTTCCGATGGTCAGTGAAATATGGGACTTATTTTGCCCAAGTGTGGCATAGGATCCTGCATGTAGTGAATCTCATGCTACATTTACTAATTATACCAATATATTCAATCGATTAACCCAATTTAAATATGAAACAAATAAGCTAAGATTAACTCTCCCTTAATTAATTAAGATAACTTTACAAATCTATGCAGCCATTCATGCCTGACTTAAATTTAACATTTATATAATTTATTCAATACATATTAGTAAATAAAAAAATGGAAATGATTAAATTAGCAAACTCAAATGTATAAAAATTAAACATTAATAATTGATTTTGAAAAGTCAGATTAAAGTTCATTTTAAAAAAATTAGGTTTAACTTGTCAAATCTTGTAAGTTCTTAATTTTTTTTTAAATTTTTCAGTTCATATCTTACAGTAGAAGTGCTCCTGGTTCCTGCTGCCAATTCCCATGAAGTCTTTCATGAAAGACCGGTCTGTTGTTCTGGAGGTGGCCTTAGCTGCTTCAATCCTGGTACTATTTCATTGCAAAACCCATATGATTTGGGTCTGCAACAGTACCATTCATAATTCAACAGTCATTTTATTTGAAATAAGTGAGAGGGAGACAAGTGTGTCTTATCACCCTTCTCACAAAATCAAACTGGAACTGTCCATAATTTGGATATTTTTCTTTTTATAGTAATCCTCCTCCGTATTCACTGAACAATCAATCATTTTCATTAAGGTCCGAGCATTGGTTTTCTGCTTCTATTGGACATTTTGCTTCAGAGCAGGAAACAATCTTTAATTTTTATTTATATCTTTCATCTGACTTTATAATTATATATGATCCCCAAGGGCTAGTTTGCTTTTCGATAATTAATAACACAATCATTTCCATTTTGAGATTTCAGGAATTAATTAATACCTGTTTCTATTTTTACTTACGTTACTTTTTTCTAAAATATTTTACATTTAGATCTTTTTTAATAAAAAAGTACATTCAAATACTTTTTTTTATTTAAAAAAAATACTTTTAAAGTTTTGCATCTGTGCGAATATATATACATTTAACAACACTTTAATTTTTTAGTTTTAGTTTTTATTTACGAACTTAAGTTTTTATTTTAATCTTAAATTAATATAACAGCATATTAAATACTGTTACAACTGAGAATCTTTTCCACCCAAATAATTCCTCAACCAGTAACCAAATATGCTTACTAACAGGTATATACCATACTGCATCAAAACTCAATTTCGGATACACACTCATGCTTGTGATTAACAAGTGACAATTTCTCCATAACTTCTGAGGATGGCCCCTAGAGCCTAAATACATCAATTTTCCTAATCAGTTTCAATCTTTATACCTTGTCAACCTCATATTTCCTGTGATACATGTGCCTGTATACTAACATCTTCAGCCTATATTATGCATAAGAAACACAACAATAGCTGTTTAATAACTACCTGGCACCAGTAAACACTCATCTAAATATGTGTAGCACATACAGACAACCTAACATCTCACTGCAGGACATTGTCAGAGCATACCATGAAACCACAATCCCCACAGTTTGTGCAGCCATATTCATGTTGTATGCATTCTGGTCTATGTAATGCACCTTTGCCTTGAGTAGTAACACAAGACACCACCTATCCACCTTTTTAAACAAATTATCACAATTAAAAAACTAAAGACTATAAAATAGTTGACACATATACTTTTGTCACCACTTGGTCACTACTGCAGCAGCAATCAAATCTCTAATCAACTGTTTCTCTATTCAATCATATCATAGGAAATCAAATAAAACTCATACCAATACATCATAGACAGCTATGCTAACTATGCTATACTCCAGAGTCACCAATAAATCTTCACCAAAACAAACTAGAAGATACTTAAATTAATTCAACACAGCATGGAAAGCATGCAAGACATAGATCATGGTACAGTATAAACTGACCAAGATACTAATGGAGATAGATAAGGTTTTGTATTATATATATATAATCATTGAATACTAATCTGTAATTTTATGTTTGATTCTCATTTAAATTTATGTACACATACACACTTTCATAAACCTAAGTAACTATAATATTGTACTCCTTTTTAAATTATTACCTAATTGCTTACCCTTTACAAAAATTGTAACACCCCCCCCCGTGACCTATGTAGTTATATACATCAATGTATTTATAATAATAAAATAAGTAACATATAAAATATGTATGCCAATGATAATCTATGTACAATCATTTGGTTCAATAAAGTTTCTTTTTGAACCTAAAATTAGAAAAGTGTCTTGTGTCTAAAACTATTGAGATATTTGCTCAATTAGCAAGTTGGTTAGAATAGTGAATTTTTCTTAAAAGGATGCCTGAGAGGCCTCTTCAATAAATTATTTAAAGCTATTTTACTTTTGAGCACTTGTGCAAATATATATTGTAACGGATCTGGTTAATTTTGAACTAAATAATATTTATTTATACAACGTTACAATTCAAGCAGAGAGCAAATACAAATTTAATTTTATATCTGTACCCTTGATCGAACCCCGAAGCAATACGAACATATTACCTCGATGTTATCTTTCCCGATCAAGCACTCTTGACTGCTGAACAAAAAAAAAACTATTCCTAAAAATAAGTTAACAAATGTCCAGCACTTGATATATATTTTTAAATTTTGAGATTACCACAATACAAGAAGCACAACAAATATGTACGTCCCCTTTTATTTATTCATTCTTTTCAAATAAATCATTAACCTTTAGCCCCCAAATTTGTTAGATTTTCCCCCCATAGCTTGGTGACAGGAGAATAAAGCAAGTCTAGACAATCTTTAAGAATAATAATAATATTTAATAACACACACGGATATTATATTATGTAATAATCAATAAAAACAAAATAAAGAATTCATCGAATATTAAAGTGATATAGACAGCTCTATCTTGGAAATTTTATATATGGCAGTGTTCTATCTTCCAAAGGATTATTCTTTTCAAAATTAGTTCTTATTATTTTTTTTTAATATTGTGAAATTTAAACATCAGAAAATGCATGTATGCATATTTGTTTGCTATAGCTAAATGTTTACCTAGGATTTGCAGTTGTTCTCCTTTGCAGTCCTTCTGAGCGCTCTATGCTGTTTTGTGGGAGTTTCCCCACTTTTTTTGCAGAGATGGCAAGTCCTCCGCAGACTCTTTGGCTGGATGGACCCTTTTTGAATATAATTTTATGTTGCTAGTCTATTCTCAGTCCTAGTTTAGTTCTTGGTTATTTAGTTTTTTTTTCTCAGTATATAGAAGCTACAGTCTATCTAGCAGGTAAGGCACCAATGTTATTTCATCATGAGTCAGTGGTCAGGCAGGTCAAGCACGAACCCACATCCCTTGAAAGCCACTAGCCACACATTTCTTTTATTTCTTTCTTTGCTGCTGATCTCTCCAATTCCAAAGTAGTAATGGTAATCGAAATCTCCTTCCTTTCTTCTTTCTTTATCTATTGTTTATTGGAATTTAATTAATTAAACATTTTACAATTTCCAACGAATTATTATCAGTGGGAAGAATGGATAATTATAAATGAAACTTTTTCCTTTAGATTCGTTCCTCTATTGCTCATGGAATGTAATTAGTTAAACATATTTTAACACCTTCATTTTGTACAAATATATTATTTTACTATATATATATTATTACAAGTTTACAATTCATTTTAACTTCTCCTTCTTCGATAACTTTTAATAGTAATATATTTCAAATGTTTTTTCCTTTTTTATCCATTTTTTTAATGTTATTTCAATCGTATTAATTATTATAATACATAGTTTAAAGAGAGAAAGAGATGCATTTCTTTATGCATCCCCTCCCCTTCTCTTACAATAAAATCAGAAGTAATTTTCAAACATTTAACTAAATCTCAACTCTTTTCTCTCTTTTTTTAAATTTCTGGTAACTAAATAATTTACCCTTGTTAATAGGTATATACATGTGACTACAACTTTATGTGGTTGTCACAATACATACACAGACACATGAATAAAAAAATAAATACATTTTAGAAATCTTTGTGCAAATATATTTAGTTAAAGCTAGCTTTCAATCTTAATTAAAACTCTGCCATCTTCAGATCAACATTTAATAAAGGGAATAAATTATATCTGCTTCAAATTTTATATCAGACTTATATGACATTCCATACATTGTGTATTTTATTTTTTAATAGATAAGATATGAGAATGAATGTGAAAAAAGTTAATGATTATAAATCAAAATGGTTATAATAAGTTATTTAAAATAAATATGCGTAATAAAATTGAGTAACAGGAAAAGATGAATTAATAAAATATATAGTTTTTATTTTTAGAATCTTAGTTGTGATGCAAAATTTATTAACTATCAATGTAAGACTTGATATGGATGATTATCTTCAACTTCAGACAATTCTATTCTGTCATATAAGGATTTATATTTCACACCTTTACCAAGATGAATGTCAAATCTCTTACATATGAAAGACTGTAATTCTTTGGACAATAATACATACACAGGGACAGTGAAAGGGTTCAAAAACATAAACCCATATTTGACAGAGTACAATTGACTTAAGCCAAAGATAATCATTTGTCTTAATGTTCAGAGATTATTTACATTATTGTCATGGCAAGTTTTGTTTTAACAATATAATTTCACATGTTAAAAAATATTCTGAAGAATCTGAAAATCCATCTTTATTTATACCCAATAAAAAATGAAATCAAATAATATGCATTCTTGCACGTGTGCATGTGCGCCACACACGCACATGTGCTAGAATATATATATTTCCCGAAAGTAAAAAATTATTTGACTTAATCATAATATGCATTCTTGAAAA
The DNA here is from genome assembly GCA_028023455.1 of Epiperipatus broadwayi. Taxonomy (NCBI): domain Eukaryota; kingdom Metazoa; phylum Onychophora; class Udeonychophora; order Euonychophora; family Peripatidae; genus Epiperipatus; species Epiperipatus broadwayi. The sequence continues at coordinate 2,349,419 of JAQFVV010006219.1, read as the reverse complement.
TATATAAGTATGATGTAGTATAGAAATTAAGGGACATAATTTATAAACCTAATATACTGAAAGAGACTGGGTTTAATTAAAAGCTATCTTTAGTTAAGTATAGTCATGTAAAAGATTTTTTCAAAAATACCTTATGAACAACTCACTATATTATTTATTTTGTAGAGAAATTTGGTCAAAATAATGTGACACCTTTTATAATAACATGTTATGTTACATATTAGTCTTAATGTAAATATATTGGATTGTTGATTTCTGGTTAGATAAAGTCATCATATTATTTAAACTGCTAAAATATTTGATGTTTCAATGAGAAGCTGTCTTAAAATTATTAATTGCATTCCATTAAAGATGAATGAATAAAGCCATTGTGATCAAAAATAATTGCTTCTAGAAAGAAATTAACATATGAAATATTGTAAACCACAATAGAAAAAAATCATTTAAGTTTGGAAATAGTCTATCTATATAGAATACTATGGTTGATCTGTGATTTTAAAACTGATTGTAAATGCTGCAGCATAGTATTTTCATCTTAAAAATCAAACATCACATGACTGAAAGCATGTTTTATTGTCAGACAGATCATTGTCAGCATTTTACCCAACCACTGGAATGGTTTATATCTGGTGTCAAAAAAATCAGCACATGGTTTAATTCTCTCATTTATAAAGCACTACTCTGCAATTGTCATGATTTAAATAGTCACATCAATGTTCTCTTTTGATATAAGTATTAAAGTATATATATACATCACATCTCCAAATTATTTGAATAATTCTTGTTTGTGATCTGATCCTTCATGTCAGCCGTGGGATGGCACTATTTCTAACCAAAAACACATTAATATAATGTTCCCGGGCTAGCGATTCTCTATTAATATTGACTTTTTTTTTTTTTTTACAAATTTTAATTTCTTTCGTTTCTAAATTATTTTTCCCAAATAATATTTTTGACAATGGGATAATAATAGTTGTTTTTTTAATTTTTATTGACAAGAGGGTCTTTTTTGGTGTATGTTCAAATAGTAATTTGTGTTTTTTAAATAGTATTATTGTTTTTTAAAATTTGATTGACAAAATTAAAGAGAGAACGGGTTTTTTTGGATGCATCTTTAAATAATAATTTACATTACTTTTATTGGTTTACATTTGATTGCCGATAACAACTAGTGGGAGGAGTGTTTTTGTGTATGATTAAATAATAATTTACCTTACTTTTATTTTTACATTTGATTGCAGACAATTATTGGGAGAAGTGGGGGTTTTTTTTTTGTGTGTGTGGGGGGGGGGGGGTGTGTATGTTTAAATAAAAATTGAAGTTACTTTTATTGGTTACATTTGAATGACAACCAATGTGACTTTCTTTCATTTATAAATTATGGTTTTGGTTCCACAAATAATATTTGACAATGGGACAATAATAGTTGTTTCTTTAATTTTTATTGACAAGAGGGTGCTTTTTGGTGTATGTTCAAATAGTAATTTGGGTTATGTTTAAATAATAATTTATCTTACTTTTATTGGTTTACATTTGATTGACAATAATTATTGGGAAGGGTGTTTTTTTGTGTGTATGATTGTTGACAACAATTATTGGGAGAAGGGGTGTACGTTTAAATAATAGTTTACGTTACTTTTAGTGATGTACATTTGATTGACAAGAAATAGTGGGAGGGGTGTTTTTGGGTTATGATTAAATAATAATTTATGTTACTTTTATTTTACATTTGATTGCTGACAACAATTATTGGGAGGAAGGGGTTTTTTGTGTATGTTTAAATAAAAATTAAAGTTACTTTTATTGGTTACATTTGATAGACAAATTATTTGACTTTCTTTCATTTATAAATTATTTTGCTTTCCCAAATAATATTTTTGACAATGGGACAATAATAGTTGTTTCGGTCTTTAATTTTTATTGACAAGAGGGTCTTTTTTGGTGTCTGTTCAAATAGTAATTTTGGTTATGTTTAAAAAATAATTTATCTTACTTTTATTGGTTTACATTTGATTGCCGACAACAATTAGTGGTAGGGGTGTTTTTGTGTACAATTAAATAATAATTTATGTTACTTTTATTTTATATTTGATTGCCAACAACAATTATAGGGAGAAGGGGTTTTTTGTTTTTGTTTTGTATGTTTAAATAAAAATTGAAATTACTTTTATTGGTTACATTTGATTGCCAACCAATTTGACTTTCTTTTTTTCATTTATAAATTATTTTGGTTTCCCAAATAATATTTTTGACAATGGGACAATAATAGTTGTTTCTTTAATTTTTATTGACAAGAGCGGGTCTTTTTTGGTGTATATTTAAATAGTAATTTGGGTTATGTTTAAATAATAATTTACGGTCTTACTTTTATTGATTTACATTTGATTTCCGACAACAATTAGTGGGAGGTTTTTTTTTTCTGTATGATTAAATAATAATTTACGTTACTTTTATTTTACATTTGATTGCCAACAACAATTATTGGGAGAAGAAGGGATGTATGTTTAAATAAAAATTTAAGGTACTTTTATTTGACATTTAATGAAGGCCATTTGGAATCCCTCAAACAAGCTACCCTTTACAAAGTGAACATTTCTGTTGGCAACGAGACTTACAAATGAAAGTCAAAAGATGTTTATGGACCTCAAGTCTGCATATATTTGCCACACAATCATATCTTTTCTTTCAGCAGGATGATTTTGTGCTGTAGAAATGTTCCAGAGCTGGCTTCCATGTCTGGCAATTCCCATCTTTTCAAGTTTTCTGTCTTCAAATTAGCCACATTCTTGGTCTCAGAAAATTTCTTGCCAAAACATGACTTAAAGCGTGATCATCAAAAAAATTCAGCTACCCCACCCTAATCGAGAATTTAGGAGGCTTACAGCTTTATGAGAAACAATCACGACACTGTTAAAATTGTTAAAAGGTAACAGTACATCAATTCGTATTAAAAAAAAAGGCCCCTATGAAAATTTAAATAATTTTGACACAATGAACTTAACGCACCCTTGTACAATATTGTTACATAAAATACATAACACAGCATTATGATGTAGTGTGTGACACAAACAACTACAGTATTTTCCTCTGCTTTTAGCATAGGAAAAAGCCACACAGCTGCTTAAGCCGAGTTAAAACTCTTTCTAGGGTTTATTGTAGAAAGAAGACTTAGCTCCGAGTTAACACTCTTTCTCCATTTTAGTGTAGAAAGAAGACTTAACTCCGAGTTAACAATCTTTCTAGGATTTATTGTAGAAAGAATGCTTAAAGGCTGGGGTGCAGCCATGGAAACAGCATATTTTTAGAAATTTAGCTAGAAATAGTGCCATCCCATGGCTGACACAAACGATCAGATCACAACCTAATTCTCTACATAATATAAACATTTCAGATAACTTTGTCTTCTTTTAAATAATAATACCAAACAGTCAAGTATTGTTTAAGGCATATGTGAATGATGTCAGCTTTTCAAACAGTCTCCCAAAATATCTGATTTAAATAATATTGAATTTTTTGTGGACAATTTTTTAACAATGACTAAGAGATTGATATTTCCACATACATTTGTCAAAGAATGATGCTTTTCACTATGAGAAATTGCTAAATATTTCTTTAGAAACTTTTCAAACATTATTTCATTCATCATAGAATGTACAGTCCAGAGTTAACATAACAACATTAGGCAACTCAAGCATTGTTTAGGGTCAGGTGATTCAAAAAACTAACAAAAATTAAATCATACATTGCACATATAAATTTTATATTAACTTTGATTACATATAAATATTATACTAATCAGATTTCAGATAAACAAATATTTATTTATTTATATTTTGTTTAATCTTTAAAGAATTCAAAAGCAGAGCTGAACTATCCAGAACCCTTTTAAGTGAAGCAATAATCCATATCTTTGAATGGTGCATTTTCATTTAAAATACTTTATGGATGGAAATGATTGAAAGAAAGTTGATGCATTCAATTCATTTATTTATGATTGAATGAATAATGTTTAATTATATTATTTAAGATATTTGTAAAGATTTCCTAAATATTTGTGATGTTATTATTTTATTCATAGGTTTTACTATTTTCATTATCTAATTGAATTAAAGAAGTAATTGAATGACTTTATTGCTCAGTATTTATAAAAAATTAGAGTGCTGGAAGTCCTAGTACTAGAATTGATTGGAGAATCACATTTAACAATTATCTAATTGAATTGTTAAATGTTTTTAGAAAAATCAACATCTTCAACTATGAGAAATAACTTGGATTTTTTTTAAAAAAACTGCATACATGACAATGGCAATACTCCTAAAATCGACATAATATAATATTCTAAAGCAGTATGTAATTTGCTTATACCGAATATTTCATATATGTAAGTAGAGAGATTTGAACTCAAAATTTTTCAATCTATTCATCCTCCATTCCAATCCTGAGTTCAAATCCCTCAACTTATATATATATATTGTAACGATCCGGAGAAAGCTAGACTTACGTAAACTTCACTACAAGGGCGCCATCTAGGCATTTGAACCTAGAAAAATTTATAAAGTAGGCAGATACGCAAGTCAAACACAAAAAAAAAAATTTTGTTTCTTAATTTTTGATTCCGGTCGTTAGCCCAAGTCACTAGCTCAGTGAGTAGCAGAGATAATAAAATATAACTTAATTTTATATCTTAAATATAAAAGAATAAAAGCCACTGCCAGAAATTAACACATAAAATATTTATTTACGCACATATAAAATCATTCTAAACTCGAGGAATAGGTTTAACATTTTTAGATTTTTATATTCTTATTACTCTTTAATTTTACATTTATATAAATTTCAATGATTTTAATTTTTTTTTTTTATTTAGATTGTCAAGTATGAATAGACTACATAGATCTGCATTTGAAAATAAAACATTCTATCCCTATTTAACCCTAGGCTAAAATTCGCAGTCAAACTGGCATCAATCCATCCGATACATTTATGTATTCAATGTAGCATGAAAATACAACAGCACAAAGATACTATACTGTCAGGAATGGACATCTGAACAATATATTTTAAGGAAACATTGACTCTTGTCTAATACAGGAATATGACATCTGTACAGCAAGAAGAACAATAAAATAAAAACTCCATAGGAAAGGGACCGTGATCCTTTTTGCTAACTTACAATCCCATCCATAGGCAAAGGATTGGTGCGGTGTATACAGCGATTCTGCACGTAGCGAAACTCATACTACATCTACTAATTACACAAATATATCCAATCCATTGACCCAATTCAACAACGACACAAATAACCTAAGATTACCCTCCCCTAATATAACTTTACAAATCTATATAGCCATTCACGCCCGACTTAATTTTAACATTTAACTACGTTCGCACAGATTGTTTAAAAATGTTGGGTATAGATCGATTACATAGATTCCACGGTCAAAAACATTTCAAAATAAACATAAACGATCAAAATACAAAATTATTGATACCGACAATCGCAGAGGGAAACTTATAAGTAATCCAATAGTATTCACCATAAGATACTTGCGTTGTCACCAATAACTTAAAAGACATCCGAATAAATACATTTTAGATACTCACCATAAGGTATCATTATTTATCGAATGTCTATATATTTTGATCAAATATGAAAACCAAAATATAATTAACCGCAAACGAATCCATGCAAGCGTCTATAAACAACTTAAAATTTACTCATTTAAAATTTAACAATAAATATCAATACAATAAATAATAAATGGAAATGATTTTTTTTTTATCAAACGCACACATATATAAAATTTCACATTATCAATTTAGTTGACACATAGGTCAGAGAAAAGTTCCTTTTTATAAAATTTAAATTTACTTATCAATCTTTAAAGTTCTTAATTAATGTTATGATTTTAACAATTGTTCAGTTCTATTGCTTACGGTAGAGAAATCCATGTTCCCGTTGGCAATTCCCACGCAGACTTTCCTGGAAGACCGGTCTGATGTTTTGGAGGTGGCAGTTGCTGGTTCTGTCCTGGTATCACAGTCTTTGCATTTTTAAATAAGTGAATGAGGACGACAAGTGCGTCTTGTCGCCAGACTCACCAAAATCAAGTTGGAAAAAGCTCTCTCTGACTGGAACTCAATATTTTTTTTCTTTTTATAGTCCTCCTATGGATTCCATAAACAAAAACATCACTGTTCTGTTTTTTCGTTATGGTCTGGGCCTTTATTTGGCTTCCATTGGTCAAGCTAAAATCCCTTTCTTCTCTTATCTAACTTTCCATCTGACTTTTTAATTAAACAGCTTTTAGATAATTAATAAACAATCATTTCCATTTATAGATTACAGGGATTAATTAATACCTGTTTTTATTTTAACTTACGTTATTTTTTTATTAAAATACTTTTATAAATCTTTTTTTACAAAAAATACATTCAAATACCTTTTTTTATTTATTAAAAAAAATATTTTTAAAGTTTCGCATCTGTGCAAATATATATACGTATAACAAACGTTTTTAATTTTAGCGTTTAGTTTTTTTTTTACTTTTATTTTTAATACACTTATTTTTATATGCGAACTTAAGTTTTTATTTTAAATTAATGTAACGACATATTTATATATCGTTACAATATATATATATATAACATTCAGTATAAGTAAATTATATACTGTCTTAGAACATATTGCTTGGGAAATAGATTACATCTTAGTATAAATTCAGTCCATCCCTCTTTTATATATATATATATTGAACCGAATTCGAATATGTGCATTCAAAACACCGGTCTCTTAGGCAGAGAAGAACATACTCGGAGAGTATGTATACCCAAACGATAGCTATAAAGTATATAAGTAACGTTACATTTCCAGGACATAGCTTCTTCTCGGCTGTTGAGTTGAACACCACGTCCAAAGCACTTTTTTGTTTGTGTATAACCATGGGTGCCAGCTGCTTATTCTAAAAGAATACTAAAAGAATAGACAACGCACTTTGAACAGTGGCCACTAACTCAATGCCTAAATCCACGACTAGCTCAGTTGTTTGTAATCACTAATAGATTAGTTAAAAGACTTGATAAAAGAATTATAAAAGGAGTTGATAAAAGAATTTGATAAAAGGAATTGATAAAAGAAATTGACTGACAAATAAAGTTTAATTTTAAAGATAATTTATTAACTAACATTTATTTACTAAATTTAAACATTTTATAATTCTAATAAAACACACGCATATTTTAAATTAACATTTCTAAATAGTTTAAATATTCCTATAGATTTAATAACAGAACACTCTAATTTAACTAATAAATATTGATATAATGATCACGCACATATTAACTCACCCACACATAATAATAATAAAGTATTACATAGCATTTGAAATTTAATCACACATATCAATAGTTCAGTTATGTATGATATAAAGTTCATATAATTAGACTCTTGAAAGATTCATACCAATTAATGCAATGCAATGGCTATTACAGTATAAATGAAATAAGCAAATGTTTTACCTAGGCTTTTGAATGTTGACGTAGAATTTTGTTCTTTTTGGTGGCTGCTTTCGGTGATGATATTTCCATTATGAATGCTTACCTGCCGGCTGGGACTTTTCCTTGATGAGTTTTCTGATTTTCATGATTATTACTATTGGAGACAATTAAATACTGACAGAGATTTTCTAAGTTGTTATGTTGACATTATTTCATGGGCAGATCTTGCTGTTTTCATCGGACTTTTTAGGCTGTGGAGAGGCGTGAATTCCCAAAATCTTTTCAACACTGCATTTTGTTTCTTAACTCAATTAATTTCTGAACAGCACTACTCAATTACTTTGTGAACTGCACTCACTCAACTAATTTGTGAACTGACTAACTGTCCCATAAAAAAAGTCTATTTATACCTGCGACGTGTTGTCATTGTAATATCTCCTTCAAAGATCTGTTGTCAAAATTCCAGTGATAATTATTTGATAAACATGTTTTGGAAGATTGCTTAATTAGTAATAGCCATGCAAAACATATTGTTTTATATTAATTAATATCTAATAGCCATTGCCGTGTTTTTTAATGATAATCTTCTTTAACTTTCATTTATTTATAATAACATTTATTCTATTGTTGACAATCGCACATATATACGCACATATATTAGTTTTAACATTATTTTTTCTTTAATTAAACTTGAATGAAAAGAGATTTGTATGTTTTAACTTTTTAAATTATATTTTTATGAATACTAATAAAAACTCTTTACTTCCTTTTATAACCCTTAGTTTAATTTCTCTAATGAAACACCACTCTCCCCTTCTGAAATTAACGATAGAAAACTATTTGATTCTTATTTTTTCCGAAAACAAGCTGCAATAAACTCAACATTTAATTTTATGTTTCTCTTTTATGAAAAATTACTTTAATAATTTTTTTTAGATAAAATTATATGTGTCTATATCAATATAGGTACAATATATATATAATAGTCTGATAATATGAGGGTTAGAAATGACGTAATGTCTACATGGGTATGACTACAATATTAATCCAATGAGGCTTTGAACATTCAATCATCTGTTTTTCAACAAAATGGATGGGTGAATAGTTGGAAGGGTGGGAAGATTTGAAGCCTGTCCATTAAAGTTTGAAAAATTTCTATCTTTAATATAAACAACGCACTGATTGTATATATATATGAGGGAGATTATGATCTGGTCCAACTGATGAGTGTTGGTTCTGTACAAAATACATATATTAAGATCATGTATCTTTTTTGCATGTGTGTGGTCATGTGTATTATTTTCTTGAGCTGCAGTGGATGAATAAATTGAAAAATTCTGAGTTCAAATCCCTCTGCTTATTTATAATAATATCTATTAATATGAAACAATATTCATACTAAGTTAAATACAAAATTTAATAATATTTATTGTACCAAATATATTTTCAATGCTTTCACATCATATTCATGGTCAGTCTATATGAATATTTTTTTACATTAATATTTAGAATGTCAGAGTATGGAAATGTAATTATAATAATATATAATGTTGGAATTATAATAATATATAATGTTTGATAAACACATTAGTCTTACCCTTAAAAAAAAAAAAAAGAAATAATCAAGAGGACCTCATAGATATATAAAATTTTTATTTTCTTTGTGGATTTGACAGAATTTCCCGATTGATTAGAATATCTAAAAGTCACTTGTTCAATCCCTACTCTAACTATTACTAGTTAAACTAGCAACATTTATAGAAAAGAAGAATATTATCACTCAAAATAGTATATGTTATTACTAATAGTTGAAAGTATTTAGAAAGATAAATTTTCAATTTTTCCAAATATTTTAACAATTCAACAAGAGAATAAAATAAACCACTAAACATCACATGATCAATATCTCTTATACTAGCACATAATTGTTATTAAACAAGGCAAAACTCTCCATACAGTAGTGCCACCTTGTGCCAACCAGAGTAATCAATGGATACCAGAAGGCTTGTGCATAAAATCCTTATCTAGTGCCTACTCATCCAATATTTCCAGACTAGTTTATAGCTTGTGGCCTTCATCAGTGAGGAGCCTTGGATCTGAAAGCACTGCACCTAGATCTTAGGATCCCTCCAGAAGCCACCTTTTAATTCCTACTTAACTACAAAACTATGAGAATGAAATTGAAAACACAATAATATTTTCAATCTAAGCTCAATAGCTTATATAGTCATATGGGTCTGAAATCAGTTTAGCACCCATACATTTTGGTATCTTTGGATCTTTAACAACCATAGCCACCACTATCCTATTAGGCAGGATTGGTGTTAAACCACTAAACATCACATGATAACTTTCTCTTATACTCACACATAATTGTTATTAAACAAGGTAGTGTATATCGTCACTGGAGAGAGTCAAACTGTAATGGAGTGGAACAATAGTATATATGAATGCCTAGTTAAGGATATACAGAGTTTTAAAGAAAAGGGGAAGAGAATAATGGTTGCCATCCAGTGTAAACAATGAAATGCCAGAAGGTTTATACATAAAATCCCTATCTAATGCCTACTCATCCAATATCCCCAGACTAGTTTCTAGTTTGTGGCCTTTGTCAGTGAGGAGTCTTGGATCTGAGAGCACTGCACCTAGATCTTAGGATCTAATGCAACCCTCCAGCAGCCACCTTTTAAGTCTACTTAACTACAAAACTATGAGAATGAAATTGAAAACATAATATTTTCAATCTATAGATTGAAAATTAAGTAGAGTTAAAAGGTGCAGATTGAAAATATGTTTTCAATTTCATTCTCATAGTTTTGTAGTTAAGTAGAGTTAAAAGGTGGCTGTTGGAGGGTTGCATTAGATCCTAAGATCTTGGTGCAGTGCTCTCATATCCAAGGCTCCTCACTGACGAAGGCCACAAGCTAGAAACTAGTCTGGGGATATTGGATGAGTGGGCACTAGATAGGGATTTTATGCACAAGCCTTCTGGCATCCATTGATTACTCTGGTTGGCACAGGGTGGCACTACTGTATGGAGAGTTTTGCCTTCTACTGTATGGAGAGTTCTGCCTTGTTTTAGAATGAAATAACCAATATATAACTATTAACATTTTTATATAACAATCAAAATATTTATATGTTTCACATACATAATATAAATCTTATATGTAAATACATATGATTTTACTTGATTTAAGATGTTACATATATTTATTTCACAGATAGCACTACTGAAATAATTTAAGATTATGATATTTTTATATATAAATATAGATAATGAATTGTCATTTAAAATACATTGTGAAATTGTAGCCAATCTGTGATGCAGTGATAGAGTGAAAAGGCAAAGTGCGATTGCGCTTATTTATTGATATAAATTGCTGTACAAGAAAAAGAAGAGTATTTACATTCTAACATTGTTTTCAATATTTCATAGCTTAAACATAGATCTATATTCCTTTATGTTCATAATATTACTATATTAAAATAAAATTTTGTTTCAAAATACGTGATTTCTTTTTAAAAGATTATTTAATTCAGATTGGCTGGAGAGCAATCAAGTACTATTCATCTGAAATATAATATTCTTTATGGTGGCTTTGGTAGATTACACAGTATTGATAAAGCTATCAGAGATATTTCAATTACTTTGTTCAATCTCTATTTGACAAAGAAAACAGCAGTATATTTATTTGTACTATTCTACTATATAGATCCAAATTTTAAATATAACTCCAAAAAAAAAAAGTAATGAAATTGATAAGAAATAATATAATTTTTAAAATGCCTAAATAAAATAATTTTATCTTATGTACATGAAAGTTGCTTTAGAAAGTAGAAAGGAATAGAAGAAATAGAAAAGAAACGAATAATTATAACAATTATTCTACGTTAAAAAAGACAAAAAAAAAAAACAAGAAAGATATGTATAGCTTAGCATTGAGCAAATGAATGATTATGCGTGTTTGTGAGAGCTTATATCTATACATAATCATATTTTCTCATTTTACTCTTTATAGAGTTATTAAATGAATAAGAAGTAATCAATACAATAATTTGTTCTTTAATTTCTTTCTTTTACTTTATTATTCTTCGATTCAAAACATCTCACTGAAAGGCGACAATTTACGATTTCGGTCTTTTTACTTATAACAATCGGTTTACATCTCTAAATATTGAAAAGCTAGAATAAATAGTGTTTAAGGAGTGGCAAGCAGTAATAAACTGTCTCTGATAGTTATTGTTATTCCTTGCTCATACTACCCTATTGCTTAGCTCCATCTCTCCCCTTTAGATAAAAAACCTTTATAAGCTAATAACTCAATTTGTACATAGATTTTGGTAATATGTCGATGATTATATAAACTGTAGCTATCTTTAAATGAATATACAGTACTTTATTTTTTTATATATATAACGTGTGAAAAACACTTTTGTCTCTACAAAATGTATTTTCTTTTGATAGCGCTTGATATGTTAATATCCATCGAAACGCAAGTGTCAGTCAGAAGTTTAACATATAAGACAGCTCAGGTTGTCAAACACTTTGAGGAGTGCATTAATAAAACTGATGAGGTGTTTTCTTACTATTTATTAACCATTAGTATTATATTTCTTGGCTTTTTTTGCTCCTCAAACTGTAATATTATTCATATGCGTCATTCATACAATAAACGAAGTAAAAAAAAATACAAAATTCTCCATAATAAAATAAAATTTTATGAGTGTGTAATAAATTAATTAGATTACAAATAGTAAATTTTAGAAAACTATTTAATTAAAAAATAAAACATCTATTCAAATAATATTATAGTTATTAATGCTTTTATGAAGATAATTATGAAAACGGAAAGATTACAAAGAATGTTATGAAAACAAAGATTATAAAGAATGTTACGTACCTGTTGCTTTATACAATCTCCAGAGATTATATATATAATAAAAAAAAACTGTTGAGCGTTTGCTTGGGTTAAATAAGTCAACTAGTAAAAATGCTGAATAATTTCTCATTAAACTATGCAATAACACACTTCAGTATAAATAAATTGTTAATAGTAAATCCTTAAAATGAAAACGATAATGACATTCAATCCAATTTTTTTCTTTTAGTTTAATATCAAGAAATCACATTAGATGTTTCTGATATAAAAAATCTGCAGGTAAAAAAATATATCACGTGTTTAAGGCGGGTCTGTTTATAATTTGCAGATTAATTTTCATTTTAAAACTCAGCAGTAAGTTTGTTTTTATTGAAGTCATAAAGTGATTATACAAAACTCTTATCAAAGCGTTTTCATTATTATAATTTGTCATGAAGTACAGGGAACGTTTATTTATTGTTATAGCGGTATTTTTTTTTTTTCCATTAAAGTTTCATTTTTCTATATTACCTTTCTTTTAGTTTATTTACAATCTTACTCAAGAAATTTAATAAAAAATATTTAACAATAAAAATTATTTTAATATATATATAGACGCACTCGCCATAAGTAGCTTCATAAGTTCAAAGATGGTAATCCCCAAGAAATATGTTTATTGAATAATAAGCAGTTCGGTGGTTTATATATAATGCGGTAAAAGATTAGAAGGAAAGAATGACTAAAGTTTACTAGATTTATTCTGAATTAAATATAATAATAATAATCTTGAAGTAAATAACAGCAATTATATCACAAATTACCACGGTATCTTTTTATTTACTTACTATAACTTTTTTTAAAAAGAAATTTTATGAGAAATTGCTCTGAAAGTAGTATGACTTGGAACACAACTAGAACTAGATTGGGCAATTAACAACTCTATTCAAACAGTCCAGACTACATTTTTATTTACTGTACATTTTAGTTCTAAATCTGATATTCTATCCCTTCTCTAAACAACTCAGAGTTATACTTCCTATAATTTTAGAAAAATATTGGAACTCATTGTAGAATAAGTGTTTATACATTTACTTATAAGTATCAAATGTTTATTTCTTTTTATAATTTTAAATATAATTCATGAATAACTGTCAGTTTAAAATTAAATAAACGTTTGGCACTTAAATCCAGAAGTGAGACATATAATAGTTGTGCTAGAACCCCCCCCCCCCTTTTTGAAAAAAAAAAATAAAACGATGATTTTACTTGTAATGGCAGTTACACACACATATTTAATGAAACTTCAATTTTTTATTTTTTTCAGAGTGATTGTATAAATTGAGAATTTGTGAAATACTGTCGTTTTCCTCAACTTTCACTTCCCATTGTCTTACTAATCCAAGAAAGAAAAACAATTCCAATATATATATATAACGAATTATTTATTTATATAGTGCTGTGATTTAATTTGTAACAGTAATTAGGGAAGCACTCCTCTACACGTGCTGCATAAATTTAAACACTTCAGGAATATTCATTCTCCTTTCTGAACACAATATAAAGTCTTTTGAAAAAATAAGATGAATCCACCTTAACGTTTTAATCTAAGGGTATATGTGTAAGCAAATCATTTAAGGGATAGAAAATGGAATTCATCATCATCATAATCACCCATTATCAATCCACTGCAGGATGGAAGTCTCTCCAAGTTCAATCCATCTTTTCCTATCTGTAGCTTCTCTTCTCCATATCACCCCTGCACGCTTTCTTATTTCATCCATCCATCTCACATGTGGTCTCTTTCTGGGTCTTTTACAATCTCTTGGAATCCAGTTTAAAATTTCAATTGTCCATTTGTTATCATCTCTTCTAACAATATGTCCAGTCCAACTCCACTTTAGTTTTTTAATTTTTTCAATGAGATCAGTAACACCTGTTTGTTCTCTTACCCATACATTGCATTTTCGATCCCTTCTTGTTACTCCCAACATGCATCTTCCCATACTTCTTTGAGTTGTCTGAAGTCTCTGTATTGATCTTCTATTAAGTGTTCAAGTCTCAGATCCATAAGTAAGGACTGGCAAGACACATTTATTAAAAACCTTCCTTTTCAAACACATAGGCATATTTTCTTTTAGTATCAAGTTATTTCTACCAAAAGCACTCCAAACAAGTTTAATTCTATGATTAATTTCATCCATTATAATTCCATTTGTATTAATAATCTGACCAAGGTAATTGTAACTGTTAACTTCTTCTAACTCATCATAATCAGTCTTTATTTTTACATTTTGAGAAAAACTATTAAACATTACTTTAGTCTTTTTAACATTTATCTTTAGTCCTACTTTCCTACTTTCATCTGATAACTCCTGCAACATTTCCTGTAGCTCTAAAGCATTATTTGCAAAAACAACTACATCATCTGCAAAATCTAAATGACTTAAATAATCTCCATTTACTTTCACTCCTTTAGCTTCCCATTTTAATCCACAAAATACTTCTTGCAATACTGCTGTAAAAAGTTTTGGAGATATGGAGTCACCCTGTCTTACACCCTTTTCAATGTTGATTTTCCTATTATCATTATGTAATCTAATTGTTGCTGTTGCATTTTTATAAATATTCTTTAAAATACAGCAATATCCTGGATCTACACCTTGATGATCCAATGCTTTAATCACTGAAGAAATGTTTATAGAATCAAATACCTTTTCATAGTCTACAAAATCCTAAGCATAATGGCAACTCATATTCATTTGTCCTTTCTATAATTTCTCTCAATACCTGGATATGATCTACTGTACTAAAACCACTTTTAAATCCAGCTTGTTCTCTTGGTTGGTGGAAGTCCAGTGTTTTCTGTAGACTAGTTGTAATTATCTTAGTAAAAAATTTGTATAAAACTGATAAAAGACTGATAGGTCTGTAATTTCTAATATCTTCTTTACCATCTTTTTTTAAATATTAATATTAATACTGCATTCTTCCAATCATCTGGTACATCTTTATCATTTAGACATTTGGTATATAACTTTTGTAAAAAAATTTCTATTTCTTCCCCTGCTTCCTTTAATATATCAATTATAATTCCATCATTACCTGGAGCCTTCCCTGTCTTCATAAATTTAATTGCATGTCTCACTTCCTCATTCAAAATTCTGGGCAATTCGAAAGATATAATAGGTATAGGAGGCACTTGTTCTTTATTACTATATAATTCTTGAAAGAAGTCTTCTACATATTTCATGATGTCATCTCTCTTTTTAGTAATAATACCATCTTTTTTCTTATTGCAGATGTAAATTTTCTAACAATAGCAAAATGTTGTTTTACAATCTTTAGACTTTTATTCTCTTCTACAGCTTTCCTTGCTAGTTCACAATTATACTTTCTTATATCATTTTCAACTCTTTTCCACATGATTTTACAAAATTAGAGATATTCAATCTTTTTTAATGCATCATTGTTGTATATCCTCTTATTCCTTCTTTTTTTTATATAAATTCTCTAGTCTCAGTAGAAATTTTATTGGTCAATTGCTGGTTTTTTCTACTAGCTATCTTTGTTGCAGTTTTTAAAAGTGTATCGCTTATTTTCCTATTAATGTCATTCAAATCTGAATCATGTTCAAAATCTACTAATACTTAAACCGATTTGTAAGTTCTAATTTAAATTCATTAGAATGTTTCTGAAGATTAGGAATATCAACTGTAAATATTGCTTTCCTTAATAATTTTTGTCTTTCTAGTTTTGCACTAACATGTATCTTACCTCTTACTAATCGATGATCACTTCCTGTGTTAATTTTATTAAGAACATTACAATCTTGAAATATGTATTTTCTGTTAGTCAAAATATAATCCAATTCTGCTGTACCTTCATTTGGATGCTTCCATGTCCATTTCCTTTTAACATTTTTCTCAAAAAAAGAATTTATAATATAAAGTTTTTCTTTTTCTGCAAATTCCACAAGTCTATATCCTCTCTCAATTTCTATTACCAAAACCAAAATTACCAACAGCATTTTCATCTTTCATTTGTTTATCAATTCTAGCATTAAAGCCTCCCACAACAATTTTAAAATGTTGTTTACTTTGATCAAAAGCCTTTTGTACATCCATATAAAAATCTTCTATAACTTCAACACTATGAGAACTTGTTGGGGCATAACCCTGAATTATCTACATTTGGTATCTGCTACTAAGTTGTAAAACTAATCTTACCACTCTGTCTGATACACCATTAATCTCCACAATGTTATTCTTCCATTTTTTTTATTTATAATGAATCCTACTCTACTTGTATTTCCAATATTTGTGCCTTTATAGAGTATATGTCCACTTTTTAAATCAATTGTTTCTTCACCTTTTCTTCTAACTTCACAAAGTCCAATAATGTCCCATTTAATATAAGACAGTTCTTCTTCTAACTCTTGCAATCTTCCTTCACTTGAAAGTGATCTGCAGTTGTAAGTACCTAAATAAAAAGTCATCATCAAATGGCAGCCTAAGTCTGCAATCAGGGGATTCTTAGCACCCTCCACCTTTGGCCACCAACCACTGCCTTGGTTGGTGACTTTACATCCTCCTAGGAATAAGGGCCATGATTTATTTTTGTCTGTCATGATTGTATATATTGGAAAAAATATTTTTAAATTCGGAGGTAAAAAGCCAATAAACTCACCACGCTGGCTAATGCATGTTGGTGAGCAGCCCATCCATGTTCTTATGCTATATGAATAATCACATAGTAATAACAGCTGCAATGACAAGAACATATGGAGTGGACATTAGGAATTTGCCCTGCTTGGTTCCTTTAAGGACTCCAAGAGGAATCAAAGGGTCTCCTTTCAGTTAATAGTAAACTCCTAAAATGATTAATTAAGATCTTCACATTCTCATTTCTAAATGCTTAAGATTTACCTATATATATATATAAAATGTACATATACATACAGTATTCAATCATTACAAATGGCAATTTATAAATAATTGTTACAATATATATATATATGCTTAGGATAAAAAGTTAAGATGGATTCATATCTTTTCAAAAGAATTTGTATTTTGTGTTTAGAAAGGAGAGTATTTTTGAAATGTTTAATTATATATAGCACAATGTATACAGGAGTGATTTCCTAATGATTGTTACAAATTATATATGTAGTATTTGAAATTTCTGACTGATGACATAATAAAGATAATACATTTTGATATGTGAATCCACAAATTAATTATATGGTAGATGTTCTACATTACATCTTATCAAACAAGAAATTCTTATGAATTGATTTGTGTAAATAATAATTATAATACGGTATACTGTATAAAAAACAATTATATAATAAATATATTAAAGAGCTATAACTTACAAAATTATAAATGAGAGTATTTATGATCATTGTAAAAATAAGATATTGGATACTATATATAATATAGTAGTTAATTTCTAAATTGTAAATTACTATGAAGATTTAATGAAAAGAGCACTAACTAGTCAAGCATTAGTAGCCGAGAGGTCAGCACAGCCGTCTTGCAAGCAAGCAGTTGCTTGCAGATGGTTGTCATGGGTTCTCATCCCAGCCAATGCTTTGACATGTGGAAAAAGAAAAAAAAGAGCACTTAACTATTTCTTATTTATAATGTGCAGTATATTTTCATCTAGATAAACTTCAGTTATGATATAATTAGGCAATCAATTAATTAATACTGGCAAATTGCAAACTAAAATCATATCATCTAATAAACAGTGTTTTTGTTTTTTCTTTAAATTAAAATGGAATTACTTTTAACCTAGTACCCTTGATATTATGAGAGTTGTAAATTACACACACACACACACACACACACACATATATATATATATAAACAAAAAAAACTTATAAATTCAATAAATAATATTATATTTCAACCAGAGGACTGGTTTTCATCAGAAAGAAAAAAATACACAGTAAAATGGCGATAATCAAAAATTACATATATATATATATTGTGCCCTTTTCTATAGGTCAGAAATAGTTCACTACAGTAAATTATTAAAAATTTTAAATTTCAGAATATGTTCTCTTGATGTGTTGATTATATTGTCTTAGTAATATCTTAAAGTACAATTTAAAACTAAATGAAATTACGTAACGCATAATATTATAATGAATAACTTAAAACAGTTAAATAAAGTTAGAAATATTATTTCACATGGTTGCAAAAGCTGGCCATAATAAATAACACAGCTATAAATATTAAAAGTATGTTTAATAGTTCGTTTTTAATAGTTTTAAACTGATAGTTAAGTAAATGTTATATTTAAATTTGTAATCATATTTAATAATCATAATTAATATCGTATATTTTAAAAGTTAGTTTTATGTAGTGAAAGTTGTATTTAATTCTATATTTTCCAAATTATATTCTTCCAAATTATATAATTGTATTATTTTATTCAATACAACAAGTGTAGCAATTTATTTATTCCCAGACAGAGAAAAAAAATTGGATATTCAGTCTTGATTATTAATCATGTGACTTATGTAATATAGAGTTGCACACACTTGCTTGCTTGAATTTATTAGTAAAATTTCAAAGTATTTTAAAATTGCATTATGGAATTGAATAGAATTATTTACCTATCATAAAAGCTAATAATAAATATTAAGTTAACTGTCGTTATAACATGTTTAAACAATGCAATAAAGACGAGTACAGTTAATAAAAAAAAGTTAATATTTTATTTTAATAAAAAAATAGATAAATTAAATATTAAAAGTGAAATAATTCATTAAATATTGTTTAAAAAAGTTGTTTTAAAGATATTTAAGTAATTTAGTAAAGTAATAATTGATTTAAAAGTTACATTTTAAATAACATTTGTTAAGTTTTAATACGTCATAATTTTTATTTTGAAATTTAATTCTGTAAAACTGAAACTTATGCAAATTTGATATCGAACTAAAAGTAAGAATCAACCAATAGGATAAGGTATTCTTACAGGGTATAAATACCAATTGAACGGGGGGGGTCTAGGGGTGATTTATAATGTATTAAGGATAGCTGAATCATATCAGAAGCTATCATGATGATTATAATTTTAACTGTATTATTTTAGTCAATTTTAGTGCTCTCTTATAATTTTATTTGCAAAAGCTAATTGATATTTTAAAAAGTGTTTTGCAAAAAAGAGTGTACAATAAAAAATATTAATAATAATTTCATTTAACATGCCTTGTTAAATTTTAAAAGTCCATTATCAGAAGTATTTTATCAAAGTCTAACTTAGAACTTGCGATAATAAATGGATATGCCAAGAAGTAAAGTATATTCAGTTTATAATATTTTAAAAATGTATATAATATTTGTTGATACAGTTTCATTAATGCTGAACAAGAGGACTGTTCTCATGAATAAAATAGTAGTGTGGACATTATACAAGAAGCTTAGATGGAAAGATATTTGCTGACTAAAAGTAAAGATGTACTATTTTATATAGAAAATAAACTTGACCAAATTAGGAAATAATAAGACAATTATACTTTGTGATAATTTGATATAAATATCATATTAAAAGAATAAAATGTTATATCCTTTTTAAAGGAAACATTTTTTAAAGAATATTTTGCAAGAAATTATTTAAGAAAGTGAATCACGAAAAATATTTGCTAAAGCATTTGATATATAAAACTTATGGTCTTAAAAGGGTTGAACGCATTTAGAAAAGTTTTTTTTAAAAAAAACTTGGAGTTTTAAACTGATGAAAATAAATATTAAATGAAAATAAATTTATTAAGAAAGAAACCTATGAAAAAAGTAAATATGTGATTAAATAAAAGAATGGATCTATGGAAAAACAAATATTGCACAAAAAGTTTATCGGATAGATTAAGCTAAACCAAATGGAATATAATGCATTACTATTCCGATGTGGAAAATTAAGAAGCTTCACAGGATTATTATAATATTATAATTTCAATAATTATCTTTCTGGACTAAGGAATCCATAAACCATTAATCTATAAACTCTTATAGGACGGATTGATAATTATGTTGTTTAATTTTCAAGATTTAAAAAGACGTTGTCTCGTATTATTTTTTACTATGTATTTTTTTTTTTAAATCTCTCACTGCTGCCCACCAACAATTGTTCATTGTCAAGCAAGAGAAACATAGCAATGGGGGAAGGTGACTGCTCTTGAAGAAATAAAGCACTTTTGAGAACATTTTAAAAAAAAAAAAACTCTCCAGAAAATAATAAACATTTTTGAATTTTATCAAGAACTTTGTCAATTGAAGATTTAATTGAAGATACACGTAATTATAGTTTTGATTGATTTTTTTTATTTATTAACTTAGTTTAAATGTAAGTTATTGATTAAGAAGTATAGGAACATGAATATTAATTATTTATGGTATTAGAATCCTATAGTATAATATTTAATAGCTTAAATTAGAATATTTTAAATAGAAGCATGGATGTGTATTTTACATATGAGATGTTATATCTAATTGGAGAAAAGAAGACTGCAAAAGTGATACTGATGAGCTAATGTCACTTGGTAACAACTAATGAATTATTGATATTTATTATGATGTATTTTCTTGTTTTTCTTTTTTACAGATTGCCTATGTAATAATGTTTGATGTATGAATGTTAAAATATGCATTATACAACACATTTTAAAACATTGTGAGATCAGGATTTATTTGGAATATGCATACTATGATTTTATAATGATAATATAACCCAACATGATAATAAATATTTATGTGATTCTTTTTAAAGAACTTTCATATTATTGGATGATCAAAATATTATGTGTTTAGTTTAGAATACAAAAGTAAAGCAAACTTTTCTTATGGTTTAGTAAGATTGCTCTAATTACAGTTGAATCTTATTTATTATTTGAATATGCAAGCTAGTAAATTTGTCGATGTAAGACCTGGTAAATCTTAGGAAATAAGAATAGGATAGTGACCTGGTATTAGTAATATGGTTAACATGTCCAGGAGATTATTAAGTTAGGATATTTGGGAAATATGAATAGTATTTTATAATATTTGTGAATGTGCAATGCAGTTAACAAAAGCCCTGTAATTGTATATTTATTTTGGACAGTGCTTATTTTTCTTGGAGTATTGATTGATGTTCAATAAAGCTAAAGGAATAGCTTGACATCATTTATAGTATTTGAGGACATTAGACAGGAAAAGGTCTTGCCTCTAGTTTTATAAATACACTGTGCCATGATGTATATTTCATATGAGTTATGTGTTATACTCTAGTTTTCTTCCCATCCTATAAATCTATTCGCTATCTAGATTTCCAAAAAGTAGCTACATCGTACAGTAAGATATATTTAAAAGAAAATAATAGATGATTTAGAGTTAAAGATATGCAATTGTTTGGAATGAGATGAGTTCATTTACTTGGATGAAGAAATAGAATTTGTATGAATTGAAAATCCAATGGACTTCAAATGAAAGAATCATAAAATATGTTATAGATTTATTTTATTTTGGAAATAAATATAAGATCTTAAGAATAAAATATGTAAAGCAAAGTTGCTTTTGTAATATTAAATAATATTAAAATATTTATTTCAATCTTTTTAAAAATAAGTACTGCATATTTTTAATATAATGCTATAAAGTAAAAAAGGATCTACACAATAAGTTTAGGTACAATTTATATTTATTCAAGAATAGATAATGTATCAGTAATTATAATTCTATAGTACTATAATATTGTTATAATGGAATGTATTATAGTTAATAAATACAGTGTAGTGAACAATAGTATCCATAATTTAGAAATAAATTATCAATAGATATTTTACATGATATCGATAATATTGCTAAAGTGAAATTGTCTAGTAAAAAAAGGGATATCCATGTTTTCGATTAGTATTATTTTATGTTTATCCATACTATGTTTTCTATGGATGTTTAATAAAGAAAAAGAAGCATACTTGAATAATAGCTAAAGGATGTAAAATATATTTTGAGTAAGCATTAAATAAATGTAATTTTTTATATAAGATTGATCAAACAGGGATTAATAATATTGTATTATTTTATTTTTTTATTTAAGTCAGAGTAAAGACTTAATGAGGTTCGAATATAAAGAATGTATAATGGTACCAATCTTTAAGATGTTTTAAATGTACATATTGTAAATAAATTGTTATGTTGTTAATATTATAATAAACTTTGTTAAAATTTGTTTTCTCAAAATTTGTGTGTTTGGTTTGTTATTTTTTCCATCTTCATGAATTTGAACACAGAGTTAATAAAATTAAACACAATATTTTTTGCACAGAAATAAATAAAGAATTATTTTAAGAATTGGATTATTTATTAAGTAATCACATTTACATTATCTTATGGTCATAAATTAGTTATCATAATAATACATTGAATTATATGCTATCAGTTGCCACACACCTTTGTTTGTCAGATTATCAAATGCTACCACATATTTATTATATTATTACATGAAGATAAAAGATTATATTATATTATTTCATTATTTTATTATGGTAATAAAAATATAGTGAAAAGAAAAGATATACAGAATTAGTTATACAATGAAGAATATTATTATTATTTATTATTATTAGTTTAAGTGTAGTAGATTATGACATAAAATTCCCTTCTCATATTTTACTACCGTAATTTTATTAACTTAGAATAAAATTTATGAACCTGAGATTTTATAGAGCTAAATTATAGTAGATAAAGATTAAGATTCAATTATTAGTTTAATCTTAGTGAGTAGGATTTATTAAAGTCGTAAGAATACTATAAGTTATTATTTGAAATAGTAATAGGGGGGATAGTGTTCTTATGCCATTGAGGTAGTATCCTGTAGGATATTGGCTCAATGTAATCTATCTTGTCACCTGTATTTTTCACTTCCAAGTCTCATGAAAATATTAAATATTTATTTAATTTATTTTTATAAACTGAACCTTATTCATATATTAAATTTGAGCTAGTGAAATATTTAATTTTAATGCTGAATATTTTAGTTATTAATTATTAACTGAGCTAGAACCCGTTTTATTTAATATAATATACTGCCCGGAAGTGGAGATGCACAAGGCACGGTTAGAATATATATATATATATTGTAAAAGGATGGAAAGATCAGGGTGGTCACCAATAAACAAAATTTTTAAGAATTAATTATTAAAGTAAAGCTTAATAATTCAAAATATATATTAAAGCAATTTTATATATTCAAGAGCATGAGATCAAAATCTCTGTGAGATCAGCCAGCTAGATTAGAAGACATCAGTTAACTTCTTAAAGCAACTAAAATATAATTATAAGTTCAATCAGCATTATTAATAAGTAAAAATAATACTAAAAAAAAAAACAATCACCCTTCAATATGAATGATCCATTAAAATAAATCAACAGGCAATCTTGTGACTGGATTTGAACAATACAAAATATGTCAACAGCCAATCTAGTAACTGGATTTGAACAATACAAAATATAAATCAACAGTAAATCTGATGACTAGATTTGAAATGGGTCTACTGTAGACCAAGCTAACTATTTAACCCTTGCCAACTTGTATCAGATTATTGAAACCATGACTTTGGATAGACCATTTAACTGCTAATTCATTAGCATACATAATCATCAAAACAATAATGCTGGGATATTAAAACATGGTGATCATCATCAATGTTCTGGCAACATGGTACCGTTAATGTACTGGCCATTTATAGTCTTAATTTCTAATAGACTAAACTAAATATTGTTTTTCTTACAAATTTTTGTCTCTCTGGTTTTGCATTAACATTTATTTTACATCTTAGTAATTGATGATCACTTTCTGTGTTGAATTTATTAAGAACATTACAATCTTGCAATATGTATTTTCTGTTAGTCAAAATATAATCCAATTCTGCTGTACCTTCATTTGGATGCTTCCATGTCCATTTGCTTTTAACATTTTTCTCAAAAAAAAGAATTCATAATATAAAGTTTTTCTTTTTCTGAAAACTCCATAAGTCTATGTCCTTTCTCATTTCTATTACCAAAACCAAAATTACCTATAGCACTTTCATTTGTTTACCAATTCTAGCATTAAAGTTTCCCACAACAGTTTTAAAATGTTGTTTATTCTGATCAAAAACCTTTTGTACATCCATATAAAAATCTTCTATAACTTCAACACTATGAGAACTTGTTGGGGCATAAACCTGAATTATCTGCATTTGGTATTTGCTATTAAGTTGAATAACTAATCTTGCCACTCTGACCGATATCAATCTCCACAATGTTGTTCTTCCACTTTTTATTTATAGTGAATTCTATTCTCTCCCCTCTTTCTATATATATATATATTATAACGATCTGAAGAATTGAGCTACTTAACATAATCTGCACTACAGGGCGCCATCTAGGCATTTGAACCTAAAAAAATTTATAAAGTAGGCAGATACGTAAGTAAAAAAAAAATGTTTTATTTTTATTTTATATGATATCCGGTCATTAGCCCATTGTCGCTAGCTCAATGGAACAGCAGAGATTTATAGTTACAATAAATTCTTATCTAAGAATATTTTAAAAAAAGAATAAAATAAGCCACTGCCAGTAATTAACATAAACAAACATTTATTTACGCACATATATATAACATTTAACATTTTTATTTTAGTATGTTTATTTTAGATTTTAATTTGATTTTAGAATTTAAATTTACATTTTAATTTTTATAATATTATAAGTTTACATTTTAATTAAGTTCGCACAGATGGATTTATGAAAGTTTGTTTTATAATGTTGAGTATAGATCGGTTACATAGATTACACGGTTAAAAACATTTCAAAATAAACATAACCGATCAAAATATAAAGTCATTGATAAAGTCAATTGCAGAGGGAAATTTATAAGAACCCAATAGCATTCATCATAAGATGCCGCAAGACACCAATAACTTAAAAGACATCCGACATAAATACATCTTAGATACTCACCGTAAGGTATCAGTATTTACCGAATGTCTATATATTTTGATCAAATATGAAAACCAAAAACATAATTAACCGGTAACGAACCCATGCAAGCATCTATACCCAACCTAAATTTAATGCATTTTTATTTAGAGTGTCGAGTATGAATAGACTACATAGATTTGCATTTGAAAAGAAAATATTCTTTCCTTTATTTAACCTTAGGCCAAAAGTTCGCAGTCAGACTGGTGCCAATCCATCTGATACATTTATGTATTCAATGTAGCATAAAAATACGACAACACAAAATACTATACTGTCAGGAATGTACATCTGAACAGTAAGTAGAGTTAGAGAAGACATTGTCTCTCCACCAACAGGAATGCTACATCTGTTGGTGAGTAGAACAATAAACAAAAAACTCCATAGGAATGGACTGCGGTCCTTTGCCGACTTACAAACCCATCCATAGGCAAACAGAAGGTGTGTGGCATATATATGCAATCCTGCCCATAGCGGATCTCATACTACATCTACTAATTACACAAATATATCCAATCCATTGAGCTAATTCAACTATGAAACGAATAACCTAAGATTACCCTCCCCTAATATAACTTTACAAATCTATATAGCCATTCACGCCCGACTTAAGTTTAACATTTATATAATTTAATTTATCGCACAACAAAAATCATAAATAAAACTTAAAGAACAAAAAAAAAAAATGGAAATGATTTACAAAAGAAATACATCAAATAAAATTATACCTAATTAATAAATAATTTAGTTTGGTCAGATAGGAATCTATTTCTATTTTTTTTTTAAATACGGAACAAGTTTAGAAGTAAAGTTCTTATGGTTTAGAAATGTTCATTAATTATATATATTTAAAGCTTAGAGTTCAAAAATTTCTTACGATTTCAAAATGTTCCTTTTATCCGTTGCTTGCCATTTGAATGTGAATTCCCACGCCGTCCTAAAGAGATTGGTATTCTGTTGGCCGATTTATTTATTCATCCGGAGGTCTTTTGCTTTGGCTGGTCCTCAATGTAGAAAACGATGTCATTTCTTTTTTTTTAACAAAACTGAAGGGATTGAAGAGTGCGTCTTTTCAATCCCTTCTCCCACAACTCCGCACTAATACATATCACCACTCTTAATAATAACTAACTAATAATTTCCAAACTTTTCCTTTTATATTACCTTTAGGATCCAATGGACATTATGTCATCGTTGATGATGATCCTTCCATTGAGGTCCGATTTCCCGATGGATTTCTCTCATTTGCTATTAGTTTCTATTGTTTTCCTATCCGACTGTTGCTTATACATTTAAATGCCCAAAGGCTAGTTCACTTTGACTAATTAAAATAATCATTTCCATTTTTTATTAATTAATGTGTTTTCCAAACTTAAAGATATTTTTATCTTCTAAATCTTTTTGTTGAAAGATTTAGTTTTTCTATTTTTAATAAAGTTTTATTTTAATAATTTTTTTTTATCTGTGCGATTTTATATATATACGAGTTTAAGATGATTTTTTAATTTTCAAATTTAATTCTTAAAAAAGAAATTTTTATTTGCGAACTTTTATTTTTTTCATGTTTAATAATAAAAAAACAATGTAACGTTGTCTGTGCCTGTTACAATATATATATATAAAAGGCATATTATAGTTTATAATGATAGTGCATGAAGGAGGAAAAAAAGGAAAAGGTGAGTATTCATTATTTCTTTATTCAAATAATGGCATAATTTGGTTAAATAACTTTTTTTAGCTATGAATGAGGTAATATGCATTTTACACTGTATATAAATACAAGACATGATACCTTTTCAAATGCTATTAATATTAATGTGCCAATCTCTTTATTAAATTGCTTAGAAAATGTAAAGTGATTGTTTTACAAGTTTCTAACCTTAACAAAAAAGTCAACACAAGAACTACTGTTTATCCCTTACAATATATATATATATATATATATGTAACTGGTCGGGTTACATGGTACACCTATAATAATATAGTGTGTGTGCGTATATATATGGAAAATAAAGGAAAAGTAGAAATAAACACAGAATAAATTTTTGTAAATATTTTTTTATATTTCCTAAAGTAAAATCATAATAAATAAAGGGTTAAATAACTCTGGATTTAAAGTAAAATTTCATTGTGAAATAAGTATTTTTATCTGAATAAATATAAATATTGCATTTGTACTGGGTTGAACCGCTGAAACCACTTACTTATTCATAGATATAAGTTTTGACCGGTTTCAAACTCCTTCATAATACATTTATAATCTTATAAATGTTACGTGAACGAGCAGGCACGTTCGAGCAAAATGGGAGATCTTATTGATAGCTTTAACTATCAACAATGGCCCACCTCAGCTGCTAGATTCAAACCCCTACTATCCAAATACTTTATTTGTTTTGGAGTAAACCCCAGGGCACCAGCTAGTCCAAGGACTAACGTATTCGGGCAGTAGGCTCATAATCCAGCACTCGAAACATTCCCTAAAACTAGCTCAGTCTAATTTTAATTCAATAACAAAATTATACAAAATTAGTGGTGGAAAGAATTAATAAAAAGGTTGGTAAAAAGAATTGACCGACAAATAAAGTTTAAGTTTAAAGACAATTTATTTTAATCAACATTAATTAAGTTTTAAAGATAATTTATAAACCAACATTAATTTACTAAATTTAAACATCTTGATAATCTAATTTAATACACGCACATTTTTTAAATTAACACATTATAACATATATCTGGTGAAAAGCATAAATAATATGTGACATCATTAAATTATCTTACATTCCCACACACGCACATCAATAGTTCATTTTATGCATGCTTAAGAGTTCAAACTACTTTACTCTGTAAGATTGACGAATTACAGTGGTGGCTACTACGTATAAATGATAATAAATAAATGTTTACCTAGGATTTTTGGAACGTGGATATTGCTTGTTGTTGGCTGCTTCTGCTGCTTCTGATGGATTATATCTAACCGGTTAGATTTGGACGTTTCTTGAAGAGATTTTATGCGAATCCATTGGTTTTATTCTTGAAGACAGTTGAACGTTTGACGGAGGATTTCTGAGTTGTTATGCAGACATTATTTCACAGGCAGGTTTTGATGATCTTGTTGGACTAAAAAGGCTGAAGCATGAGCGTATATTTCCAAAAGCTGCTCAACAATGCATTTTTGTTTCTGGATACATAATAGAAACTGCACTGTTATCTGAACTGAACAAGACTGTCACTGGAAACTAGACTGAATAAAACTCTCTCAATTCATTGTCCGATAAAAAAAAAGTCTATTTATACCTGTGACGTGTTGTCCATGTAATATCCTCTGGCAAATATCTGTTGTCGAATTCCATTGGTAATTAATCCTATGACAACGTGTTTTTGATGATTGTTTAATTAGTAGTAGCTTTCATAAACGTATTGTTTTTTTATATCTTTAGTAGCCCACCGCTGTGTTTTTAAATATATTTCATTTCAATATTTATTTTCATGTGTTTTTCAATACGATTTTAACACGCATTTATTATATCTCTTTTTAACAGCTTACATTTATTTACATTCGCACGCACATATATATTTTACTATTCTAAAATCAAAAATAGTTTTAAGATTATTTTTCTTCTTTAATTTAAATGAAGAGATTTATATATTTTCTTTAAACCTTTTAAATTGTATTTCAACTAATAATAATAAACTCTTTACTTCCTTTTTATAAAACCTTTAGTTTAACTTTAATAAAAACCCCTTCCCACTTTTAATCAATTATTTTTCAACTTTTATTTCAACTCTTTTACGGAAGATTTTTTTTATTTTAATAATTTTTTTAGACAAAATTATTTTATATACATGTGCCAAATTGGCCTTGGCACATTACACCCCCCTCCGTTTTAGAGTAAAATGCGTCATTTTTGACCATTTTATCTCTTGCAATTTTAATTCTTGACTCTAAAGATTTATTAATTTATTATTTTTCTAAGTTAGCTTTTTAATATCTTTTACTTAACATACAAAGGGCAATCTGTTTTGACTATCCTTTCCTTCTATCTATGCCGAATACATTGCTCACAATGATCTAAATCATGGATAACGACCACCGGGACAAACCAATTTTGAGGCACAGGGATCTTTTGGGAAACGACGCGGAAGCAGATTCGCTGACTTACACTGACTTACACGTGTATAAAATTGAAACTTCATTTGCCGATTCTCTTGATCGGACTTGGAAAAAGAAAGGGTCGCTGCGAAATGGCAGGAATTTTCAACTGTCCATTTTCGACTTACGCTTTGGAAAGAGGAATGATCCCTGACAAGTCCATTACGGGTACTAAAATTTATCCAGTCGGCAGTTTTAAACTTATCCTTAACTAAACTTATTTCTATACTACCCTCATTCCCTTTTTCTATAGATAACTTCCTACACATGTGTATACGTGCAGCATAATTCTACACCTACTAATATTCTAGATATCGAGTTATTACTGGACTTGCTTACAGGGAATCTATACTAAATAAATCCCTATTTGCACGCATCATGAGGTGCAGCAGTGCCAAGAACATAACCTAAAAGGATATCTGGATAAATACATTTAAGATACGCATCATGAGGTATCGTATTTACCGAATATTACCAGTGTATGTGCACGTATATACACATGTATACTTATACACTCTTAATTCACCTTAGATTGACTTTTATTTTTTTATTATTAATCTTCCAACCTTATTTTTAAATTCACATGAACAATATCTTACACTATTTATTTATATTACAATATTATTTATAACCCTTAAGAAACATTATTTAAAATATTTATTTACACTAATCTTATAATATTATTTGTAAATCATTACGAACATCTTTATTTAACATGCGTGTATTCAATAATAAAAAAAATCGATTAGTTTATTACGAGTCATTCTTCATTATTATTTACTATAGATTTATTTACGCTTATTTATTTAACTTGATTTTATCGATTTTATTTTAACTATTTGACCTACTTATTTATTTACGAACATTTTTCTTGATTAACATGTGCGTTGATCACTTTTCCTAAGTATTGACCACTTCAAATTCTTATTTTTCTAGAGTGCATTTTTAGTTTTTATTTTCATCATTAGGTAATAAATGTAATGTTAAGAGAAGTAGGCAGCAAAGTATAAGGCAATTTAAACACACAGATAGATTTTGTGCTGATTTAAACCAACTTTTAATTTCTTTGCCCAAATACTCGCACACACCTCAATCCTAATTTAATACACTTTTTTTTTAAATTTTATTTGATAATGTTTTATTTTCATTAATACTTTCATTATACACTTATTTATTTCATTTTTATTTTTAAAGCGTTATTTTTACTCTCCCTTTTTTTTTTTTTTTAAAAAAAACATTTTCATTTTGCTTGTCTATTTTGATTTTACACATTTATTTTGTTTGCATCACGCTCCGCTATGTTCTAGACTTATGAGCTGGGATATCAATATAATCGATAAGACATAATCGAGGGTTTTTGACATAATCATTTTGCTTGTCTAATTTGATTTTACACATTTATTTTGTTTGTGTCATGCTCCGCTATGTTCTAGACTTATGAGCTGGAATTTAACATAATCGATAAGACATAATCGAGGGTTTTTTGACATAAATTGTTTTATCGTTGCTTTGACATTTTAAAAACCTTTAAGATTGTTATTTTATTTTACTAAGACTAACTTTAATCATTTTTAATTATTCAAACTAACTTGATACTCATTTTTACATTTATTTCATTAAACTTTGTTAAACATTTTCCATTATTCTGAGTCCATGGTCGTTATATACTAGGTCAAGCCAACGAATCCGTCAGATTACATATTTTTAATTTTTGTCAGGCAGTTCTTTCTTATTCAGCCCTCCAAATAACTTTAGTGACCTAGCGTTACATGTTCCTTTTTCTATATTTCCTTTGGCTATCACAAAGGCATTGAAGTCAGTTTGAAGGGCTATACTATATGGGCTTTTGTAAATCATCTGAATTTTTTTATAAATGTGTTTCTGAGGATGACTCATGGAGTTATTTGTAATGTGCATGTTCGCACTCAGCTGGTCTGGCTTTTTTATTTCAGTTTGTGGGCTATTTTGACTACGATTTATCTGATTTACTTTTACAGTTAAATTTGTAACTTCAACTTTTATCTCTTCAATTATTTTTCTATCTTCTATCTTATTTTTTTCTATTACTTGGTAAGCAGTCTCTATTTGATTTTCTACTTGTGTTTTAATCTCTTCTATTTCTTCCCTAATTTCTTCTTTTATTTTATTCTGGCCCATTTCGATCTGGTCCTTTAACTTTTCAAGCATTTCAGCTTGCCCTTCCAATTTACTCTTCATTTCATTATTTTGGTTTTTAAGCTCTTCGGCTATTTTTTTATATTCTTCGGCTGTTTCTTTTTGTTTTTCAAACATGCTGGTTAGTAAAGCTATGATTTCTCTTTTTTCCTTGTTGGGGCTATTTTCTATATTTTTACCTTGAGTCTCCATTTTGGCTTTATTTTTTTTTTTATAATTTATAATTTTAAACACTTTACTTTTTTATATTATTTTTCTTTAATATTATATTTTATTCACGCTCATAAGTTTACTAATTTCTATTTTATTTATTTCTTACTAAACTGGAAATACATGCTGACTCCGCCCCTCCTTTGTCCATTTTTCTCCACCCGATCTTAATGCTTTAACTCCACCCAAACACCCAACTGTCTCTGATTTAACATAATGATTTATTTCAACTAATGTAAATAGCATAAATCTCTCTTCATTTAAAGAAAAAAAAAAGGTTTCGGTCAATTCTTTTTTTTTTTTTTAAATTAATACCACTTTACGTACGTAATTTTGCTTTTCTATAAAAATTTTGTCAAACAAGAAACACAGTATTTGATTACTATTGTTCCTTAGGTCCAGCCCCAAATGTTGGGAAAGTCATTTATGTACCGGGTCGAACCGCTGAAACCACTTACTTATACGTAGATATAAGTTTTGACCGGTTTCAAACTCCTTCATAATACATTTATAATCTTATAAATGTTACATGAATGAGCCGGCATGTTCGAGCAAAATGGGAGATCTTATTGATAGCTTTAACTATCAACAATGGCCCACCTTGGCTGCTAGATTCAAACCCCTACTATCCAAATACTTTATTTGTTTCAGAGTAAACCCCAGGGCACCAGCTAGTCCAAGGACTAACGTATTCGGGCAGTAGGCTCATAATCCAGCGCTCGAAACATTCCCTAAAACTAGCTCAGTCTAATTTTAATTCAATAACAAAATTATACAAAATTATTGGTGGAAAGAATTAATAAAAAAGGTTGGTAAAAAGAATTGACCGACAAATAAAGTTTAAGTTTAAAGACAATTTATTTTAATCAACATTAATTAAGTTTTAAAGATAATTTATAAACCAACATTAATTTACTAAATTTAAACATCTTGATAATCTAATTTAATACACACACATTTTTTAAATTAACACATTATAACATATATCTGGTGAAAAGCATAAATAATATGTGACATCGTTAAATTATCTTACATTCCCACACACGCACATCAATAGTTCATTTTATGCATGCTTAAGAGTTCAAACTACTTTACTCTGTAAGATTGATGAATTACAGTGGTGGCTACTATGTATAAATGATAATAAATAAATGTTTACCTAGGATTTTTGGAATGTGGATATTGCTTGTTGTCAGCTGCTTCTGCTGCTTCTGATGGAGTATATCTAACCGGTTAGATTGGGATGTTTCTTGAAGAGATTTTATGCGAATCCATTGGTTTTATTCTTGAAGACAGTTGAACGTTTGACAGAGGATTTCTGAGTTGTTATGCAGACATTATTTCACAGGCAGGTTTTGATGATCTTGTTGGACTAAAAAGGCTGAAGCACGAGCGTATATTTCCAAAAGCTGCTCAACAATGCATTTTTGTTTCTGGATACATAATAGAAACTGCACTGTTATCTGAACTGAACAAGACTGTCACTGGAAACTAGACTGAATAAAACTCTCTCAATTCATTGTTTGATAATAAAAAAGTCTATTTATACATGCGGCGTGTTGTCCGTGTAATATCCTCCGGCAAATATCTGTTGTCAAATTCCATTGGTAATTAATTTTATGACATGTTTTTGATGATTGTTTAACCAGTAGTAGCTTTTATAAATGTATTGTTTTTTTATATCTTTAATTAGTAGCCCACTGCTGTGTTTTTAAATATATTTCATTTCAATATTTATTTTCATGTGTTTTTCAATACGATTTTAACACGCATTTATTATATCTCTTTTTAACAGCTTACATTTATTTACATTCGCACGCACATATATATTTTACTATTCTAAAATCAAAAATAGTTTTAAGATTATTTTTCTTCTTTAATTTAAATGAAGAGATTTATATATTTTCTTTAAACCTTTTAAATTGTATTTCAACTAATAATAATAAACTCTTTACTTCCTTTTTTTAAAACCTTTAGTTTAACATTAATAAAAAACCCTTCCCACTTTTAATCAATTATTTTTCAACTTTTATTTCAACTCTTTTATGGAAGATTTTTTTTTTTTTAATAATTTTTTTAGACAAAATTATTTTATATACATGTGCCAAATTGGCCTTGGCACAAATTATTATTAATTATTACTCTGATTTCGAAATTTAAAAACACCCTATTGTATTTTTGAAATTTTAATTAATTAAACAGAGGGTTTTATCTATTAGAAATCCCCTAAGTAAAAACATGTATATGTTTTTAAAGGGATTAGAGAGCTAAAAATAAAAACTTTGTTTTCAATGAAGGTGTTGTTATCACCTCAGATAATTTTATAAAAAGGGCTGATAACAAACTAGCTTCAGTCTGAGTAATGATTTTTGAAGAGAGCAGTTTGGATTATAGTTTTTTGTGAGAGCTGAACAGAACAGCTTGGCTACTAAAACTTTTTGAATAAGTGGCAGAAATTAGCTAACCAAAATGGATAGCTGCAGTTTGTTGTTAGCTGTAGTAGAGAGTTGGCAAAATAGTTACCATAAACTGAGGTTGCTGAAGGCAAGATAATAGACTGTTTTCCATAGCAGGAGTTTGAATTCACCTAGAGAAAATGACCCACTTCTTTCTGTAGAAATTCATAGCCTTAAACATGGAGGGTGGTTGCTGGCCAAAAATTCTATCAAACCAAGACAGCTAATTGCAAGGAATAATCCTAGATAGAGCAGAGACCAACTACAAATCAAGATTTTACATGGATTGCATACTTTTATCTGATGATGACAACAAACATGGATTATATTTTTCTAATGGACCAAAAGAACCAGCTTGCTAAACAAATAATTATATAGATGCTGACTATCTAAAGGCCGAGAAGAACATAAAAATATATGCAGCTGTGGTGAGTAAAGCTATATATGATAAACTTTTAAATAATTTCTTTAGTAAAATTACATTTTGAAAGTGATGCATGAATTTGTACTTTTTATGTTTATGGTGGGTATATGGTTGAGCAGGGATGTGTGGATGCAATGTGTTTATGGTGCTCTGAAGTATATGCTCGGCACTGTCTAGACCTAGATATTGAGCTCCCAGGGTAGTCCAGCAGTGTATATGTAGGCCTCATGAATAGGCTTTGGTCTCATGAATAGACCTTTTCTAAAGCCCCTAAGACTCACAAGAGATGAGCAGGGCTGGCTCAGTGCCTGATATTTTTTTTCTGGATGCTATTCCTTGTGGATGATCTGTCTAGGTACTTAGAGGGCAGTGCTTAAAAATGAGGTATTTTCTCGTGACATCATCGGGCATTGTGTGCTTAGTCCATGCTTGACTATCTACTTATCATGACATGAAGAGCTGCACTTCACATGTTCACTTTTTCTCTCTCACCTTGCCTACTTTATCAGCATTAACTAATCAAGCAGAAAGACATTTGGGAATTTATATTTTCTTAATTCTATAAAACGATTTTATCTTTCGTTTATTGAAAAAAAAAAAGAAAGAAAGACATTTTAAATCAATCAACAATCATCTGTCAAAAATTGGATAGTGCTTGTTTCAAGAAAAAGGCTATTCAGCAAAGAGAATAAAATTGCAAGAATAATCTGTAATAATTTTATTTTGATAAATACTAATATTATGTAGATAAATTAATATATTGCACGTCTGTGCAAATTAGGTATATATGCGTTTCAGTAAATCTACTATGTAAATGTATTTCATTTAACTGAAACTTTAATCATTTATTATATTTATATATAATTTAAGATTTGGATAATTATTTTGCAGCAAGTCAAATAGATTATTTCACACACACACATGTATAGGTGCGTATGTTATCAATTATAATACATATGTAAATTTTAATCATTTTTTGTTGTTATTGAATGTCAATTGAAATAGATTAATTGTATATTATAAATCACGTGTCTGTGCAGCTATATATGTAAACCATGGTAATAACTTGGATTGTAAATTTTATTTTTGTAAATCAATGTAACAATTTAAACTTTGAATAGGCATTATGTAAATTAATGTGAAAACTTGAATTTTGTAGTAATCTTATAAATTACAGAGTGATGACTGTATTATTGTGTACTTTTCAAAATCAGAACCCTTATAAGACCTTAATCATTTTTTTGTTATTAATAAACTTATATTTAATTGTTAAAATTGTATTCCATATCATCTCTTGTTCACATACAGTAATAGAGCCCATGTTCTCTGAGCTAGATTTTGGACATGGATAAATGGGGATGTGATTGGTGCTTTGGGCATCCAGAGAAGATCAATCATCATCCTGGTTGATGCAAAAGAGGATACTCTTTAAAGCCTATGCACTATTATTTTTTTTATTTTACTTTAGTCTTTATTAAAAATTTAAGTTTATAGTTGGCCAGTACAAGTGGCCCCAGCATTGATGATGATCAGCATGTTTTAAATGTCCCAGCATTATTGTTTAGATTTTTTGATTCTTGTGTATTTTAATGGATGGGCACTAAACTGGTGCATCCAAATTATGTTTATATAATTGCCCAAGCTGGCAAAGGCTCAATAGTTAGCCTGGTCTACAGAAGACCCATTTCCAATCCAGTCACAAGGTTGACTTTTTTAATCTGATTTATTGTACTGATTTGCTTATTCCCATTAATGATGATGATGGATGGTTATGTCTCTCAAGTATTTACTTGTATTTATTTTTTAAATGATAGTGCTGGTGGATAATTATACTTTTACTTGCTCTTTTTAGTAGCTAGTTGATCCTCATCAATCTCTCAATGTTCACAGAGATTCTATAATCTTATTTTATTCTTAAATATTACTTAAATGTAGTTTTTGTAAATTATTAATATTTGTATTTAATTTATTTGGGGATGATGATTTTCCATCACCCAGTTTCATTTACATTTCATTCCAATCTGGATACCCCCATCCTGTTACAATATATATATATATATATATATATATATATATATATATATATATATATATATATATATATATATATATATATATATATATATATATATTTTGTCACCTTCTGAATGGGCACAAGTAATTTCACTGTATTGGATCAGTAGTGAATAACTGCATTGTATTAAAAAAAATGAAATAGCCTTAAAATTTTTAAAATTTTTCTATTAATGGTTCAAAAACTTATATGTGGGCTAACTGTGCATTTCAGTTGGAAAATTTTTCAAGCATTTATTGTTATTCTTATGTTTGATAGTGTTTAATACAAGGAAGTGGGTGGATTATTACAGAAAGTGTTATGATAGTAGTTAGATTGAGGCAAAGTTGTTTTATTTATTTATAAGATAGTGTTGGTGTTAGTTGAATGGTTTTCTGATTTATTATTCATTGACACCCATCCCTTTTACTAATATTATAGCCAGGTTTAACCCTTAGACATATTAGGTATGTTTTAGTTAGTATAATTTAATATTCACATAGCAACATATATGTGTATGAATGTTGTCATTATCTCATTTTCATTTCATATTCTAATTGCAATAAACCATATTACATTTATGATAAAACATTTAAATTACAGTAATTATCTTTAATAATTTTGCAAAAATATATCTTCTTTAATGATTAATGGATATTTGAATTAGTAAATTATTTGACCAATTTAAATAATATTATAAACCATTTTATTTAATTGTATTTTTAAACACATTTTATTTAATAGTTGATTGATATTCATTTGTTTCAAAGTTATAAAAAAAGTTCTTTTTTTTGTTATTTGATTTGACTTAATTGTGAAGGTTAAGATGATTTTTTTTTTTAGAAAAGATTTTTTGAATATTAATTAATTGATTAAATGTAAAAAAAAAAAAAGAACGTGGGAGTTAAGCTTTGGATGATCAGGTGACTTTTTTTTGATTGGTGGGGGAGATTTTTTTTAAATGGATAGCTAATGATAATAATTATATATATATATATAAAAACATTATCTTTTGTAATTTCAACAAGTGTACTTTTTTTTCTGCTGCTATCGATTATATCTCTCTTCTAAAACAGTTTAAAGTGAAACTCTAAAACAGCCTTTTCATGAAACTCATTACAGGACCTTCAGACATTTAAGCTTTATAAGAGAATGGCTGAATAGAAAAAAATTAACATTTTCATTTTGTTTAAAGATGTGCTTTTATAATATTAAACTTATGTTATTTTCATTTACTTTTATTTATCTCCATTAAAAAGAATACCAAAATGCA
The DNA here is from genome assembly GCA_028023455.1 of Epiperipatus broadwayi. Taxonomy (NCBI): domain Eukaryota; kingdom Metazoa; phylum Onychophora; class Udeonychophora; order Euonychophora; family Peripatidae; genus Epiperipatus; species Epiperipatus broadwayi. The sequence continues at coordinate 2,311,312 of JAQFVV010006219.1, read as the reverse complement.
AGAACTTTATAATTTATTAAGTCCCATGTGTGATGTTTATAATGTTTCTTCGTCATGGAAGTATATTCAGATTTTTTAAACAAAATTTACTTTGATAAGCTCCCTGTTTGACTTATATTTTACATATACAAAAGTGAAGTTAAAATTTAAAAGGATACATGTACTTGATTATGTGTTTGATATTTAATAATTATTGCGGAATGCTAACTTTATATCTTATTTTATGCTTATAAAATAATATGTGTTTTATTAAAGAAATATAGATATGACTCACCCAGAATAATTAATTACTACTGCTTACCAAATATAGATGTCTAAATCGAATAGAAGGACTTTAATATTACATATTTTTGTTCTCTTCGATATACGGATATTTGATATTACGGATATATGTGTTAATATTTAAGGAAATACAAATTGCCTGTGGACAATTATCAGCAACTTATTAAAGTTAATAATGCAAATACCAATCTATAAATTATGAAAGTGAATATTTTTTGCAGAAAAATGTTAAGTTATCATTGACTTAAATACTTAGATGTGCTTAAAAATAAATAACAGAGTATATCAATTAATAGCTGAAACTGTCTTTCCACGTATTTATTAATACAAATATTTATCGTTATATGTGATATATAAGTAAACTCTATTAGCTTATGGCTAAAGGACATTGGATGTTTACTAAATTAATTGTGAATTATAACTGTTTTGTCCTACAAGAACTTATTTTCTGTTTCATATTCGTATTTAAACACGCACTCATTTTGGGATTCATCTCCGGATCATTTAGTAAGCTTGAAAAGGAACTTTGCAAGTGAATATTTTTTTTTTCAAGTTTAAAAGAAGAATGACTCTATTTTTTATTATTTATTGTTAATAGTATATACATCATAGATAGTTAGACAGATTTAGTGTTGTATGTATTTAATATTATATGTTTATTTATTTAATTTGCGAACTTCGAGAACTTCTCAGGATAGCATATCCACAAAATGATGAATATGCTGGTAAAATCTTATTGCTTAAGTGTGATTTGTTTTCTTTTATTTGAAAGTGAAACATATATATTTTGGGTATATTATTAAAGATGGTTCAATCTTATATATCTTTCTTTATCTCGAAGTGAGAATTAATTTCAAGAGTAGCTAGAGAATAAAAAAAAGAAAGAATATTGTGTTAGAGGTAATAAAACTTAATTTATTAGATTATTGCTATTTAAAGTATAAAAAAAAACTCGTTCATAATAATTAATATTATTTAAATTTGAAACAACCGAATGTCTCATTTAAGCTAAAAGTTTATATTTTAATATGTTATTTATCTATCGTAACTTTCGCATATTATATAACTTAGAATTGTTTTTCATACTCTTATTTATGCATTTGTGTGTCTATTTTGTGCAATTATTATATTTACTTAATAAACATTTAGTTTTATAACTATTTCTCAATATAAATTTCGGATGTTGTCATATTCTAAAGAATTGAAGGAATGAGTGTTTTATCTGTGTGTATTTATCTGCCAGCATATAATGCTAGATATGTAGAAGAGCTGTGGAAAAGGAAATTATTCTTGATACGTTCTATGTTTGTAGGGATGAAAGATTTTTCCCCTTAGTATATTATTAAGTATTTTGCCATGAGTAGAGTTTATTTAGATTGTATGCATACGTATTATGAAATGATATTTATGAAGTCAAGTGACATTTTCCCATTGTTTGTTTGGTGATGAGAAAAATTCCACCAATAGTGTATTTCAGATTTAAATAAGTTATTGTTGATGTATTAGTCTTAAAGAGTTTATTCGCTCCTCATGTGCTGGGATTCCTCTTGAACGTCTAGTTTGTATTATCATAAAAATATAGCTCTGTGTAATTCAGTCAGTAGTCGGATAAATAGTTAATTTAAATTCTTTATTGAATATTAGAATGGATATAGTGTTCTATTTTTTGGTTGGTCTATGACATTGTCCGAAATTAAATAATTATTTAATAATTTTTGAATAAATTGATAATGTGTAGAAAAGATTGTTCTCATGTATTATTGCATGGGATGTAACACACACGCATAATTTAAATAATATCACGTATATATAATATAATATTGTTAAACTTAAAATAGGAAATAAATGTTTTGAAACATCTCATATTAATTGCCACACGTTAGAGATCATCAAAATCATCAGAATGAATATGATTTTATTGCCATGTCTGAAAAGTGTACTTATTTAAAGCGATTGTTTAATTAAGATTATTTAAAGCTGCTCTTTTGTTGGCAAAATGTATATTGTGCCCAATAATATAATGTATTATTTATTCAGTGTTGTTTATTGATAAAAAGTATTTAGATAGCCTGGATATTCAAAGTCAGAATATTAAGGTATAATTTGTTTGCTAATTTATGTTTATAAATGTGTCAATAATAAATTATGTAATATGTAATGGGGATAATCCTAAATTTCAATTAATAGATTTATTTGTAAATTTTAAAATTAAGATAAAGTTTTATTCTGATATTAGTTACATTTTACTAAACCTTAAATGTAAATAAAAGCTTTGTTTATTATTTAAAAACTGTGTCTCGAGTTGTTCTTATATGCATTCAAATTCTGGTTTCCACATCTCCATATTTCATACATCTATTACAAAATTAAGTATATTATTTTATGGCTTTGACATTAAATATGCTAAGATCTGATAATATTGTTTCCTAGATCCAAACATTACATGAAATATTTTACCACATGATAAACTTATAAAAGTGTTGCCTAGTTAAAGTATTATTTGGATGATGATGTGAGATTAAAAGATTCACTATCTCCTTCATTATCTGATTGCTAGCCCAGTAAACATTATTCAATTTATTTCATTGTATCTTATTATAATTTAGAGTCATAAATTACTGGCTAATATAGTTCTTTAGTCTAACTATGTTATAGATTCCCTGAGATCTGATTTTTATATTCCTAGATCAACATTGATTCAGCTTTTTAGATTAAGATGTGCTGAACAATAGAGTTATTTAGTGTTGTGCTTTTCTATTCTGTCAGAGTTATATTGAGCTATTATAGAGTGTAACTGGATGATGGAAGAGATCAAATTGAAATTATATTTTGTTAGATGGAATAAATAAAACTCTGCTAGCCTGTATCATTTGGTTAATTAATAAATAAGGTTTATATTTTATTTGATAGCTTATAGTATTTCTTCCTTCATTTATTTATATTCTCTATATGTTATGAACTTTCTGTAACCTCCCACTGAGTGAAGCTGTAAGATAAACATAAGTAAAAGAGTCTCAGCATTAATTATGAATCAGATAAAGTGATAAATTGTTCTATTCATTAATAGAACTGGCGCCTGGGATATTTGCTCATATAATGTACATGAGCGGTGATGTGTGAGTCGTTACAATATATATATATATATTGTACCTATATTGATATAGGCACATATAATTTTTATCTAAAATTATTATTAAAGTAATCTTTCATAAAAGAAAAACATAAAATTAAATGTTGAAGAATTTATTGCAGCTTGTTTTCGAAAAAGATAAGAATTAAATAGTTTTTTTTTAGTATTCGTAAAAATATAATTTGGAAAAGTTAAAACATGCAAATCTCTTTTCATTCAATTTTAATTAAAGAAAAAATAATGTTAAAACTAAATAGTAAATTGTATTAAAAATATATGTGCGTATATATGTACATTTGTAAATATATAAAATGTATGTGAAAGTTAAAGAAGATTATCATTAAAAAACGCGGCAATGGCTATTAGATATTAATTAATATAAAACAATACGTTTTTGCATGGCTATTACTAATTAAGCAATCTTTCAAAACACGTTTATCAAATGATTATCAATTCGACAACAGATCTTTGCCGGAGATATCAGAAAGACAACAAGGCGCAGGTATAAATAGACCTTTTTTATCGGACAGTAATTCATTCCACAAATTAGTTGAGACAATCAGGTTCACAAAGTTATTGAGAGAGTGCAGTTCGGAAATTAATTGAGTCAGTTAAGAAACAAAATGCAGTGCTGAGAATATTTTGGAACGCACGTTCACCTCCAGCCCAGATGTCCGAGAAAACAGCAGATCTGCCCGTGAAATAATGTCAGCTTAACATCTTAGAAAATCTCCGTCAGTATCTAATTGTCTCCGATAGTAATAATCGTGAAAATCAGGAAACTCAGCAAGGAAACGTCCCAGCCGGCTGGAAGCATTCATACTGGAACCATTCATACTGGAAGAAACAACAAACAAGAAGAAAACAAAGTGTTAAATCTACGTTCAAAATCCTAGGTAAAACATTTGCTTATTTTCGTTTATACTGTAATAGCCATTGCATTTCATTAATTCGTGTGAATCCTCCAAGAGTCTAATTATATGAACTCGATATCATACATAAATGAACTATTGATATGTGTGTGATTAAATTTCAAATGCTATGTAGTCCTTTATTATCATTATTATGTGTGTGCATGAGTTAATATGTGCGTGATCATTATATCAATATTTATTAGTTAAATTAGAGTGTTCTGTTATTGAATCTATAGGAATATTTAGACTATTTAGAAATGTTAATTTAAAATATGCGTGTGTTTTATTAGAATTATAAAATGTTTAAATTTAGTAAATAAATGTTAGTTAATAAATTATCTTTAAAATTAAACTTTATCTGTCGGTCAATTCTTTTTATCAATCCTTTTACCAAATTCTTTTTATCAATTCTTTTAACAAATTCTTTTATTTAATTCTTTTAATCACTAATTAAGTATAATCTATTAGTGATTACAAACAACTGAGCTAGTCGTGGATTTAGGCGTTGAGTTAGTGGCCATTGCTTAAAGTGCGTTATTTATTCATCCTTGAATAGATAGCTGGCGCCCGTGTTTATACACAAACAAAAAAAAGTGCTTTGAACTTGGTGTTGAACTCAACAGTCGAGAAGAAGTTATGTCCTGGAAATGTAGCGTTAGTTATATACTTTATAGCTATCGTTTGGGCATACATACTCTCCGAGTATGTTCTTCTCTGCCTAAGAGACCGGTGTTTCGAATACACATATTCGAATTCGGTTCAAATGGCTAGACCCAATCATGGGGCTGAACCTAAGAAACAACAGTAATGAGGTACTTTGTTTCTTGTTTGAAAAATTTGTTTTATACAAAAGTTAAATTACGTATGTAAAAGTGTTTTAATTTAAAAAAAAAAAAGAATTGACCGAAACTTTCTTTTTTTTTTTTTTTCGAAATGAAAAGAGATTTTGACATTTATGCTATCAAATCAGAGTCAATTGGGTGTTATGGGCAGAGTTAAAGCATTAAGAGCGGGTAGTGAAAAGGACAAAAGGCTGGAGTTAACGTGAGTTTCCGTCTTAGTAAGAAAAATAAATAAATAAATCGTATAGTAAATTTAGTCTAACGTAAGCGCTAGTTTGAAATAAAATATTGTTTTAAAAATGGAAAAAGAGAAAGAAATGTCTGAGACGCAGATGCTGAAAATGATGATAAATATGATGGAAGAAATGCGTCAAGAATTCAGGCAAAGTCATCAAGAATTCATTGCGGGAATAAGAGAAATAAGATGTGAAATTAAAGGAATGAGGAGTGAAATAATAGAGAAAGTAGAGGAGAACCAAGAAGGCAGAGAGTTAGATTTAGTTAAAGAAAGTCAGGAAGTTGAGGTCATGAAAGATATAGAAATTGAGGTAGAACTAGATAGTGTTGAAACAGAGAAGACTGAAATAGAAATTAAAGCAGAACAGGATAGTGCTAAGACAGAGGAAAACATAGATCAAGAAATAGAAGAGAGACATAAGTTCAAGGTAGAAGATAGCATTGAAAAGTTTTTACAAAAATTTAAAAAGGTTAAAGTAAAAGTTCGTGTTCGTTTTAAATGGAGATGTAAATCAAAGAGAAAGCGTAAGGAAAAATATTCACGGTTAGGAAAAATACGGAGGTCTGTGAAGCTTAAAAGTTTTCTAATTTACAAGGCAGAAAATAGAACGGAGAGAGAAAGAGATAAAGCAGCAAACTTTATAGATGTGAGGATATGGAGCATAATTTATGTTAGTGAATTAGTAGAAAGAAAGAAGGAACCACCGGACATATTTAAAAGATAGTAAACGGGCAGAATAGTAAAGGAAATAAACAAAAAGGACCGGAAATGGACAATGAGCAGGAATATGATTATTCTAATGTCAATAATTTAAGAAGTTTAAATCTGAAACTTCTATTTAAAACTAAAATAATAAAATTAAAAATAACTGAATAATAATAAATGAAATGTTGCAAGAAATAATAATAACGGAGGCTTCGCAAAATAAAAGATTTTTTTTCTCCACGCACATATTAATTAAGGAAATGTTCGTAAATAAACAGTTCAAATAAATAAAAAATCAAGTTAAATAAATGGGTCAAATTAATGATATAAAAGTAAAGTTGTAGATTTAAATTAATGAATAAAATAACGGAAATACATAAAATAAAAACAAGTTAAATAAATAAGTATAATATATCTGTAGAAAATAAATAAAATATTCATAGTAAAATAAAATAGTTCTTTGAATATACCCATGTTAAAATAAAAGTTTGTTTTGAATACCGTAAGTTAAGTAAAGGATGTAAATAAATTGTTTAAAATAATCAAGATAAAAAAAAATCTCTAGTAAAATAATAATGAATGAATCATAATAAAGCAAAATAGTTTTTTTTTTCTGAGTACACGCACGTTAATATATAAGTTAAAGTAATGGGTTTAAAGTAATATTAAATAAATATGTAAATTGATGTCCGTGATAGTTTCAAAATAATATTGTAGGATAAATAAATATGGATAATGTTCGTATGGGTTCAAAATAAGTATGTAAAATAAATATTTAAATAATGTTCGTAATGAATTTAAAAAATATAGATTTATAAATGAGAAGTCAATCTAAGTTGTATTAGGAGCGTATAAGGGTTCGAATCTAAAGGGATGAGGGTAGTATTGAAATAAGTTAGATAAGGATTAAGTTTAAAGCTCTCGACTGGATAAATTCTAGTACCCGCAACGGATTGGCCGGGATCATTCCTCTTTTAAAAAGCGCACTGGCAACAACCAGAGTAAGTCGTAAGTCACTTTTCAGGGGAGAATCCCCATATCTCGTACCTCGTTTTCCAAAGCGTAAGTCGGAAATGGACAGTTGAAAATTCCTGCCATTGTAGCTGCTTAGTCAAAGTCCAATCAAGAGAATCGGCAATCGTTTTCCAGGGCGTAAGTCGAAAATGGACAGTTGAAATTCCTGCCATTTGCAGCCACCTTTTCTTAGTCAAAGTCCGATCAAGAGAATCGGCAGCCGAAGCTTCGTTTACAAAAGATCCCTGTGCCACAAATTTAGTTTGTCCTCGTGGTCATTATCCAGGATGAACATTGTAAGCAATGTTACCAGCATAGAAAGAAGAAAAGCATAATTGGAGATTGCCCTTAGTATGGAAAGGAAAAGATACCAAAAAGCAAACTTAGAAAGAATAATATTCGGAGAGTATGTATGCCCAAATGATAGCTATAAAGTATATAACTAATGCTACATTTCCAGGACATAACTTCATCTCGACTGTTGAGTTCAACACCAAGTTCAAAGCACTTTTTTTTTTGTGTATAAACACAGGCGCCAGCTATCTATTCAAGGATGAATAAATAACGCACTTTAAGCAATGGCCACTAACTCAATGCCTAAATCCACGACTAGCTCAGCTGTTTGTAATCACTAATAGATTATACTTAATTAGTGATTAAAAGAATTAAATAAAAGAATTTGTTAAAAGAATTGATAAAAAGAATTGATAAAAAGAATTTGGTAAAAGGATTGATAAAAAGAATTGACCGACAAATAAAGTTTAATTTTAAAGATAATTTATTAACTAACATTTATTTACTAAATTTAAACATTTTATAATTCTAATAAAACACACGCATATTTTAAATTAACATTTCTAAATAGTCTAAATATTCCTATAGATTCAATAACAGAACACTCTAATTTAACTAATAAATATTGATATAATGATCACGCACATATTAACTCATGCACACACATAATAATGATAATAAAGGACTACATAGCATTTGAAATTTAATCACACACATATCAATAGTTCATTTATGTATGATATCGAGTTCATATAATTAGACTCTTGGAGGATTCGCATGAATTAATGAAATGCAATGGCTATTACAGTATAAACAAAAATAAGCAAATGTTTTACCTAGGATTTTGAACGTAGATTTAACACTTTGTTTTCTTCTTGTTTGTTGTTTCTTCCAGTATGAATGGTTCCAGTATGAATGCTTCCAGCCGGCTGGGACGTTTCCTTGCTGAGTTTCCTGATTTTCACGATTATTACTATCGAAGACAATTAGATACGGACGGAGATTTTCTACGATGTTAAGCTGACATTATTTCACGGGCAGATCTGCTGTTTTCTCGGACATCTGGGCTGGAGGTGAACGTGCGTTCCAAAATATTCTCAGCACTGCATTTTGTTTCTTAACTGACTCAATTAATTTCCGAACTGCACTCTGTCAATAACTTTGTGAACCTGATTGTCTCAACTAATTTGTGGAATAAATTACTGTCCGATAAAAAAGGTCTATTTATACCTGCGCCTTGTTGTCTTTCTGATATCTCCGGCAAAGATCTGTTGTCGAATTGATAATCATTTGATAAACATGTTTTGAAAGATTGCTTAATTAGTAATAGCCATGCAAAAACATATTGTTTTATATTAATTAATATCTAATAGCCATTGCCACGTTTTTTAATGATAATCTTCTTTAACTTTCACATACATTTTATATATTTACAAATGTACATATATACGCACATATATTTTTAATACAATTTACTATTTAGTTTTAACATTATTTTTTCTTTAATTAAAATTGAATGAAAATAGATTTCCGATCTTTTTTTAAATTATATTTTTACGAATACTAAAAAAAAAAAACTATTTAATTCTTATCTTTTTCGAAAACAAGCTGCAATAAATTCTTCAACATTTAATTTTATGTTTTTCTTTTATGAAAGATTACTTTAATAATAATTTTAGATAAAAATTATATGTGCCTATATCAATATAGGTACAATATATATATATATATATATATATATATATATATATATATATATATATATATATATATATATATATATATATATATATATATATATATATATATATATATAAGCCCACTAATAGGTGACTATATATGAACAATAATGATACCTTGAGACAGGGGTATACAGAGAAGAGACAGAATACAATTATCATAAGTTAGGTAATACTATGTAATAATTATTAGGATTATAGGGAGAAAATGTAAAGAATTAAGATATGAATGAGAAGGAAATACTATATATAATTGTGTCTAACTAAGATGGATCATATCATTAATGTGGAAATGGAAAACTGGTTACTTATAGGTTGGCAATTTTACAAATGAATTCCAACTAATATATTTATTGGATGCTAAACATAATCTAGTAAGTCTCAATAATTAAGGAGAAGGATTGGCACTTTTAAATAATTTTATGTATATTCATTTATTGAATGTTAGTAATAGTCTAGTAAGTCTCAATAAAGAGCAGGATTAGCATTTTAAATCGATTTATACATAAAACACTTATGAAGTAACTAATTAAAACTTAGTTAAAAAATAATCAGGTTTTCTACCATATAATTATTTTGATATACCATTTCAAATACTTAGTATATTGATAAGGATACTTTATATAGAAATTAATTGAAAGAAGTGAATAAAAAGAAAGTAATCTACATAATGATTTTTGCATAATAAGGTATTACATTATTTAACTTTAATAGGTAATAACTTTAAAATAAAGTAGTCAGTACATTTAATCTATGATTTGATCAAAACACTTTCCATATTTAAGACATTATAAAAAAACCCAATTGCCCATAAAATAATTTAATTATTATTAAATATAATAATCAATAATACTTTTTTCTCTCTAATAATTGATGAAGAATTTAAAATCTTAAGTCGAGGGGAAAAAAAAAAATATATGAATTGTAATGATGCATAAATGATAACAAATATGAAGAATTAAAATAAAATGTTAGTTTATTTTATTTTTTTTAGTCAAGGGGAAATGTAGGAGTATATATATACTCATACATACATGTAATCAATATGTATACATTATATTTGTATTCTTATTATATTTATGAAATTAAATATATAATTTAGTAAGTTAGTATTTTTCATTCTTTAAAATGAAAAAAACATTGTTGAAAAAAAAACAGTTGACAAGGTAATGAATGAACTCTGGGTTCACATAGTTTATTGAATTAAAGAAAATGAAATTAACTTAGGGTTTTAATATCGAATTGTATTGTAACTATGTAGAATGCCATATGCTTCACAAGCTCATGCAGCTCAATATAAAAATATTAAATATAGAAATAAAACAAATTAACTCCTTTTTAAAACTTGATTTTTTATGACTATAATATTGAAAAAAAAATCCAACATTTCGACTATTTTTTATAGTCTGGATATATTAAATTATAAAAATATTAATTCTATTAATTCTATTTTTATTAGAAGACTAAGGATTCTATTTTTTGTCAGCTATATTCTCATAAAAAAACTTATACTATGTTCCATTTAAAAGAACAGTGTTGAATGATTTAATATTTATTAGAAGAAATTTCTAATATTTGTTTAAAGAAAGTAATTTGAATATATTTTCATGTTCTATAAAAATTGTTTGAATTACATGTTCTAAAATGTAAACTTCATTTTAAAAAAGAACATGTTTATAAAAACTTCAACTAGATTTAATGTAATTTACATTATAAGGAAAATGCAGAGTGAGTAAAACATTTATTTATCGTGGGATATATAAAATGCACTTGCCTAGTCAAATACATATGTATGAATAACATCTTTTGCTGAATGCCTTAAAATTATATAAAAGTTTGATCTTCAAAATGGAATAATTGTTAATAAAGAAACTGTGTATTAAGAAGGTGAAATCTACATACAAAGAAGAAACTAAATGTCAACTTGGGATATCCTATTATTCTCTTTAATGTCTAACAATGAAGGAATTTAAAATTGCATCTTTGAAAGAGTTTCATTCATAAATTCTAGGAACAGCTGAGACTATTGTATTAACTTTTATAAATACCATTTAAGTTTTTTAAAAATTATAATTGGGAAAGATTAATTTTATTTCCTTTATTATCATATTCATTTTTATTAAAGAAATGAATAATAAGAGAGAATTAATAATTTAAAATATTTTTATTTATATTTATGATTAATAAAGATTTAAATATAGGTTAAGAAATATTAATATGGGAAAGGCATGTAAAAATATAGAGGGATAAAGTGAACTTGGAGGTAAGAGATTAAATTATTTTTAAATTCACATACTATTATTTTCTATGACATGACACTACATTGTTTATATTAATCCAAATAGTCTAATAACTGTAATGTATGATAAGTGAATAAATGATTAACATTGTTGTGAAATATATATTTTTATATTAATAAATATAAATTACGTACAATCATTTTAACGAATGAAAATATTATATATAAATGATTGGATTATTATTTGTATAATCTAATTATTATAAAATAGTGTTAATATAAAAGTTTTAATATTTGGATACTTATATTTTATATACATTGTAAAATCACATAGTGTTATAAGTTAAAAAATATATCTACCATAAGTAAATAGAATATTTATATTTTTAATATAAGGAGGTAGATATATAAATATTTTTTTATATATTGTAAAATTTAAGTTATTTAATTGTTAAATAAATAATTATGTTTTTTATATTAAATTAAATGAAGTCTTCAATTTTGTTTTATTTAATTTGAAGAGTTAGTGAGATTCGTTATTAATATTACTTTAGAATATTGATAGGAACCCCTAAAGAGAATAAATTATTAAACTTCCTGAGTTCGAAATCTGAGCATAACGGTAAAGTTAATTAAGGTGAAAATTGATTTGATGTGGTTTAGATATAATAATTTATTAATAATAAATTAGTTATTGGGAACAAACATAGTGTTATATCAAAATTAAATCACATCATTCATGGCATCCTATATGAAGACCTTAAATCTGACTATTGTGAGATGCGATTGCCTTAATTTGTCTTGTTGAGAGAGTGCATACCATTACAATATATATAGGCATACCACCATATGTCATGGATATTTGGTTATTTTCCACTTCATGCTAACTATCTAGTTATGATGACTAAAGGTACTTTCTTTTACAACTGAAATGGTCAGTTTCATCCACCTGCCTGTTTCACTTATTTTACCCACACATCTATCCATATGCCAGGTTTAAACCCTCACAGAGTACCCATTTAAATAGCATTAAATTATTATATATGCAGAATCACGTATTTATATGCGAGCAGTATATCTGTAGTTTAATAGTATATGTATAGATTACAGATATGTATCCATTTTATAAATATTTCTAATTTAGGAAATATTTTAGTTTAAATTATTATGCTATTGGTATATATTACAGATATATATTCAATTTATAAATACTTCTAATTTAAGAAATTCATTTTATAAATATTTCTAGTTTAAGAAATATTTTAGTTAAATTATTTAGCCCACTTTATTGTTGTATTATTGAAATCGCATACGTATATTTCCTGTTATTCTACATGTGTGATTATAAAATTAGTCTTCTACTAATTATGAAAGTAACTTTGTCAAAATAACCTTTGATCTTGTAAACAGATTTTAAAGTAGGTCACACATTGATCCTAAAATAGCGTGGACTTGATTTGGTAAATATAAAATGTTAACAAAATAACGCAGGAAAACAAAATCTCAATTACTGGTTATAATTAAAAATGTGTTTCTAAAATAAATAAATGAGTTTTTCTACTGGTTGTAACTATTAAATATGTTTTGCTAAAATAAATAAATGGACTTTTCAGCTATATACAAGCTCGTAAAAATTAACAGGTGACCAGAGTTTAAAAAGTATAAATACTAAAAGTTTTGCTGCCAAGTATCAGATCATATATATATTAAGTGAACTGTAAGACAAACCTCTGCCCATTTTATCTTCAAAATGATCAAGTAGGATGGCGATAAATCACTGTTCTCCTTAGCTGGGGAATGGAGAAGAACTTTGTGGTCCGATGAAACCTAATGCCATAACCAGCAAAGCAAAAATAGCCTGTGGAAAATCTCTATTAACTTTACATCATTGTCAAAAGTGTCAACTTAATATCCTTCCAAGTGCTCCAGAAACTAACTGCAGTGGAAATAACTGAATGGTAAATTTTTTTCAGAGCTCTGTTTATAAACTGTGACTTCCAATTCTTTTTTTTAAAAGCTAGCTATTTATTAAATGCCCCTTTCCCAAACACCTTTACTAAAATCTACAAAGAAGATTGTTAAATACTAAATCTTGCCTGATTGTAAAATGCTAAATCTTGACTGATTGTAAAACTTGAATTCTCTTTTAAAATGTAAAACTCGAATTCTCTTTTAAATTGTAAAACTCTAATAATATATTTTAAATGAATAATTTACTGTGGTCTTTTTATGCCTATTTCTAAATCTATTTGATTTATTCTATCATTTTAATATTATATGTATTTAATATACCAAATGACTCGAAACCGCAAGTATTTATAAATATAATTTTAGCTTATCGATCTGCAAAGATAATTTCAAATCTTCACTATAATAAATATTAAATTATTGAATTATTATTTTTCATTCTCACTCACTGCTTTGAGATCATATTATTATTTTACTGATTAAGTTTTGGGTTTTGGGTATTAATATGTAATATAATCAGTTATCTAGTTATTTTATGTAGTTTGCTTAATTCTAGTTTTGAATAATAACTATTTATATATGTAACTCGCACATCGTAGGAACTAGCCATAGAGATATTCTCAAAGCATATTTTAATGTTTTATTTGTAATTACCCCACAAATATGCTTTATCCTCCTTAGATTTATATATGTTGAGATGCAGGTGATAATATTAAACTAGGTTATTAATTAATTTAGTCCCTAAATAGTATATTTGAAATACTAAATTTGAGAACTGGATTGTATAGATATGCAAATAGACACTATCTAATTTTAAGGCACCCTAATATAAAATTACGTATTTGCATTATATATATATATATATGTATAAGTTGTGGATGTGTCCTTACAAAGTACGCAATGTAGACTTATCTGCTTGCTACATGATTATTGATGAGTTGCTGGCGGAGGTCACTCTCATCCACTTTAGTTCGGATTCAAGCACACTTTTAGAACTAGGGCACAAGGACCTAGATGATTCATAATGCTTATCCGACTACCTGAACTAATTCGTGGCAAGTTGAGTAGTTTTAGGGCAAACCGAGTCTTTGGAGACTGAAGCCTGTGAATAATGACACATTCACACCTTTGAGCTTTATTAATATTTTTAATATGTACCATAGAGGATATAGGTAAACCTATCATAAACCAGTTTTCTTTCCTTTTATATTAAATGCTTATCTAGCATTAGTGTATATCCTAATCTAGGTTAACATGCTAACCTGCTATCTCTTGAGCCTAATCACCTGCTCGATTTAACTTTGTATAGATAGACACCATAGAAGCACTATTATAGTTAGTTATATAACTTTGGCTATAAAGTTCTGTATGATCTAGCAGATTATAAAAGAGCTAGAAATATGGCATATTAAAATAGGCATAAACTCCAATACTGCACTACACTTTATTAAACACTTATAATGAGATAGGTAACATTAATCTCATTAGTTATATAATGCCTGCGAGCGTAATATCTCATGTTCCCATCACATAATTTTGTATGCTTTGATTTATTATTTGTTAGTGTTTTATTAAATTAATAATATTTAAAATTATAACTCATTTTCATATTTTATTGTCTGTGAGTTCATTTTATCCAACTCTAGATTTAATAGCACATACATCATTATATCTATAGGTAAATTATTCTATTATATTTTATAAGCAATCATTGATATATTAATTGATCACTTAGTCATATGTGTGTATGTCTGACCATATCAGTGCTCAATTAGTTAATTTATGAGTCTTATTGTTCCACCGAGGGTGACTGCCAGACCGAGGTTAAATTGAATGTCTGTGTATGTTGAGAAATGTCATCCATAGGGTATTAAATCATTGAGCAGAGGTGAAAGGATTGAATGTTGGTTGGATTCTGGATCCCAGTATCCATACTCAATCAGCTTTAGTGTATTTTGCCTATGTGCTAGATTTTGTTGCATGGAGGGACAATTCTTACCATTACACAACTATGTACAATTTTATTAAGCTTAATTATATTTTTATTATAATTTTATCAGCAGTTAACCAATGGGCCATGCGGTATGGAAATATTTGTAATTAATGAGCACCATCCATTTTTTTATTCCTATGACATTCCATTACCATGTGATAACTTAATCCTTATTATGATTCTTAATTTCTAACCTGGTATTTAGTCATAAATGCTAATTTTTAATCCTCCTATTAGATAATTAGTTGTATAAGTCACACATGCCCACACTTATAATATGTTAGAAATATTTTGACATGCTGCTATGAATAAAATGGAGATTGTAATAAAACTAACAATTTAATAATAATAATTATAAAAGTATGTCAAATATCCCCCATAATTTTTAGAAATAAAGAACATTTTCTTTATTAAATGGAAATCAACAAAAATGATTTAAAACACACCTGGGTCTCGTTTTACGCGATAGATAGGTTCCTCAGAACATGCACGCAAAAGAAATCACGCAAAAATAGACGTAACTTATTTTGAAAAAGAGGGGATATGGACTGTGATTTTTCAAAAATCACATAAAAGCAAAGCACCAACATAAAATTACTTTAAAATTCGCGCAAAAAAAAATAACGAAATAAAATATGACTAATAAAAAATTTCAAATTTGAAAAAAATTGATACAAGACAAACTTTTTTAAACTATTTTTTAACTATAATATTTAATTTTATTCAAAACAATATGTATTTTTATGCATACATTTTTTATACATGTTTTAATTATTATCGCTATTTGCCGATAAACAGGTTCATTTGCAAACTGGTAAAAAATCAGATTCTTCACAAGAGGAAATACAACTAGCACCAACTTCACTCTCATGTTGTGTTAATGGTTTTCTGGTGATGATGTAATTAGTAATTAATCTTTGAAATAATGATTTTATTAATTGTTTATGAACACGATATCCAGACATACAACCATTTAGCTCTCGTTGGAATTTAAGAGCATGTTCGTGATTAGTGTCATTAATAAGAAAATAATTTTCCAACTGATTAGAAAGTTGAAGACCTTCTCGAATCATTTTTGCAGTGAAAGGAACAAGTTCCACTTCTGTTTCATTATCTTTTTCTACATTTTCTTCTGTATCTAAACTTTTATTTTTGTCTTTAATTTTTTAATTTTCAATTCCATTTAAAAATCAAATTTCGTTTCAAATCACATTAATTTCAGGTCATCTTAAGTAATTTTTAAATTGTTAATTACAATTAAAAATCAGATTTTAATTTTTAATTGTCAAATTTAATTGTGCCTACGGCTATTACTCACCTTTTAAAAATAAACTTGTGGACACTAAATGATTAATAATTGATTACGTTCTTTTTTAAAAAAGCAAAAACAGAATGTGATTTAAAATGCAAAATTAACATGCACAATGTTTGAATAAATTTACATTATAATCTTGTAAAATTTAATGTGTGTATACATAAAATGTGGAAATCATGATTTTAATTTCATTATTGCATAAAATCTTACTATTATAAAGCACTGAAAATATTGAAATTACTAAGATGAAATTCAAATTCCAATAATGTGCTATTACTTTCAATATGGTGTAAATGTGCGAAATTTATTATTTAAAGTAATAGCGCATTATCGGAGTTCGACTTTCGAAGAAACATGAATCACGTAACTTCAAAACGTGTTAAATAAATCATGTAAAACGAGACCCAGGTGTACATAATCACAAGAAAAAGTATTTAAAATCACTTTAAATACTAACCACTAACCTTTCATAAAAATAAACTAATAATAATACAATTAATGCAATAAACAAAATTAGTGTATTCTCACCTCTGGTTTAAAAGTCACTTTTTACTTTTCTTTAGACTTGTGGATTATTCATGATCATTTTGTGTACTTGTCATAAGTCTGACTTTTAAAGTTCACTTCCATGGTTAATAGTTGGTGACCAATGCTTCTAAAACAGGGACTATCCATGTTTCTGGTTTATATATTGTCTTTTCCATAACTCCTCACAGATACTATAATAATACTGTATATGTTTACTGGTCTGGTCATTTAGAAAGCAGTGACAGATTACTTCTTTTTACCTGAATTTCATTCTTTCTCTCTTTTTGCCTGTAGCTGAGCTGAATTGAAGGAAGCAGCTTATCATAAGATTCAGCCAATGTCATAAATTGTTTTTGATTATTGAACCTAAAGTAAGCCCACTTGTAGAATAAAGAGATGAAAAATAATTTGTTCTATAAAAAATAGGTGACATAAATGAGTAAAGTTGAATTTTATAAGTACTGATCACATCTGTTCACCAGAGATGGCTTACGGATTGCTTTGAATGTCCTGGCATGCTAAATTTGTTCTATAAATAATCTGCTAAGATAATAGAGAATGAAATTCAGGTAAAAAAAGTAACCTCACAACCACTGATTTCTATGTGACTAGATCAGCAAACAAATACAGAATTATTATAGAATGTGTGAATTATGGAAAAGACAGCATATAAAACAAGAACATGGACATCCCCTGTTGTAGAAGCATCACTAACCAACAATTAACCATGGAAGTGAACTTTAAAATCAGAATTATGACAAATATGCAGTGCATACAGAGGAAAGTAAAAATGTATGTACTTTGAACTACAAACTGAAGTGACTTTCAAACCAGAAGCTAGAATAGGCTAGTTTTGTTTACTGCATTAATTGTGTTGTCATTATTTTATTTTTATGAATATTTTAATAGTTTGTATTTTAAATGTTTTTAAATTTTTTTTGTGATTTTAAATAATTCTTGTTGATTTCCAGGTAATAAAGAAAATGTTCTTTATTTTTAGAAGTTATGGGGGATATTTGGCATATTATTGTAACTATCATTATTAAATTGTTAATTTTATTATAATCTCCATCTTCTTATTCCTAGAAGCATGTCAAAATATTCCTAACGTATTATAAATGAGTGCATGCACGACTTATATAACTAATTTTCTAAAAGAAAGATTAAAAGCTCAAATTTATCGATGAATACTAGTTTAGAAATTAAGAATCATAGTAAATGCTAAGTTATTACATGTAATAGAATGTCATGGGAATAAAAAATGGCTAGTGCTCATTAATTATTATTTTCTGAAATTTCTTAAAACTTTTAGGAGACCTGCTATGTTAAGAAGTCTTGCTCAAAAGATTTATTAAAATGACAAAAAAATAGATGTTTCTGCAAAAACAAAAGGTAATAGTAATTTTGAACACTAAATGCTATATTAATTTTGTTAACATTAGGGCAGAAAGGAATAATAAAGTATTATTACTTAGAAACAAGCACTTTCTTTATTGACTATATAAGATCAACCTGTTTTCCAGGATTTCAATCACCACATACATGTACATTCTAAATATATGATCAAACAAAATATGACACAAATAATACAACTGTGATCTTTTTTGACTCACTCATTTGTAAATAAATTCTCCATTTTGATCAACATATTTTTTCCATATACTTTTGTAAATGTTTCATTATTTCTAATGCATTCATAAACATTCACATTAAAATTTTCTGGTGCAGTTCTGAAGCATTACCTGGTATCCACAGTACACGTAACCCAACACTACCAAATAATCTTGTTTGGAGTAATCTTAATTTCTTAACAATTGAACATGTCTTTTGTAGAAATGTAAACACACATATTAAATATTAGTCTTTTTTAATAAAAATAAGAATAATAATCATATTATTCAAACTCCATTTTTTTTCAAAATCTGAATAATTCACCATGTTTTGTTTGTAGAGTATCATTCTATTATAAGTCACTATTGTATATTGCAAATTAAATTTTGGCTAATAAAAATTACAATATCCAAAGTTGATGAATAATCAATTTATTTTCATGTATTTATATAAGAAATGAGATAAACTTGTAGAAAATGTATTGCAGGTATATAATTATAAAACTGAGGGGGAAAATAGATGTTGGTTACAAGAAAAAAAGTTATATAAGAATAAAAATTATATAACATGTGAAAGGATATATGATAATGCTAAAAGATGTTATTGTTATCTGATGCAAAAATAGCTTTAGAGATCAAGAAGGTAAAAATGGCATAAGGATTTGGATTATGGATGCAGTTTACATAGAAATGAAGAAAAGAGTATTGAACACTTATTTTGGGAATGTTCAATATTGAAAGGTGAGCAAGTAAATTATATGAAGAATGGGAGCAATCTATAGATAAACGTAATGAAAGAGATGGAAATTTTAAGATTTTATTTTTGTTTAGCTCTTTATAACAAAATTAGGAATATAATAATAGAATAGTGAAACTAATGAAATAACTTTTATTAAAATGTGAAAGAAGAAACAAGTGAATCAGAGTTAAAAATTAATTGATCTAATAAAAATAAAAAAAGGAAATACTGTACTTGAGTTAATTATAGTATATAAGAATGTTTGAAGGAGGAATGTTTATCTTACTAAACAGAGTTTCTGAGCATATAGTCTACCACACAAACTTCTGATTTCTTTTAGAAAATTATTTTATATCATATCAATATTAAATGGAGCATATTTTATTTTGATTTTTTAAAAAAATCTAATCTATTATCAAAAAAAGTTATTTATAAATCTCAACCAGATCAATCAATCTACATGCTTATATTTGTATATATCACGTTCATTTATTTATGATTTTTTATTTTATTTTATTCGTGATTATGTTTCATTTTTTATACTATTTAACAAATATTGAAGAAAAAAAAACTTGAACGAAATAAATATAATAGACAAAAGTAAAAACATATAACTGTTCAAATATATATATATATTCTATACTTTTTTTAATAAAAAAAAAAACTTGACAAACTATTAATTTCATTGAAATATTTATTTAAAAATTCTATATATATATAATTGATTTAATTAAGTATTCAATAGTCGATCGCATGAGATGCAGATATAAATAAAAATGCATTCATAGTATTGTGTTAACCTAGACAAGAAAATTGACATGAGCGTGTTATAACAACAATGTTAATAATTATACAAAATGCTTTAGAATCTGCCTATGCTATCACGCTAATGGGAATTTAATACTCACTAATTTAACTTGACAAAACAATTTTAACATGTTCCAATTTAAAAGCTAATGCAGTTTGGCATTAACTGATAATTTTAAAACATCAACGTTTTTTAATTTTTGTTTCAAAGTAGTTCATCTTTGCATACGTTAAAACAAAAACTATTTCTCAAAGAAATAACTGAAAGAAAAAAATTAACACTCATATATATATATATACACACTATATGTTTTGCCATTTTGGTCAAATAATAATTTATCTGCATATATGCAAGAAAGTTATGTTAGCATTAATGATGCTTGTCAGATAGTGATTAGTCTTTGATCAAAACTGAACAATCTAATATTAATAAAGATGGCTACTCATATTTTAACTTGCGATTCTTATATGGATGAATATAGATGTATAAAGCAGCTAAATTAATTAAAAAGTTAAATCTTGTATTTAGTTTACCCTATATACTGTTTGTCATGGGCTCAAAAGTAGTGAATATGGGTTTAACAAACTCTCCACTTGTTTATTATACCTTTTTTGCACTGAAATCTATATTCACATGATCACCATTTCTTATGCTCGCTTACAATTGTTATTCAAACAGACAAACCTCACTATATGTATTGCCACACACAGCAAGTTAGAGTAATCAATGAATGCCAGAAGGCTTGTACATAAATTTCCCACCACTGATGAAGGCCACAAGTCAGAAATGTGTCTGGGGATATTGGATGAATAGGCACTAGATGGGGATTTTATGCACAAGTCTTCTGGTATCCATTGATTACTCTAGCTTGCTGTGTGTGGCAATATGTATAGTGAGTTTTGCCTGTTTGAAATCTATATTGTTTTATCTACTGTGTCCATCAATCACTCAAAGGAAAAATCTACCTTTTCTAAAATCTTTTTTTGTCTATATTTTATTCTTTTTTTTTTCATCTTTGATATTCTTATTAGTATTAGTGATATATGATATTGCTGATGAACATTTATTATAGGCTTGTCAACAACAGAGCATCATTTTAATTTGCTCAAGAGAAATGAATCATAAAACTACTGAACTCCTATATTATGGACATTTTATGGACATAATGGAATTTATACAGTAAACAGGGATGTTGATTTGATGATCATTTATAAATAAAAATATTATTTTCTCTCTAAATCTGAAATAACAAGGGTTCAGAATGTTTTCTAATAATATCAATAGATCTTTAGTACTACATTTTAATGAACTGTGCATATCTTGAATCATTGCTAATAGTACGGATAATTCTATATGCAGTTGAAATTTTCTAATGTATGTCTTTGTATACTTCAAATTATTGTTTTTGAAATAAATATATATACAAAAATATGACATATATGTGAGTATATGCATGAAAATATACAAATACATTGACAAACTGTTGATAATTTAAACACAAACTTTATTACCAGCTTATTTTCAATTATGAATCATGAAGTTTTTCAATAAAAATTAACATATAAGTAAAAAATGTAAATCACGTGCGATTAATACATTTAAATATTTTATTTAATTAAAACTTATTAATTTTATAACAGCTCTAAATTTGAGATGCTAAATTAAATTGTATTAAGAGAATAGCAAACCCGGATCAAGTGTTATTATCATTCCTCAACTGTCTAATTATTTCTTCTGATTTTAATCAGAGAACTGAACATATAATATGTATTTATAATTAAAACTTAAAACCCATAAACCTATATTTTCAAAAATCTCTTTTAAAATAGTCTCAATTTTTAAATTGTTAGTAATATGCTGTAATTTTGTGTATTCAAGCTGAATCAAAGAAATAATTCAAACAGAAAGAATTTATCTACATTATATGTGCAACATTATACAGATATCAGAAAAATAGATTTCTGAATATTAAGAAATAAAAAAAATTGACTATGGAGTCTTTTCTGAAGATTTCTAACATACTATTTAAATGTAAATGCTGTAATATATTCTAGAAGGCAAAAATTTAATTTATTTTATAAAAGACATTATAATATAGATTGAAATATTATTTTAGTTTTTTTAAAGGCATGTTCAAAGTTCATCGTCATTAATAATAATTTATATTTAATTTCCAGCCTACATTCTTAACCAATTTATTTTTGCAGCTACATTAAAAGTATAAAATATCTTATATCAAAATTTAATCATAAATTAAGATCTGTTAATTATAAACATGGTAGTATCTCACAATTATATTAGAATAGAGACCAGAACACAAGTCTTTAAAGCAATAGTCAATGCTGAATGAATTAGGCTTTCTCCACTCTCTCATAAATGACCAGTGACAAATCCACAAGTTATTCTATTGTATAGGGTAGACCAAAAATTACATAATCATATTATTTTATAAAATACATTTATGTTTCAGTAACTATTTATATGTTATTAATTATTTTATTTAAAGTTAATTAAAAAAAATTTTTAAAAATCTAAAAAAAAAAAAAGATGAGGCAAGTGTAGTATAATAAATCAAAATATTTTTCTACTAATAAAAAAAATGGTATCCCCTTCTCTCTCTCTCTCTCTCTTTTAAAAAAAAAATATAAATAAAGTAAATTAAAATTAATTTGTTTCTAAAATTAAATAGTGTGAGCCCCCTCCCCCACTCTTTTTTTTAACACTTTGCACATCATTATTCAGAATTGAATAACGACGACATTTTAAAATATTTTGGACTCCTATATAATATATACGCATTAAACTACGTATTTGGAAATTTTATATAAATAAAATTACAAATATAAATGAGAGACATCAGTGAGTATATTAAAAAATTGTTGTTTTTTATCTTTATTATTTAAATAAAGTTAATGTTATAAAGTTATAATTTATTAATTAATTTAATGATAATTTTATAGAAATGTTGCTACTTATATTAAAGTCAATTTAATATAATTATATTAATGTAGAAATATTAATTTATATAGAACTGATGTTATTATGTATAGTAAATATTTTAATCAGAAACTAGAAAATAATCAATTGTTCCATAAGTATATCATTATCTTGGAAATGCAGGAGTTAATTTCTCTATTTAATTGTACTAAAAAAAAGTTGGTTTGGAATATTTTTATAATATGTGGCTAATTTTGTCACAGTTCTATTCCAAAAGAAGGATTACATATATCAAAACGGATGGGTTCAACTTATTCTATTCATTAATCGAATTATCAATATGAATATTTTTCAAAACCATCATTTGCTGCTGTAGGAATACATAGTTAAGACATATATAAGCATATTACTATTATTATTAGCATCAAAATTATTTCGGGTCTGTGAATGGTTTTCACCACAGATTGCTATCATTTATTGCTTCTGCCAACACTTTCTAACAAATCATTAATTGAAGACAACAATTTAATTAGGTAACAAAAATAAAGTCAATCTCTACATTTCAATTCTATTTTTTTTTTTCATAATAAAAACTTTTTCTATAATCATTATTTATTTTCTTTTAATACATATATCATTATCAATTTTGTAATAATTATTAAATTTGAAGTTTGTTAATATGTCTCTGTTTTATTAAAATTCTTATTAATAACATTTTGAAATATTTGTATACGTTTGAAATGTAGAATAAATAATGTAAAATTCTATTAATACTTCTTTTAGACAATGTTCATTTTAAAGCCAGTATTCCTCATTATCCATCCTTCAAACTCTTTACTATTAATCTTGCAGTAAATTTCTTTGAGTATTATTAAAATTGGCCCTTAATTAAAATCTCACATATTGTCTTCTGTAATTTTATTCATTTTCTCTTTATAGTTTCTTCTGTGTCTTCTTCATTGATACTTTTTCATCCATATATTTTAGTAAAATTATTATACTCTACTAAATGACATTGAATTGGAATGTTTTTGTTTTTATTTGAACTCCTCTTAGTTTTATCTCATCCATGATTCATGTTCTCCCTCTTCACTTCTCATAACTTTCTTTTTTCTAATTCATGTTTGCCTGATATTCATAAAGCAGTCTTCATTCATTTGTACCACTCCAGTATTTGAGTTTTACTTTTATAAGTTTATTTAAAGTTTTTCTTATCTCATCATCTTTTATATTAATCCATATGATTTTGATTGCTTTATATTGTAAAGAATTTTCTGATGAGCTTTGACTTGTTTAATTGACATTTTATTTTATAGATTGTTTTTTTTTACATCTTCCCCATTTATATTTTCTATTAGTGTTTTCTTCAAGTATACTTTGAATTCTTCTCTATTTTCAGATACCTTTTATTTCAGTAACTTTTATCTTTGTTGTTGATCTACCCAGCATTTTCAATTTTTCCTCTCATTTTCATCTATTTTTTTCTTCCTTAACTCTTCTTTTCTAACTTATGTATCTGTTCAGTGAATGTTATCACAACTTAATCTATTCTTTGTTTCAGCTGCATTACATTTTTTGTTAATGTTCTCTTTTATGTCCATCTTTATTTGAGTCATATCACTTTTAATTTTTTTCAATTTGTTTAATTTTCAGTCCATTTTGAGCATATGTTGATAATTTTGGCCTGCATTACATGATATTTTCATTCATTTTCACTTCCATTTTGATTCATATCAGTCTCCATTTGATTCTTATTAGCTTAGCTTTTATTTTGTCCTTCATTTCATTTTTATCATTTCATTAAATTCTTGATTTATTTTCTGCATTATTTTTCTATTCTGTGATAGTAGATGGCATGGATTTTTTGACTCCTTGACTGTACTTTAACTTCCTTACATACTATTTCCATATCGTTCTCTTTGTTCATTATTATAACTAGTTTAGTCCTTTTAAATTCAAGTTTCATCTTTTCATTTTAAATAAATTATTTAAAATTTTCTTTTCCTTTAATAAATATGCAAATCTCTCCAAAGATTACTCTCATAAGGCTGTTTGTTGTTTTTGAGATGCTATCAAAATCAACAAACAAAACCAAAAAAAAAAAAACACCAAGATTTATTTTGAAAGAAAAAAAGGTAAAATATTCTATACTTCACTGAACTTTAATAAACATTTGAATATGTTTTTTTTTTACTTGGTTTACTTGTTAAAAACTATTTGATATATTTTAAATAAGTAATGGACAATTACATGTTTTTATATTATATAAAGATATAATTTCTCATCTAACACATTATATATAAATTTACTATATTTTAACGTATCATATTACCTGTGCAGCAATGCTAGATAAATGTTTATAATTAATGTTTTCAACATATAAATATTGCTAGCTATAAACTTGTTGGTTCCCTTTTTTTAATTTTTATTCCACATTTTTTTTTACGTGTATAAAAATGTTGAGACATAAACATTTGGAAATCATTTTTATAAAATTAAGGGTTTATATAAGAGTTTTTATCATAAACATTTTGCAAAAAAAAAAAAAAAAATCTTATTTCTGAGAGTGTAATTTTCAAAACATTAGTATGATAGCACTGTTTTTAAAGATATGATCTATGTAATGATCATTAGTAAAATGTATATGTAGGTGTAAAATTTATCCATTTACACGTGTGAATAGCCTGAACTAATATCTACTTGTTATTTATAAATATATGAGGCTGTGCAATAATTAGTAATAAATCCTTATTAGTTCTCAATTAATTTTTAGCTATCATTTTTTTAAATGATGAAATCATATGGTATTTGATTTATTGTTATATCTACGTTTAATATGACATTAAGATAAATCACTACACTATAGATGTGAGTAGTTCTATGTATTCATGTTATTTAGCCCAGTATAATAATATTAAATAAAAACATATAAAGATTTATATAATAAATGATTAATTTCAATTAAATCATAAACAATAATATAAATAAAAACAAAATTTTAACTTCTCTATCTAATAGTACATCAGTTTAATGATTCTTCTGTTTCCATAAACACAAATTTCATAGCATAATTGTGTATAATAAAAACATGTTCAAATCAAGATTGATAATAAACAGTTGATTATCAATTCCTGATGAATTTGCTACATGTATATAATACAAAATGGTAATACCTATGTTTTTATGTTAAAGTTCAATCATATCTCCTCTTCTTAAATCAGGTGAGACATATCTACTATAAAATAGCAATAAAAAAATTAAAAATTATTATTAATGCTTATCCAATTGTATCTTTGTCAGCAGTCAAACCTATAAATAGTTACTGCAACTGATTTACAAAGAATTTTGTTTCATTCATTCATTTTTTTAAAAATAAATACAATATTAAAAATAACAAAGTAATTTTATTTTATCTTATGTAGCAAAGTCAAGCATAGAGATTGGAAATGATTACTTTAAGTGTGATATATTTAATCAATCACTGAGATCTTCAGTAATGAATAAATATATAATCCTACTAAGTTGAGTATGCACAAATTATAGATGATGTAAGATGAGGACATGCACAAGTCTTTTTGACTTGATATTATGTAAATGCCTGACAAACTGTTATTATAATGGTCAGATATAATGTCCTGGAGTTTGATACTCTACTGTTATATTTACTTAAATAAAGAATGAATTCATTGAATTCATCTTCTGGCGCTCTGTGGTAGTAATCCATTGTAACATAGAAGGAAACAGAAGTAGGCATTTTGTACTTTCATATTCACTCTTAATTCTACAACATTTAAAAACATCATCTTCAAAAATATTTAAATAAAACAAAATTTGTGCAGCATTCATTATATTATCATAGTCATTATGAGACTAACAAGAATAATACTATATTTTAACTACTAATCTAATTGTCAATAATTATAGTGATTTAATCTTGATTAACTCAGAGATAAATAAATTTAAATATATTAACATGTACATTTTTTTGGTTAGATATAGATATGTAAACATTGACATATATAAAAAATTATATAATTATGGTGCATTTTCTTTATTAAATATTTGGTTGATAATATTTGAATGTGAGTAGATATTTATTTCATGAGTTTGTCCTCATTTATATAGTGGTAATGTATGCTGCAAATAAACAAAATGTTAGCTGCATCATTGGCCTCTGGGTTTGTTTTTTCTTACTCTTTTCTATTTGTATAATGCAAATGCATTTAACCTACAATTAATTTGGAAACTTCTTAATTTATTACTTTTTTTGTTCTACGTTTCTTTCTCTATTCAGGCAACCATTTTAATTATTCCATCCTATCTTGTTTGATAGTTTTATGAAATCAGTTAAATGATTAGTAAATTGAATACATTCCATCTACTCCAGTTTGAATTTAAAAATATGATAGTACTCATTTATGTGTCAAATAATTATTATGTAATTTTTATTATTCTTATTGATTTTGAGTTACTGTTTAATCTTATGTGAGATATATTTCACTTAGAACTTACAATATACATGTGTATATTATTTATTTATTTACTTTTTCTTAGCCCATGTTCATTTTAGGATCCGGATTCCACCTAATCCATCTGATAAAATCTATACTTTTAATTTTTCAATACTTGATAAAATAAGTTCATCTTATGGGTAGTTTTAATTTTAATTGGATATTATTAAAAGTTATTCATAAATTTTAATATGTTGTCTGTTGAAATTTTATTTCTTTTCTTTTCTCTTTTGTTTGAGCTTTTTTTTTCATTGCTGCTTTTCATTACATATGCTTTGGTTGAAGTATTACCTTTTTTAAATATTCAATATTTTATTTTTTATTGATCATTAATTTGGAATAATGCTTCTATATTTTTTATTTTCAATTCATCCCATTACGTGTGTTCATCCTCTTCATTTTTTTCATTCATCAGACATTAATGGTCTTTCAGAAGTCATTTGCCTGATATTTTTCAGTTTCTGTTCCCTTATATCTCTCCAATATTTGAGTTTTCCTTTTATAAGTTCATCAGTTGTTCTTATTTCATTATTTTTGATATTATGCTAAATTGTTCTATTTGTTTTTCACGTTACATATTTCTGTACTTGGATATTTAATTGATTTTTCTCTTCTTTAATCATCATCATCATCCTTTTCAATCATTATTGATTCACTGTAAGATGGTCTCCTCAAATTTAATCCAGTTTCATATATTTCAGCATCACTCAGTACAAATCTGAGTAATCAATGGATGCAATTAGGTTTGTGCATAAAATCCCTATCTAGTGTCTACTCATCCAATATCCCCAGACTAGTTTCTAGCATTCATTGATTACTCTGGCTTGCACTGAGTGGTGCTACTATATGGAGAGTTTTGCCTTAGTGAAAAACAGCTTGTGTAAGCATAATGAATGGTAATCATGTGATGTTTGATGTTTTAATACCAATCCTGCCCAAAAGGATTCTGGTAATTATGATTATTAAAATACCAAAGACAACAAAAAGTATGGAAGCTGAATTATAAAATTATACAAGTTAATAAGCTTAGCTTGCAAACATTATTGTGTTTCATTTTGGACTCAAAAACTTTATAGTTAGTTAAAAACTAAAAGGTGGCTGCTAGATGGT
Source organism: Epiperipatus broadwayi (assembly GCA_028023455.1). NCBI lineage: Eukaryota > Metazoa > Onychophora > Udeonychophora > Euonychophora > Peripatidae > Epiperipatus > Epiperipatus broadwayi. The sequence continues at coordinate 2,282,396 of JAQFVV010006219.1, read as the reverse complement.
TACATTAGATCCTAGGATCTAGGTGCAGTATTCTCAGATCCAAGGCTCCTCACCGATGAAAGCCAGAAGCTAGAAACTAGTCTGGGAATATTGGGTGAATACACACTAATAGGGATTTTATGCACAAACCTTCCTGCATCCATTGATTACTCTGGCTTGCACTGAGTGGCCCTACTGTATGGAGAGTTTTGCTCCTGTTGAAAACAGCTTGTGTAAGCATAAAGAATGGGAATCATGAGAAGTTTGATGGTTTTTTTTAAATTTCCTGGAATCCAGTTTAAGATTTCAACTGTCCATCTATTATCATTTCTTCTAGTAATATGTCCAGCCCAACTCCAGTTGTTTTTTAATTTTTTCAGAGATATCAGTAATACCTGTTTGATCTCTTACACATGTATTTCATTTTTGATCTCTTCTTGTTACTCCTAACATACATCTCTCATTACTTCTTTGAGTGGTCTGAAGTCTCTGTATTGCTCTCAGATCTATAAGTAAAAACTTAACACATTTATAATAATAATAAAAAAAGTGAGTATTAACACATTTATTTAACAACCTTTCTTATCAAATACAGAAGATATTTTCTTTTAATATTAAGTTGTTCCTAACAAAAGCACTTGATCAAAGTTTAATTCTATGATTAATATTATCCATTACATTTGTATCTGTATTAATAATTTACATGATCACCATCTCTTATATTAGCACATAATTGTTATTAAACAAGGCAATACTCTCCATACAGTAGTGCCACTCTGTGCCAACCAGAGTAATCAATGGATGCCAGAAGGCTTGTGCATAAAATTCCTATCTAATGCCTACTTATCCAATATCCCCAGACTAGTTTCTCACTTGTGACCATCATCAGTGAGGAGTCATGGATCTGAGAGCACTGCACCTAGATCTTAGGATCTAATGCAACCCTCAGCAGCCACCTTTTATCTCTACTTAACTATAAAACTCTGAGAATAAAATTGAAAGCACAATAATATTTTCAATCTAAGCTCAATAGCTTATATAGTCATATGGGTCAGAACTCAGTTCAGCATTCATACATTTTGGTGTCCCTGGCTCTTTAACAACCATAGCCACCACTATCCTATTAGGCAGGATTGGTGTTAAACCACTAAACATCACATGATCATATCTCTTATACTAGCACATAATTGTTATTAAAATACAGTAGTGCCACCCTATGCCAACCAGAGTAATTAATGGATGCTAGAAGGCTTGCGCATAAAATCCCTATCTAATGCATTAGATCCTAAAATCTAGGTGCAGTGCTCTCAGATCCAAGGCTCCTCACTGATGATGGCCACAAGCCAGAAACTAGTCTGGGGATATTGGATGAGCAGAAGCCCTTTAGCATTTATCTGTAGACCTACAGTATTTTTTTACCTTTATCTAATAATTCTTATATTTTCTGAAGCTCTAAAGCATTATTTACAAAAAACAATTACGTTATCTGCAAAATCTAGATGATTCAAATAATCACTATTTTTTTTTTAATCCTTAGCTTCCTATTTTAGTTTATAAAATGTTTCTTTTAAAACTGCTGCAAAAAGTTTTGGAGATATAGTGTCATTCTGTCATACACCCAGAGCCAGCTGAAAATAGTATGAATGGCGTGTCCACTCTAAGCCCTGCATTTATTAAGGCTCTTTGCTGGCAAGATCTTTGCTTTCTGCAAAAATCATAAAATAAAATGCTTAATTACTTGCTAAATGTAATTACATTTTCTTTTTTTTTTTTCTACGAAGGCCCTAGTCAAAATTATACAATTGTAGGATCACCAGTTGTGTGGTAATGTGGATTTTTCAGTTACAAACAGTGTGTGTGCTCAAATATTTCACAATGTTCTGGTCATGTAAGTGTGAATTCAGAATAGGTCAAGAATGATTCTTTTCATTAGATGTTTACATTCACTGAAATAGAATTCGCAAAAAAAAAAAAAATTATAATGATGTTATTAAAAGATTGCAATAAAACATTTAGATAGATAATATATAGGGTTTGAACTCAGATTTCCACATGACCTTCAACTATCCACGCTATCTCATGTTGCTGATACCCTTGATCACACACATATTGAAAATATAAATAATCACCAATATACATATTTCGTGCTAATCCAGCACTCATCAGTTGGTCCAGATTATCATCTTCACACATATATACAATCAATGCTCAGCTTACATTAAGATAGTCAATCTTAATACTTTAATGAACAGGCTTCAATCCACTCCACCCTTCAACTCTTCAGTCATCCATTTCATTGAAAATCTGAAATATAATGCTGGTAACGTCTAGCCATCCCTCGTATATGTATGTAAATGGATTATGTCCTGTACATGAGCAGTCCGAGTGACTTATGGTCAACATGGGTAAGATGAGAACATTGGCGTCAATGTGGGCTTTGAGTATTCCATCATCAGATTTCCAATGAAATGGATGGCTGAAGAGTTGTGGGGTGGAGTGGATTGAAGCCTGTCCATTAAAGTATTAAGATTGGCTATCTTAATATAAGCTGAGAATTGATTGTATATATGTGTGGTGATGATAATCTGAACCAACTGACGAGTGCTGGTTTAGCACGAAATACGTATATTAGTAATTATTTATCTTTTCGACATGTGTGTGATCAAGTGTGTCAGGAGTATGAGATAGCGTGGATAAATGAGGGTCGTTTGAAAGTCAAACCCCCTATATATTACATATTGGAGTGCAGGTATGAAAAAGCCTGTACTGTAGGGGAAAAAATCATATATTAAATAAAATATAATTTTTTTTTTTTGTATTATATGCATTTTATTTTGTTTTTTCAAATATTAATTCAATGAAATTGCTATAAATAATGATAAATAAGTAATTACTTATACATTACGAGTATTAATTTGTGTAATTTTATTTTGAGTAAATAAAATAAAATACACATAAGGAAAAAAGTATATTTCCTTGAATTTTTTTTTTAACGAATTCTTATTCGAAATAAATTTTAATAAGGAGATTCGTGCTTGATTTGATTTATAATAATTCTAAAGCAATATATTTATATCTGCAAATAGGATAAATATTTTTAAATACCGAAGTATTTTTATCATGATTAAACGATGCCCTCCCTTCCACATGAATAAATTGCTCCGGGCCCCGCTTTTGCTGAAGCTGCTGTGCACATACCCATCTCAATGTTAATCTTCTGCATTTTGATAAATATTCTTCAGAATATGATTATATTCTGTATCTATAAATATTGCCCAATACTTTAATTACTGAAGAAATGCTTACAGATCTCAAAAATCCAAAACATAATGGCAACTCATATTCATGGATCCTTTCTATAACATCCATTTTTATAACTGTTCTCAATACTTATATGTGATTATCTGTGCTAAAATTCACTTAAATCCTCTTTGTTCTTTTAGTTGGTTAAAATTCAAATCGCTGTAGACGAGTTGTAATTAATTCTGCAAGAGGTAATTACTTCCGCTTTGCAATTACAGATATTTAGAAATTATGCTTATTTATTTATTATTACAATTATCTTGATTAAAATTTTTGTTTACAACTGATAAAAGACTGTTAGGTCTGGAATTTCTAACATTATTACTTTTATTAAATATCAAAATTACCACTGCATTCTTCCAATTATCTGATATGTCATTATTATTTAAACATTTGATATATAACTTTGCCAACAATTTTTCTATGTCTTCACTTGTTTCATTTAAAATATAAATTATAATTCCATCATTACCAGGAGCATTTCCATTTATCATAGATTTAATTTCATGTTTCACTTCATTTAAAATACTAGGCAATTCAGACGATGTAGCAATTGTAGGGGATACTTTGATTTCGTTGTTGTTTACTGCTACATAATTTTTCATAGAAATTTCCAGCACATTTCATGATATCATCTCTCTTTTTTGTAATATTTCTACCTTTTTTTTTTTTTTCAGAAATGTTTTCTACCGATTTCAAAATGTTGTTTTAAACTTTTGAAACTTTTATTCTCAATAGCTATCCTTGTTAAATCATAATTATATTTTTTAATATCACTATTAGTTCTTTTTCACATCATGTTTACAAAACTCTAGATATTCAATTCCACCTAATGAATCACTTATATTTTTATCACATGATCACCATTTCTTATGCTTGCTCATAACTGTTATTAAAATAGGCAAAACTCTCCAAACAGTAGTTCCACTCAGTGCAAGCCAGAGTAATCAATAGATGCCAGAAAGCTTATGCATAAAATCCCTATCTAGTGCCTATATAAACTAATAAGTTTGGATTGAAAATATTACAAGTTTTCCAATTTTATTCTCATAAATTTTGTAGATAAGCAGAGATAAAAGGTGGCTGCTGGAGGGTTGTATTAGATCGTAAGATCTAGGTGCAGTGATATCAGATCCAGGGCTCCTCACTGATGAAAGCCACAAGCAAGAAACTAATCTGGAGATATTGGATGAGTAGGCACCTAGATAGGCATTTTATGCACAAGCCTTCTGGCATCTATTGATTACTCTAGCTTGCACCGAGTGGAACTACTGTTTAGAGAGTTTTGCCTGTTTTAATAACAGTTATGAGCAAGCATAAGAATGGTGATAATGTGATGTTTAGTGGTTTACTATCAATCTTGCATAATAGTATAGTGGTGGCTATGGTTATTGAAGAAACAAAGACACAATGAATGGGTATTGAACTGAGTTCAGACCTATATGACTATAGAAGCTAATGAGCTTGGATTGAAAATATTATTGGGTTTTCAATTTATTCTCATAGTTTCTAGTTAAGCAGAGATAAAAGGTGGCTTCTGAAGGATTACATTAGATCCTAAAATCTAGGTGTAGTGCTCTTAGATCCAAGGCTCCTCACTGATGAAAGCCACAAGCTAGAAACTAGGATGGGGATATTTTATGAGTAGGCATTAGATAGAGATTTTATGCACAAGCCTTCTGGCATCTATTGATTACTCTGGCTTGCACTGAGTGGCACTACTGTTTGGAGAGTTTTTCCTATTTTACATATATTTTCACATTCCTTCTTTTCTTCATTCATTGTCTTGTCTCAATACAAAATTTATTGGTAAATTAATGCTTTCTTATATAAGCTATCTTTGTTGCAGTTCTTAATATTGTAAAAGTTATTTTTTATTGATTTTAATCAAACTTGAATGATTTTCAAAATCTGTTAATATTTTTAAATAATTTACAATCTCTAATTTTAATTCATTGGAATGTTTCTGAAGTTTAAGAATATCATCTGAGAACTCTGTTTTCTTTATTATTTTTGACTCTTGTTTTAATATATATCTTATATCTCACTAATTGATGATCACTCCATGTTGAATTTATTAATAACATTACAATCTTAAAATACCTATTTTCTGTTAGTCAAACTATAATCCAATTTTTTGCTGTATCTTCATTTGGATACTACCATATCCATTTAGCATTTTTTTAAAAGAAAGAAATCATAGTATACAGTTTTTGTTTTTCTGCTAACTGCATTTGTCTATATCATAATTTCTATCACTACAACAAAATGTACTCACAGTACTTTCATCTTTCAACCATTTATCAATTCTAGCATTAAAGTCTCCCACAATTTTATAATATTGTTTTATCTGATCAAAAGCTTTTGTACATCCATATAAAAATCCTTTACTTTCTTCATCAGAATGAGAATTTATTGGAGCATCAACTTGAATAATCTGCATTTGACATCTTCCATTAAGTTGAAGAACTGAACTTGCCAATCTGTCTAGTACATCATCAATCTCCACAAGGTTGTTCTTCAATTTTTATTATAAAGCATGTGACAGCTTTTTAAATTAATTGCCTCTTCAGCTTTTCATCTAACTTCATAAAGTTCAAAAATGTCATATTTAATATTAGACAGTTCTTATAATTCATACAATCTTCATTAATTTGAAAAATAATCTGCAGTTGTAAATATTTAACCAAAAAGTCATCAACAAATAGCAGCTTTGGTTCATAATATCGGGGAATTCTTAGCTTCCTTCACCTCTGGCCACTGTACACTGGTTTGGCTGATAACTTTGTAGCCTCATGGGAATAAGAGATATGATTTACATATCTATTATTGCTGTGTATGCATATATATAATGAAAGGGAATCTGAACTCAGACTTTCAAACATCCTACACCACACAATATGAAAAAAAAATGCTGTCCAACATATGTACTTCATGCTGAACCAGCACTCATTAGTTGGTCCATATCATCTTCCACACACATATATAGTCAGTGCTCAGTTTATATTAAGATAGCAAATCTACATACTCTCCAACTATTCAGTCATCCATATTACTGAAAAATTTGATGATGGAATGCTCAAAGACCTTGATAATGTCAATATTAAATCTAGGTTAATTATATACATTACAATTATATATATAAAATTAAAGAATAAAATAAAAGTGGGTGTGTGTACAAGGTTTTAATGCTGATATTTAGAATACTCCAGAAATAGAATAAATAATCAATATGCAGAAAAAAACTAATTATTTGAATTTGCAACAGGCTAATTTGCATGTAAAGAAAAGTTCAGTTTGTGCAAATTAGCAAAGCTTATAAAAGGGTCTACAGAAGAAAAATTAAAGGAAAGAAAAAATAAGCAATAGTGTAAAAGAAGTACAGTAAAATGGTATGCATATTACTGAGTTGAGTTATGTTCTGGTATTCTGGAAATTAATAAAGAAGAGGTCTAGTCAAGAATACAATTTTATTATTTTCAGAACAATTGTGAGGTGTAGTATGCTTATAAAATTATAGAGCTAGAAAGTTTCAGAATTAAAGAGTCTTTATAGATATTAAATCTCTAAGGAAATATAAACTGTTATGAGATCTATGTGATCTTGTTCTTAACTGGAAAATAGTGAGGTGAATTACTAATTTTTTACTAATACAATTATTATTATTCAGATTAAATGAACTCTTGAAATTTATATAAATTTTAGATTTTTATTTTATTTATAAAATGTAATTATCCAGTGGCATAGTCCTGGATATATTATTTGCTTAATTTGACAGTTTAATCTGGAAGCATAAATAAAGGATTAGTTTGAGATAGTAAATTTAGAGTGCCATGAACTGAAAATGAAGAACAGCATGATAACATTTGATATGAAAATCTGGATCAATGGCAAATATGTGCAAATCATATTGAAAGGTATATGCTTATGAATGAAATAACAGATAAATTTAAAGTTGCAGCAGTATTTTGGATGTCTGGCAAAGAAGTATTAAATATGTGCAATATAGACAAGGCTGCTATATATATATATATATATATGTAACGGGCATATATATATATATATATATATATATATATATAAATAACAGGCACATACATACATTACACTGTTTTTTATTAGTAAACATTAAAAGAATAAAAGTTTGCAAATAAAAACTTCTTTTTTAAGAATTAAAAATTGAAAATTAAAAAATCATCTTAAACTCATGTATATATATAAATACGCACAGATAATAATAAAAAAAATATTATTAAAATAAAACTTTATTAAAAATAAAAAAAATATTTTAAAAGAAAAACTTAAAAAGATTTAGAGATAAAAATATATTTTTAATTTTGGAAAACACATTAAGTAATCAGAAAATGGAAATGATTGTTTTAATTAGTCAATGTAAACTAGCCTTGGGCATTGAAATGTATAAGCAATGGTCAGATAGGAAAACAATAGCAACTAATAGCAAATGAAAGAAATCCATCGGGAAATTGGACCTCAATGAAAAGGTTTTCACCATCATGACGTAATGTTGAGTTAATCCACAAAATTGTTATAAAAGGAAAGGTTTGAAAATAAAAGAATTAAAGAGCTATTAAAAGAGGACAGTGGTGTTATGTGTTAGTGCGGAGTTGAAGGAGAAGGGATTAAAAAGATGCACTCTTCAATCCCTTCAGTTGTTAAAAAAAAAGGAAATTAAACATCGCTTTTCTTATACTGAGGACAACAGGATCTTCGGGGGATTTAACGTGGATTCCAAACGGCATGAAATGGATAAAGAGGACCATTTTAAAAATTGTAAGAACTTTAAAAACATTTTGAAACACTAACTTTAAAATATAAACTTTCTCAGTCTTTAATTTATAAGAAATAGAATCCTATCTGACCAACGTTATTTATTAATTAGTTATAATTTTATTTAATATATTTCTTTTGTAAAATCATTTCCATTTATATTTTTTTTTTGTTCTTTAAGTTTTATTATGATTTCTGTTTTCCGATAAATTAAAATATATCAATGATAAACTTAAGTCGGGCATGAATGGCTGTATAGATTTGTAAAGTTATATTAGGGGAGGGTAATCTTAGGTTATTTATTTTGTGGTTGAATTGGGTCAATGAATTGGATATATTAATGTAGTTAGTAGAAGTAATTCGAGTTTCGCTACAAGCAGAATCGCTTATACGCTGCACACTTCCGTTTTGCCTATGGAAGGGATTATAAGACGTAGAATGCTGTTCCTTTCTATGGAGTTTTTTTTTATTGCTCTTCTTGTCAGATAGATGTAGTATTCCTATCTGATGAGAGGCAATTTCTTCTCTTAATCTTTTGTGCTGCTGTATTTCATATTACATTGAATGCATCAATATATCAGATGAATTGACATTAGTTTGACTGCAAACTTTTAGCCTAGGGTTAAATAAGGATAGAATATTTTCTTTCAAATGCAAATCTATGTAGTCTATTCATATTTGACAATTTAAATAAAAATGCATTAAATTTAAGTTGGGTATGGAAGTTGCATGGATTCGTTATCGGTTAATTATGTTTTTGGTTTTCATATTTGATCAAAATATATAGACATTCGGTAAATAATGATACCTTACGGTGAGTATCTAAAATGTATTTATTCGGATGTCTTTTAAGTTATTGGTGTCACTGCGGTATCTTACAATGAATACCAGTGGGTTTCTTGTATTCCCTATGCAATTGATGGTATCAATGATTTTGTATTTTGATCATTTATGTTTACTTTGAAATGTTTTTGACTGTGTAATCTATGTAACCGATCTATACTCAACATTAAAAACACATTTTATAAATCCATCTGTGCGAACTTATAAATTTAAAATGTAAACTTATAAAAATTAAAATGTAAAATCAAATTCTAAAATCATGTTAAAATTATAAAATAAAGTAATGTTAAAATGATTCAAAATTTATATGTGCATTAATAAATGTTTGTGTGTATAATTACTGGCAGTGGCTTATTTTAGTCTTTTTTTATATATTCTTAGATAAGAATTTATTATATTATTTAATCTCTGCTACTCCTTGATCTAGTGACATGGGCTAATGACCGGAATCAAAATATTAAAAAAAAAATTATTATTATTTTTGACTTACGTATCTGCCTACTTTATAAATTTTTCTAGGTTCAAATGCCTAGATGGTGCCCTGTAGTGTGGATGACATTAAGTACTCTTCTCTAATCGTTACAACTGGCTACCCAACTTGGGCCAATCTATTAATAAAAACCACGTATACCCTGAGTAAATTTCTTTTTTCAAAATGAAATATTTTTATCTGATACATACAGTCGTATACTTTAAATCTTATAAAAGCACTGCCAGAAAGAAATTGCACATATGTTAAACATGAGAAAGTATTAATAATATTAAATTGTATTTTGTTAAAAAGAAAGTCAAAAGGTTGCAATTAATATGTTTTTTGTTTGTTAATATATGTTATGCTTTAACGTGTATAGGCACGCACAACATAAGTTTATGATCAAAATGTGGTGCCTTATGATGAGTACCTTTGCGAATTACTTCAGTGTAACCCTATGTATGCATTTAAATCAGTCATAAATAAGTTGGTGGTATTTATAATTGTGCTGCAAATATACACGTTTAAACCCATTATTTCTTAAAACATATTTACCTCAATGCAACCTTCTTAAATAAATAATTTATAAAATTTGCTTGTCATGCCGTGTGTAAAAATAAAATGTATAAAAAAATAGAACTCTTGTGGGGAGGAGGTGAACGTAAATGGTCCTTAGGAAAATGATAGCAAACATTTTTTTTTTTGGTATATAGTCTTTATACTAACCGAATGTTTTGTAAATTTTGTTAATCATGTACCGTAATTACTAACCCTAAGTAAAATATTTTTTTTTGTTCATTTTTTTTAAGCAAGTTTACTGATATATAACGAGCACATACGTATGTTACATTGTTTTTTTATTAGTAAACATTAAGAGAATAAAAGTTCGCAAATAAAAACTTCTTTTTTAAGAATTAAAAATTAAAAAATCATCTTAAACTCGTATATATATAAAATCGCACAGATAATAATAATAAAAAATTATTATTAAAATAAAACTTTATTAAAGATAAAAAAAATATTTTAAAAGAAAAAACTTAAAAAGATTTAGAGATAAAAATATATCTTTAATTTTGGAAAACACATTAAGTAATCAGAAAATGGAAATGATTGTTTTAATTAGTCAATGTAAACTAGCCTTGGGCATTGAAATGTATAAGCAATGGTGAGATAGGAAAACAATAGCAACTAATAGCAAATGAAAGAAATCCATCAGGAAATCAGACCTCAATGAAAAGGTTTTCACCATCATGACATAATATTGAGTTAATCCACAAAATTATTATAAAAGGAAAGGTTTGAAAATAAAAGAATTAAAGAGCTATTAAAAGAGGACAGTGGTGTTATGTGTTAGTGCGGAGTTGAAGGAGAAGGGATTGAAAAGACACACTATTCAATCCCTTCAGTTGTTAAAAAAAAGAAGAAATTAAACATCGCTTTTCTTATACTGAGGACAACAGGATCATTGGGGGATTTAATGTGGATTCCAAACAGCATGCAATGGATAAAGAGGACCATTTTAAAAATTGTAAGAACTTTAAAAACATTTTGAAACACTAAGAACTTTAAAATATAAACTTTCTCAGTCTTCAATTTATAAGAAATAGAATCCTATCTGACCAACATTATTTATTAATTAGTTATAATTTTATTTAATGTATTTCTTTTATAAAATCATTTCCATTTATATTTTTTTTTTGTTCTTTAAGTTTTATTATGATTTCTGTTTTCCGATAAATTAAAATATATCAATGATAAACTTAAGTCGGACATGAATGGCTGTATAGATTTGTAAAGTTATATTAGGGGAGGGTAATCTTAGGTTATTTGTTTCGTGGTTGAATTGGGTCAATGAATTGGATATATTGATGTAGTTAGTAGATGTAATTCGAGTTTCGCTACAGGCAGAATCGCTTATACGCCGCACACTTCCATTTTGCCTATGGAAGGGATTATAAGACTTGAATGCTGTTTTTTTCTATGGAGTTTTTTTTTTTATTGCTCTTCTTGTCAGATAGATGTAGTATTCCTATCTGACAAGAGGCAATTTCTTTGCTTAACCTTTTGTGCTGTTGTATTTCATATTACATTGAATGCATCAATATATCAGATGGATTGATGTTAGTTTGACTGCGAACTTTTAGCCTAGGGTTAAATAAGGATAGAATATTTTCTTTCAAATGCAAATCTATATAGTCTATTCATATTCGACACTTTAAATAAAAATGCATTAAATTTAAGTTGGGTATGGAAGTTGCATGGATTCGTTATCGGTTAATTATGTTTTTGGTTTTCATATTTGATCAAAATATATAGACATTCGGTAAATAATGATACCTTACGGTGAGTATCTAAAATGTATTTATTCGGATGTCTTTTAAGTTATTGGTGTCACTGCGGTATCTTACAATGAATACCAGTGGGTTTCTTGTATTCCCTATGCAATTGATGGTATCAATGATTTTGTATTTTGATCATTTATGTTTACTTTGAAATGTTTTTGACTGTGTAATCTATGTAACCGATCTATACTCAACATTAAAAACACATTTTATAAATCCATCTGTGCGAACATATAAATTTAAAATGTAAACTTATAAAAATTAAAATGTAAAATCAAATTCTAAAATCAAGTTAAAATTATAAAATAAAGTAATGTTAAAATGATTCAAAATTTATATGTGCATTAATAAATGTTTGTGTGTATAATTACTGGCAGTGGCTTATTTTAGTCTTTTTTTATATATTCTTAGATAAGAATTTATTATATTATTTAATCTCTGCTACTCCTTGATCTAGTGACATGGGCTAATGACCGGAATCAAAATATTAAAAAAAAAATTATTTTTTTTTACTTACGTATCTGCCTACTTTATAAATTTTTCTAGGTTCAAATGCCTAGATGGCTCCCTGTAGTGCAGATGACATTAAGTACTCTTCTCTGATCGTTACAACTGGCTACCCAACTTGGGCCGATCTATTAATAAAAACCATGTATACCCTGAGTAAATTTCTTTTTTCAAAATGAAATATTTTTATCTGATACATAAAGTCGTGTACTTTAAATCTTATAAAAGCACTGCCAGAAAGAAATTGCACATATGTTAAACACGAGAAAGTATGAATAATATTAAATTGTATTTTGTTAAAAAGAAAGTCAAAAGGTTGCAATTAATATGTTTTTTTGTTTGTTAATATATGTTATGCTTTAACGTGTATAGGCGCGCACAACATAAGTTTATGATCAAAATGTGGTGCCTTACGATGAGTACCTTTGGGAATTACTTCACTGTAACCCTATGTATACATTTAAATCAGTCATAAATAAGTTGGTGGTATTTATAATTGTGCTGCAAATATACACGTTTAAACCCATTATTTCTTAAAACATATTTACCTCAATGCAACCTTCTTAAATAAATAATTTATAAAATTTGCTTGTCATGCCGTGTGTAAAAATAAAATGTATAAAAAAATAGAACTCTTGTGGGGAGGAGGTGAACGTAAATGGTCCTTAGGAAAACGATAGCAAACATTTTTTTTTTTTTGGTATATAGTCTTTATACTAACCGAATGTTTTGTAAATTTTGTTAATCATGTACCGTAATTACTAACCCTAAGTAAAATATTTTTTTTGTTCATTTTTTTTAAGCAAGTTTACTGATATGTAACGGGCACATACATACGTTACATTGTTTTTTTATTAGTAAACATTAAGAGAATAAAAGTTCGCAAATAAAAACTTCTTTTTTAAGAATTAAAAATTAAAAAATCATCTTAAACTCGTATATATATAAAATCGCACAGATAATAATAAAAAAAATTATTATTAAAATAAAACTTTATTAAAAATAAAAAAAATATTTTAAAAGAAAAAACTTAAAAAGATTTAGAGATAAAAATATATCTTTAATTTTGGAAAACACATTAAGTAATCAGAAAATGGAAATGATTGTTTTAATTAGTCAATGTAAACTAGCCTTGGGCATTGAAATGTATAAGCAATGGTCAGATAGGAAAACAATAGCAACTAATAGCAAATGAAAGAAATCCATCGGGAAATCGGACCTCAATGAAAAGGTTTTCACCATCATGACATAATGTTGAGTTAATCCACAAAATTATTATAAAAGGAAAGGTTTGAAAATAAAAGAATTAAAGAGCTATTAAAAGAGGACAGTGGTGTTATGTGTTAGTGCGGAGTTGAAGGAGAAGGGATTGAAAAGACACACTATTCAATCCCTTCAGTTGTTAAAAAAAAAGAAGAAATTAAACATCGCTTTTCTTATACTGAGGACAACAGGATCATCGGGGGATTTAATGTGGATTCCAAACAGCATGCAATGGATAAAGAGGACCATTTTAAAAATTGTAAGAGCTTTAAAAACATTTTGAAACACTAAGAACTTTAAAATATAAACTTTCTCAGTCTTCAATTTATAAGAAATAGAATCCTATCTGACCAACATTATTTATTAATTAGTTATAATTTTATTTAATGTATTTCTTTTGTAAAATCATTTCCATTTATATTTTTTTTTGTTCTTTAAGTTTTATTATGATTTCTGTTTTCCGATAAATTAAAATATATCAATGATAAACTTAAGTCGGACGTGAATGGCTGTATAGATTTGTAAAGTTATATTAGGGGAGGGTAATCTTAGGTTATTTGTTTCGTGGTTGAATTGGGTCAATGAATTGGATATATTGATGTAGTTAGTAGATGTAATTCGAGTTTCGCTACAGGCAGAATCGCTTATACGCCGCACACTTCCATTTTGCCTATGGAAGGGATTATAAGACTAGAACGCTGTTTTTTTCTATGGAGTTTTTTTTTATTGCTCTTCTTGTCAGATAGATGTAGTATTCCTATCTGACAAGAGAAAATTTCTTTGCTTAACCTTTTGTGCTGTTGTATTTCATATTACATTGAATGCATCAATATATCAGATGGATTGATGTTAGTTTGACTGCGAACTTTTAGCCTAGGGTTAAATAAGGATAGAATATTTTCTTTCAAATGCAAATCTATGTAGTCTATTCATATTCGACACTTTAAATAAAAATGCATTAAATTTAAGTTGGGTATGGAAGTTGCATGGATTCGTTATCGGTTAATTATGTTTTTGGTTTTCATATTTGATCAAAATATATAGACATTCAGTAAATAATGATACCTTATGGTGAGTATCTAAAATGTATTTATTCGAATGTCTTTAAGTTATTGGTGTCACTGCGGTATCTTACGATGAATACCAGTGGGTTTCTTGTATTCCCTATGCAATTGACGGTATCAATGATTTTGTATTTTGATCATTTATGTTTACTTTGAAATGTTTTTGACCATGTAATCTATGTAACTGATCTATACTCAACATTAAAAACACATTTTATAAATCCATCTGTGCGAACTTATAAATTTAAAATGTAAACTTATAAAAATTAAAATGTAAAATCAAATTCTAAAATCAAGTTAAAATTATAAAGTAAAGTAATGTTAAAATGATTCAAAATTTATATGTGTGTTAATAAATGTTTGTGTGTATAATTACTGGCAGTGGCTTATTTTAGTCTTTTTTATATATATTCTTAGATAAGAATTTATTATATTATTTAATCTCTGCTACTCCTTGAGCTAGTGACATGGGCTAACGACCGGAATCAAAATATTAAAAAAAAAAAAATTTTTTTTGACTTACGTATCTGCCTACTTTATAAATTTTTCTAGGTTCAAATGCCTAGATGGCGCCCTGTAGTACAGATGACGTTAAGTACTCTTCTCTGGATCGTTACAATATGTTGATATGAAGATTTTCACAGGTTGCATATATAAAAGACATATTTGTCAAGCATTGTTAGCTGAGAGGTCAGCACAGCCGCCTTGCAAGCAAGCAGTTGGTTGCAGACAGTTGTTGCAGGTTTGCCTCCCAGTTGTTGCTATGACTTATGAAAAAAAAGACATTTTGCAGGTTCATCCATGTTAAAAAATTTAAATATTGATATACCGACATTTTGACTTGATCACCCAAGTCATCCACTGGGTGATAAAAGGTAGAAAGATGGTTGTAGAGGTGCTACAATCACTGATTTGAAAAAAATGTTAAAGTTTCACCAATAGCAAAAATGTTAAATTAAGAATGTTTTTTAAAAAAAATCTTTCCAAATGGAAGGAAGTTTGCATGTATTATCTTGCATGTATTATCTGGTCTTTTAAGTATCTCAACTGGCTTCCCCTAATTTTGCATCTTAGAATTTTACTAATATTATAATATTATATAAGATTTTACTAATATTATATACTTAAAAGGCCAGATTGTATCAATAAGCGAGATAATACATGCAAACTTCCTCCTATTTGGAAAGATTTTTTTAAAAAACATTCTTAATTTAGCATTTTTGCTATTGGCGGTACTTTAACGTTTTTTTTAGTGATTGTAGTGCCTCTACAACCATCTTTCTACCTTTTATCACCCAGTAGGGGACGTGTGATCAAATCAAAATGTCGGTATATCAATATTTAAATTTTTTAACATGGATGAACCCGCAAAATATGTCATATATATATATATATAATTAGAACTTAGAGAGATTAAGTAATGATAAGCACTTCCATGTAAGAAAAGGATTGATTGAAAGATAAAGCACAAATATTATTAATTGTTTTCTAGAAACATTCCAAATTATGGGGAAATATATAAAAAGTCAGAGATAAGGAAGACGGAGCCTTTTACACACCTTCACATATTGGGAGCTGATCATGCTTGCAGAAGATACAAAGTGGCCAAGTGTGAGAACTATGGAGGGACCCAGTGAATTCTACACCTGAAGGTTATTTACGCCTCATTGGCCAAGCATGTCGTAATAATATTGATATGTAATATATATTAAGCATTATTCGGTAAATCTTACTATTGTATAACTTGTGGAAATAAAGTCAGTATTTAGTTATAATAACTTGCTTCTGAATTACTTTTTGTTTTTGTTGGTCTGATCACCTTTACCCCTGATTACAGGACTCATGGTGGCTGTATATAGCAATGTGACAAATCATTTATATGATCCTAAGCTGCCCAGGAAAACCCTATGAAGAGATACTGATAAAACTAAATACATATTTAAACCTATAATGCTGAAATTTATGGAGCTTCTTTATTTTTGAGGGAGGCTACAGCCATAAAATGAGAGTATAAGTGAATGTGACTTGATTCTATTAACATTGGTGAAGAATTGTGAATTTAAGAATTATATCATTGAAATGCTGCAAGATCAGCTACTAAGAGAAATAAGAAATGTAAAACTTAAAGAAATATTACTAAGTGAGAAGGAATTAACATACAAGGTTGTTATTGAATGAGCATTAACTTATGAAGCCATTGTAGACCATATGAAAACTTTCAGAAATGTAAAATAAAACAATTCTTTAGAAATGAGTAAAATGCAGCAAAACCATGAAAGATAAATAAAAAGTTAACAAAACCTTTTCTATTTGTGTTATTGCTGTGGAAAGACATACTTTTTTAAAACCTAACTGCAGATTTAAAATGAAAAAATGTTTTTAACTGTGAATTGAAAGATCACTTGTCAAAAGTTATGTAAGTGATAAATGAGAAATCAAGATTTACAGTGAAAGTAAATCAAAAAGAAGAATGATCTAAAATATTGACAATGATAAACAAATTGGAAAATAGTGATAATATGCCAAAATTAAGGGTGAAAATCTATGATCAAAATGTAAAAATGGAGATCAACAATGGAGTGGGCATAACATTAATATTAAGAAATGACTGTACTATGATTCATTGAAAGGCAAATGTCAATGATGAATTGAAAAATTCTACAGTGATAAAGTCAGATGTAAATGAAAACCACATAACAATGAGAGGAATGGCCTTAGTATCTATAAGAGTAAATAGCCATTATATGTAGCAGAATGGAATATTAATTGGAAGAAGTTGTTTAAGACTTTTGGAATAATTATCAGATATCTGAAAACTGTTAATATAAATTTACCAAGTAAAAAATTTAAATCCTAGCTTGAAGCTACAGAAGATTGACAGTGAATTTATTAAACTATACAAAACTATTTCATGAAAAAATATTCTCTGTATTCAAAATAGGTTGAATATTATGAAAATAAAAAACACAAGTATAGAAAGTGTTATAAAAAAGTTTTGAACAAACTCTTTGTGATGCATGGTTATCCAAAGACTATAGTAAGAGATAATGGAACTGGGTTCAGCTTGAAGAAATTCTTGTTCTTACTTCAAAATGAATACAGCATGTATTAACAACAGCTTATCACTCACAATCTAATGCAATAGCAAAGAAGACAGTTCAACAGCTGAAAATTGCACTTAACGAGAAGAAATATGTTGACATACATGAAGTAATTATCACTGCTATATTTTATCAACATTTTACACCCAGCATGGTCACAAAGAAAACTCCCATGGAGGTGCTATCAAGATGATGCACGAGAACATACTCATCTATCTCATTTCCAAATAAAAGTAGAAAGAAAAATGACTATTTGGAAAATGTAAAATTTATCATGAACCAAAATGCACAGACTAAAGAAATATTAAAGAGGAAATGGCTACCAGGAATAATAGCAAAAATAGTATGTGAACAAATATTCAAAATAAGGTTAGCAGTCTATTTAAATGTCATATAAATCATATTAAAGTATGAAGAACAGAACCATAAGATGATGTAGTGATCATTCGAAATTCAGAGAAAAAAATCAGACTGATATTTCTGATGAAATTGAATTAAAAACTTCAATTGGCTCTCCTGCTCAAGAAGAAGCTATTAAAGTAAAAATGAACCGGAAAAAAAATACTATGAAATCAGAGGAAGAAAATAGAACCTCGATAAGGCCTACATGAGCACAGAGAAAAACAATAAAGCTACAAGTTCTATGTTAAAGATAAAGCACTACTATAGGGAGTTTCTGGAGTAGATGGTAATGCTATGTATACACATACATATATTGTAATGCTATCAAACATTCATTCAAATTGTGTTTACAATTATTAAAAATAAAACGCTCATAAACAACGTGAAGGTTTTAATAAATAAATAAATTTGTAAAAATCTAAAGAGTTTTTAGTAGTTTAAATAAAATACAGTTCATAAAAGAAAATAGAATAAAAGTCTAAAGAGTTGTTTTTCTATTATTAGTAGTTTGAAATAAAAATTATTCATACAAATGTGTTTATTGATTAGAAGGGGGTAGAAAAAATATAACTTAGACAAGCTAGAAGTAGTGATTTTCAAATAATTAAAAAAAGATCTTTTTTTCATTTAAGTTAAAAAAAAAAGAAAGTGAATAAAAATATTAAAAGTTGTGATAGTTCAAAAATAAATCTCTCTTTTTGTTTAAAATATTAAAGAAAGAAAAAAAAAGGAAAGTAATCTTAAAAACTAAATAGTGAGTTGATTTTAGAAATATATATGTGTGTAAATGAGGAGTTGATTTTAAATATAGCAAATATATATGTGTGTTAATATCGATTGTAAACATAGCAAAATATGTGTGTGCTAAATATCAAAGAATAAATAAAATTTAAAAAAAAGAATTTGCAATGGCTGTTAAGTCAAACAAAACCACAAAACAACAAATTTGTGATGGCTACCAATAAAAACATGTAATCAAAAGCTTATCAAAGGAATGTATTCAAAAACAGTGGAGGAACTTCAACAACAGATAGCCGGTGGACATACAAACCAATTATCAAAATGACAACAGGTCATCATATAAATAATCCAGTTTTTCATTCATCGGACAATCAGTTGTGTTCAATCTATAAAAGAGTTCAGTTCAGAGTTGAGAACACAATCAGATTAAATCAGTCTTCAATCAGTTCAGTCAATTGATCAGTTGACAATGCAGTGTTAAAAACCTCGGAATTATATGACTTTTCTCCAGCCTGAGTCTGATGAAACAGCTAACCTGCCCAGAAAAAGTAATGCCTGCCTAACAACTTAAAAATCCACTTTCAATATCTAACTGCCTTAAAGAATAATGCCATGGAATACTAAATTCAGCTGGCTGGAAATATTTTCACATGAAGTAACAACCAGCAAGAAGTCCATGTTCAAATCCTAGGTAATAAATAACATTTTCTTATTTCCATTTCTAATTAAAGTAGCCATTGCAATCCTTAAAGCCCCCAGAATCAGTTAACAAATGAACTCTATAGCATGCATAAAGAACTATTGATGTGCGCGTTTTGAAATGTCATGTATGTGAGTGCTGTATGACATTTTATATTGATTTCATGTGTTTATTAAATGCCATGTATTATTTAATGCTTGTGTTATATCCAATTTATTATATGAATTCAGAGTGTTGCATAGTCATTAAAGGTATTTAACATTGTCTATGTTAATTGAGTTTTTATAAAAGTTAGTTAAAATTAGGATAATAAGTACTTATTTAAAATAAATTATCTTTTATACTTAATATTTGTCAGTCAATTCTTTACCACTAATTAAAAAAATAATGTGTTATTGTATTACAATTGATTGAGCTAGTCATGAGATATTTCGAGCACTGTATTATGGGCCTACTGTCCAAACACATTAGTTCTCATAACTAGCTGGCTCCTGAGGTTTACCTCAAAACAAATAAAGTGCTTGAATAGTAGTTGAATCTAGCAGTCAAGGTGGGCCACAGTGTGGAAATGTAATCGTGTTATGCATTGCATAACTCGATCTGACTATGGGTATTGTCGATGGCTCTGCTATCGATGGTATTCACCCCTCTGCTCGAATGGACTGGTCCATTCATGTAATATTTATAATATAAAATTATAAATAAATAAGGTTTAAACTCAGTTAAACCTAGCAAGTAGAGTATGCTAAATCATCTTACGATGCACCCGGCACAATATATTATCTGATTCTAAAATGTTATTCATAACTAAAAAAAAAAATATTCAAGACTAAAAATAATAAATATAATAAAATAACTTGTACATGATATCTAAGTTGAAAGTATATATCAAGTGACTGCTATAATATTAATTAATGTTTTAAGATATTAATTAAAATATTTTTAGATTAGAATAACTTCTGTTTCCAATAAAAATAGCTTTTTCTATTGTCTCTTTGTGCTCTTTCTTTTATTCCCTCTTTCCTTTTAATCTATTTTTTCATCTTATTATTTTCAGTTATTTAGGCTAGTATAGGATGATCATGGTATTTCATTATCTCTGACAATGGAATGAAATTTTTTGTGAAATCATATTTCCATAATTTATTGTATATTATCGATCTGGAATTTAAACCTTTCTCTTCTTTTTTTCGTATATGTAAATGTATAAGCTCTTTGATATTTAGAAAACATTCAGCAGATTTCAAATGTTTTTAGTTGTAATCTTACATAAGGTAGTATAATCAATAACGTTTTGTTTTATAACAAGATTTCTTAAAGCAGTTTTATTTAAGGATTCTTCTATCTTCCACAAATATAGAGATCTACAAAGGTTATCAATAAGTGATATTATATAAAATCTTCCAGATTGCTATGCTTAATGAATTATTACTTAAAAGGATGAAATAATCATAATATCCATAATGTGGCAAATTAGGCAACAAATGGTCACAATAAAAATAAATATTTAGAATTTATTTTTAAATATATGCACAATCTTAACTTGGGTGATAATTATTCAATTACAAAAAGATAATTAGAAAAATAGAGAAATGGATTTTAAGCAAAGCAATAGAAATAAGTTGGAGAAATAAAATTAGCAATATAAAAGTATTGAAAAGATCAATTGGGAACTGATTATTTATTAACAAAATTATGAGGGAAAAAACTGGATCAAACATATACTTTGATGTAAGAGAATTATAAAAAATATATTTAAAGGGATTGTAGATAATATATAAAATAAACTACAAAAAAGGAGAAATGGACTGATGCTTTTGAAAAAAGGAACAGAGCAAGACATTTAAAGAATTTTAAAAGAGAGTCAGTATGATAAAAAGATTGAATTTTTTTTTTTTAGTTTTGCTCATTTTTGCTTAAGAATTTTTAGTAGGCTCTGTATTTTTTGAAGCTTTGCTCTTGTTTATTTTTAAATACTGCTTCAATCATGTATGAACGTATATATATGGTTTTATGTGCACCAAAAATCTAACATATAAGAACCTTAAGATCTTGAAAACATCGCTTTACAACAGTTTTAGATTATAGAAGGAAAATGTAAGCTTGCAAAGCATGATTATGATTAAGTGAATGATTAAATACTCAGGAGATATGTGAAGTTTAAGCACCAAAAGTGAAAGATTGAGCATTGATACATAAACCTTTAATTCTTGAGACTGTCACTCTAGTATAATGCCAAACTGCAATGGGTCAATAATATAATATATACAATGATAATGTTGTTATTGTAACGGGATATATATATATGCCTTATATTTAAATTGTAATACTTAATTTTTTTATACATATCTAATACTGAATTAAAATCACAAACGTTCAAAATGCACAGATAACGAATAATTAATTTATTAATGTTTGATTTAAATATTAAAATAAGCTTTAAAAAATTATAGAATCGAAACAAAGATTCTAATCTTTAAATAAAGTATAATAAAAAACCTTTTTAATAATAGCGAAGAGTTTTTAATCTTAAAAATAAAAATTACAAACAGATCCTTAGGGCAAAATGACTATTGAAAAGATGATTACGAAAGAGATAAGACTAGAGGAATAGAAACAAACGACTTGATTTTCCTGCCCAAAGATATAGACACAGACCTCAGTGGAAAAATCCAAGTAGCCACAAACCCAAAATATACTTAGTCACAAACCCAAAATATACTACAAGCTCAAGGAACCAATGAAATAGAGCTATGGAATATGTTTGATAGATCCGTGCATTCCAGAGATAAGGTGCCTAAGGACTATAAAAAGAAAATCACAAAGAAAATTAGAATTAGAGAGAATTAGAAAATTAAAGTTTGCATTCCATTGTCTTTGGTGAAAGTAAAATAATTAAATATATATATATATATTGTCGCTATCACTAAAAATGTAATCCGCTTCATCGTGCTTCCTTCGGTTTGGCTGGCCGAAGACAGCTTTCATCTCCACAGATTCCAGGATTGAATCACTGGTACCGTCTTTAGAAAAAAAATCGTAAATGCATCCTCATAAATTGTCATCACCCACAAGAAATGGATCTTGTGTCAATTCAGATCTTCATCGCGAAGGAACAAGTGCAGAGAAAGAAAGGAAAGTATATATTATTGAAAAAAAAACATTATAAACTCTTAATATACAATCTCAGAACTTTATTTTCCTTTAAAGATGAATTATAGACTTTCTCTCTTGATCAAATCTGAACTCTATTTTTATAAACTTTAAAAATTTTAAATCTTATCTAAAATTCAAACGTAATCCTTTTAAAATATGTGTTATATGTTTTCATTTATGCTAAGTGTAAGATCTGTTTGTAATAGGGTAGGGGTTTGCGATTGCAAACTTAAATTTAAAAATAAAACACATATCATTATTTGTGCATTATTAAATTTTAAAAGTAGGTTAAAAATAGTATTTGTGGTAAAAGGATAAGTTAAATATAGATGTCATTTTAAAATGATTTAAAACATTAAACTAAAAAAAATTTTTTAAGAATTAAATTAATAGATTAACTAAATTTAAGTTGAGTGTAGATGGCTGCTAGACTCATTTATGTTAGTTTAAAGGGGTTTTGACTTCGGACTATTTGTTTCGTAGTTGTATCAATGCTGGTGGAGAGATATATGGACATTTATATCAATGTAATGTGAAGTGTGTTAGCACATAAGGATGACGAGTCCAACTGAATGCATGAGCCCAAAGAGGCAGTCATAGCATTGCAATGGACACAGATGTATTTCCTGTGCCATTGACCCATTTTAGCTCTATGGATTGGGACGATAAGCCAGTAAGATACATTGTTCTCCCATCCATATGTAGTGTTATTCTCTTATTATATTACATGCATGACTTTTTCGACAGACAGACATACATTCCTGTACTGTATGAAAGTCATGTTTTTCTCCAATAATATCACACTGTTCAGATGTGCATTCCTGTCAGCATGATCCTATGCTAACATGTTCACATTGCGTTGGTTGCTGATATATATCTGGAAGCGATCGTTGGTGTGGCTGCAAACTTTTAGCCTGGAGTCAAATGTTTTTAAAATTTTTTGAGGGTGCCGTCTAGATGGCTCATCTATACTCAACATTCTAAGATTAAAATTAAAGTTAAAACAAATAAAAATAATAATGAAACATAAAACATAATTTTTTTTTGTATATAATTTTTTTTTAAGTTTGTGTGTTGTTATATATACGTAAATAAAATCTTGTGTGTTTTTACTACTGACAGTGAACTAATTTATTTATTTGCTTTTTAAAATCTTTATTGAAGTATATTTTAATAAATATGTTTAAATCTCTACTATTTCATGAGCTAGTGACTTGGGCTGATGGTCGAAACAAAATATCTAGGTGGAAGTTGGATCTTTAACAGCGCGTATCTGCCTACTCTATAAATTTTTTAGGTTCAAGTAACCTAGTGGCACCCTGTAGTGCAGATACAGTAAGTCTCAGGAATTTCCACTTGTTCACCCCAACCATTATAAATGGCTGCCCAGCATGTGGCATGATATTCATTAACCATGAGTACCCTGAGAATTTTAAAAAAATAGGTTATGCCAGTAACAAAAAAAAAAGAGAAAGTTTTTTTAAATGAGTTTTTTGTTTATATTTTAAAGCTGTAGAATATAATGTAGATGTAAAAGTACTGCCAGAATGTATATTGCGCACATATGCATGCATTCTCATAATAAAGAAAACTTATGGAACATAATATTAAAAAAAAGTAAGTTTAGGAAATAGTGTGAATAGCACCCTGAATGTCAGAATAGTTATAGTAAGAATAAGTTAGGATAAGATGTGACTGTCAGGTATAAATACGATTGTTAAATAATTCTAGTATTTAAAAAAGAAAAGGAATGATTTAGTAATTTAAAAATATGCCCACAAAAAAAAAAAATCCAATTAGTATTAATCCTAACTAAAGTCTTTTTTTTATCATTTTTTTAAGTAAGTTCGGTGATATGCAATAGGATATATATGCGTTACATTTAAATTGTAATACTTAATTTTTTTATAAATATCTAATACTGAATTAAAATCACAAATGTTCAAAATGCACAGATAATGAATAATTAATTTATTAATGTTTATTTAAATATTAAAATAAGCTTTAAAAAATTATAGAATTGAAACAAAGATTCTAATCTTTAAATAAAGTATAATAAAAAACCTTTTTAATAATAGCGAGGGCAAAATGACCATTAAAAAGATGATTATGAAAAAGATAAGACTAGAGGAATAGAAACAAAAGACTTGATTTTCCCACCCAAAGATATAGACATAGACCTCAGTGGAAAAATCCAAGTAGCCACAAACCCAAAATTTACTTAACCACAAACCCAAAATCTACTACAAACTCAAGGAACCAATGAAATAGAGCTATGGAATATGTTTTGATGGATCTGTGCATTCCAGAGATAAGATGCCTGAGGACTATAAAAAGAAAATAAAAAAAAAATTAGAATTAGAGAGAATTAGAAAATTAAAGTTTGAATTCCATTGTCTTTGGTGAAAGTAAAATAATTAAAAATATATATATATTGTCGCTATCACTAAAAATGTAATCTGCTTTGTCATGCTTCCTTCAGTTCGGCCGGCCGAAGGCAGCTTTCATCTCCACAGATCCCAGGATCGAATCACTGGTACCATCTTCAAAAAAAAATCGTAAATGCATCCTCATAAATCATCATCGCCCACAAAAAAAGGATCTTGTGTAAATTCAGATCTTCATCATGAAGGAACGAGCCTGGAGAAAGAAAGGAAAGTATACATTATTGAAAAAAAACAACATTATAAACTATTAATTTAAAATCTCAGAACTTTATTTTCCATTAAAGATGAATTATAGACTTTCTCTCTTGATCAAATCCGAACTATTTTTTATAAACTTTAAAAATTTTAAGTCTTATCTAAAATTCAAATGTAATCCTTTTAAAATATGTGTTATATGTTTTTATTTATGCTAAGTGTAAAATCTGTTTGTAATAGGGTAGGGGTTTGCGATTGCAAACTTAAATTTAAAAATAGAAACACATATCGTTATTTGTGCATTATTAAATTTTAAAAATAGGTTAAAAATAGTATTTGTGGTAAAAGGATAAGTTAAATATAAGATGCCATTTTAAAATGATTTAAAACATTAAACTAAAGATTTTTTAAAGAATTAAATTAATAGATTAACTAAATTTAAGATGAGTGTAGATGGCTTTTAGACTCATTTATGTTAGTTTAAAAAGGTTTTGACTTCAGACTATTTGTTTCGTAGTTGTGTCAATGCTGGTGGAGAGATATATGGATGTTTATATCAATGTAATGTGAAGTGTGTTAGCACATAAGAGTGACGAGTCCAACTGAATGCATGACCTCAAAAAGGCAGTCATAGGAGTTGCAATGGATGCAGACATATTTCCTGCACTATTGACCCATTCCAGCTCTATGGATTGGGATGATAAGCCATTAAGATACACTGCTCTCCCATCCATACATAGTGTTATTCTCTTATTATATTACAAGCATGACTTTTTCAACAGACAGATGTACATTCCTGTACTGTATGAAAGTCATGTTTTTCTCCAATAATATCACGCTGTTCAGATGCACATTCCTGTCAGCATGATTCTATGCTAACATGTTCACATTGCATTGTTTTCTGATATATATATCTGGAAGCGAGCATTGGTGTGGCTGCGAACTTTTAGCCTGGAGTCAAATGTTTTGAAAATCTTCTGAGTGCATTGTCTAGGTGGCTCATCTATACTCAACATTCTAAGATTAAAATTAAAATTAAAACAAATAAAAATAATAATGAAACATAAAACATAATTTTTTTTATATATAATTTTTTTAAGTTTGTGTGTTGTTATATATATGTAAATAAAATCTTGTGTGTTTTTACTACTGACAGTGACCTAATTTATTTATTTTCTTTTTAAAATCTTTATTGAATTATATTTTAATAAATATGTTTAAACCTCTGCTACTTCATGAGCTAGTGACTTGGGCTGACGGTCGAAACAAAATATCTAGGTGGAAGTTGGATCTTTAACAGCGTGTATCTGCCTATTTTATAAATTTTCTAGGTTCAAGTAACCTAGTGGCGCCCTGTAGTGCAGATACAGTAAGTCTCAGGAATTTCCACTTGTTCATCCCGACCTTTATATTATTTATGAATAGTTAATAATTTGTATAATATATTATAATTAAAATAAAAGTATATTGATTTATTCCTTAATTGCATTAATAATATATTTCATTTGCTCTTTTAATCTGAAAATAACTACAAGTTTTGAAATATGATTAAATAATTACTATGGTTTACACTGAATATATTGATAGAAATCATATAATTAAAGGGGTCTGGTTCTTTAACAACATAAACTCAATGATGAAGTGTTCAGTTGAGTGCATTTTGGAACATGCACACTTAAATGTACAATTTCCTATTTCCATTTCTTATCGTTTTGAATAAAACATTTTTTAAAAAAATATATTGTAATGGAATAAATAAATAAGGATAATGTAAATGAGACATGTCATCAAAATTGTATATGTTCTAACCTGCAAACATTTATAATTGATTACTATAAGGATGAGTACCATGCAAGATAGATATTTATTGTTCAACTAGGTGAAGGCCACTGATTAATCCAGTTTCAGTGACTTTACAGCCTGTAATGAAGATGCAGTCACAAGTTATGAATGCTTTAAAGCACTATATTAGAATGTTAAAATAAGAATAACACAATGAATAGAAGTAACAAACCCAAATGAAATTTTCATCATTGATAAATTTCACATTAAGTCACAATAAAATAGAGAACTAAATAAATTTAGAGATCAAGGACACCGTGATAAATAATAACAATATTATTATAGAAAATATGTATTATAATAATTATAATTAATACACTAAATAAAAATAACAAATATAATAAATTATTTAAATATACACTCCTTATCTACTTTCAATAATAATTTTACAATTTACAAAAATATTTTAAGTATTTTAAACAATCAAATTGATGAACTATTTTAAAATAGCATTTCAAAACCTTTTATTAGTATTTATTCTTATATTATAATTGAAATAATTTAACATAGGTATTATTTATAAGTTAGATTGTGTTTGTGAGTTGGGTATTATATTTATTAAACAAAGGATATCTCATTAAGAGTTAACAATATTTAACTCTCTCCCTACTATAAAGATTAAAAATACATATATATCTCTGCTCTGCTTCAAGTTATACATCTTTAAAATATAGCAAAAGTTAATACCTGTAAATCTGTTTATTAACTAAATATTTCAATACGTTTGTTCAATAATAAGAAGAATAAATCATTTAATTAAAACAATCATCTTTATAATCGATTTGCATATGCATCTTAAGCATTAATTAATATTTTTTTATATTAGCTAAGCACAAGTGTTATTAATATTACTTTACAAAGAACACATTGATACATTGCACATGCTTAAACCTGCATTTATATATGTAATATAGGCGGGATCCGAATTCAGACTTTAATTTATATAAATAGTGTATAAAAACCCATCCCTCACATACATGAGGGGGCAGAATGACTAATATGTCAACATGGATAGAATGACAACCTTGGCACTGACAAAGGCTTTGAAAGTTCCATCATCAGATTTTCAATGAAATGGAAGGCTGAATAGTTGTGAATTGGAGTAGTTTGAAGCCTTTATATTAAAGTATGAAGATTGGCTATCTTAATATAAAGCTGAGCACTGATTTTATATATATATGTGTATATGTGTGTGTGTGTGAGGATAGTAATCTAGACCAACTGATGATTTCTGGTTTAGCATGAAATACGTTTATTGGTGATTATTTATCTTTTCAACATGTGTGTGATCAGATGGGTCAGCAATATGAGATGGCATTGAAAGTAGTGGGTCATATGAAAGTCTGAATTCGAAAGAACACATTGGGAAATTATTTTTTTATAAATTAAAAACAATAATATTACCTTTTTTTTTTATTTACCCTGGATAGTGCGATACTGAATAAAAATTGTTAATTGTTCTCATATATGTGCCTCATCAAGACAACAGTAATCCCTTGAAGCTGATATAATAATAATTAAATGGATTTACTATTGGTAAAGAGTAATATTTTATTTTTTTCTTGTTGATCAAAAATATTATAAATTATATATCCATTAAATTTGAAGTGAGAAATTTATATTACGCAATACTTAATCCAGGTTAGATTCTTAATTTCAAAGAGAGAGAGTTGTATTGTATATTAGTTTTTTCAATACACCAATCTATTAATTTTGAAGAGAGAGATTTGTTGTATAATTTAATTATTTTATGATAATTCCTTCATCCAATCTCCTGGGAAATGTTATAGAAGATGAGGGAATAATCCTCATCTAACTTATTCATTCAGCAAATCATGTTCTTTCTTGATCACTTAAAACATATTATTATTAAAGTTCAATTTTAAAAATGGGAGATTTGAAAATATGTGTTATTCAGTTCAATGTATTTTTTTGCTTCATCCTAATCCAACATGTTTGAAAAATATGATGGATTTAAAATGGGTCACCTCAAACTGAAGAAACGAAGGAAATCTTGGACATTGCAAGATTTTTGCTTACAGAACTTGTAAAAACCAGACCCCGAAATTGAAGAAAAAAGTCCAAACTAAAACAATTAAAGACCGTATTAGAAATGTATGGTCATTTTCTAGTATTAATCACAAAGTTTAGTTAAAATACTAGCCTTGTAACCAACCCAGATGTTCTAGCAATGATAATCTGTCTTTGTGTCCAGACGCTACTAGAGAGCCAAGTTTAATGCTGATTTTACTCCTGCTGGTAAAGAATAAAACTGAAGTAGCAACACCTCTTTATGATTTGTTAAAAAAATCAAAAATGGCAGTGGATAGACATACATGAGGAGGTCATTAAATGTAATTAAAGCCCACCTGTCTTTGAACAAACTACTGGTGCATTTTGATAATAGTCTCAAAATACCCTTAACAACCAATGCTTTGGAATGGGGTGTGAGAGTACTTTTATGTCACCCATGCCACAATGATAAACATCCTATAACCTATGCCTCAAGCACCCTATCTAAATTTGTGAGAAACTATAGCTAGATTGACAAGAAGGTTTTAGTCATTAACTTCACCAATATATTCAGCAGACTTTTTAATATAGTAACTGACTGTAAGCCATTATTGGATATGCTAGGAACAACAAACTAGTGCCTGATCATCTGAGTCCACATATTCTATGAAGGAGAAATATACTGGCATCATATGATTACCAGCTGCCATATGAAAAAGGAAAAAATCCCCATGCAGAAGCTTTATCTAGAAATTTGGACAAAGATAAACCTCAAACTAACAAAATAAAAGATAACTATATAGGCATACTAGTTAGACATTTTGAACAACAAAACAGTAGCAAAATGGTCAAGCAGATAAAGAGTACTAGCTGCTGATAGGCTGGATTAGAAATGGCTGGTCACCTAAGAAACCTCACTGCCTATCACCCGCATTTGGATAAATTGTGAAAATTTATCAGCTGATAAGGTTTGCTTACTAATGAGGAATAGGGTTGTAATACCAATAGAGGGTAGAGAAAAAATGCTAAGCTTATTAGATAAAGGCCATTCTGGAGTAGTGTGTGCAAAAGCTTTAGTACATAGCTACATCTGATAGCCAAAAATAGCTATAGATATCGAGAAAAACAAAAAAATGCATAGCTTGTCAGTCCAAAATGAGCATGAAACCAAAGGATTACATACAGTAGTTGAAAGCAACCAAACCATGGCAGAGACTCCACATGGATCATGCTGGTCAAATAAATGGAAAAATACTATTTACACTCATCAATGCATATTCTAAATGGGCGGAATACCACATTATGTAAAACACAAGTGTAAGTAAAACCATCCGAAGTTTAAATTCAATTTTTTTCATGCCACAAACTTCCAGAAACAATAATCTCTGACAATGGCACTTGATTCATCACTCAAGAGTTGCAAGATTTCTTCAGAAGAAAAAAAATAAAACACATCTGTGCACCTCCATACCACCCTGAATCGAATGGACTTACCAAAAAAGCTGTTCAACAGATAAAAAAGGCATAGAGAAAAACCAATAATAATGATATTCAAGATACTTAATATGATGCAATGCTTCATCAACACTCCATGCTATCAATGGTCACAGTGAAATCTCTGGCTGAGTTGTTAATGGCAGAAAATTAAGGACAAAGCTAGAAATGCTACTCCCCAAAAGGGGACAATCACATCTGATATGATTGTGAACACTATGCACATGAATTTAGTGACAGACTTTGGATACACAACATTATTAAAAAGAAATTATTCACAGGCAGAATCATAGGCAAACTATCCAGATAAATAGTCACTGTCCAAATGCAGAATGGAACAGAATACAGAAGATATATAAACCACAACTACTGATAAGTCATAGAAGACATCAAGCTACCAATGTCTCTATAAATTAATAATGAAAGAATCACTAAAACCTGCAAAAAAACAAGAATCATTCAACACAGCACTGGAAGAAGAAGGTCTACAGAAGTGAAAAGACTTAGTTTGCATTCCTAATTAACTTGTGATCAGATATTATAGACTAGTCAGGATTTACAGTTGAACTTCACATATCTGCCTACATGTATTTGTTGGTACATATATCAATTAGATTAGCATTTGGACTTTATATATCTGCTATATAATAATATTAAATCATGCTATCACCCTTCCAATGTAAAGCTATAACAATAAATAGAAAACTAAATTAAATGGCTGAGCGCTTTCAAGAAGATGTACTTCTCATATTCATAGCCAGTTATGATTCTTTCTTTGGAATCATTATATAAAAAAATCCGATATGCAAATTATATGCAAATGAGTCACTAAGATCATCTTTTAGATATAGCAAAATATGCATCCTTACGATTAATGGCGAAAGAGTCCTCTGCTATAAAGTAAGCTTCTTTTATCTTTCACTTAATATCATGCCTCTCAGTACAAACTAATTTTGAAGATGTAGGTTTGAACACATGTCCTGACAATTTTTGATGTTGTGCAAAAATTGAAGTGCATTCTGGATTCGTATGTGCCTTATTGTATCTATACTTGTGTTGTGATATCCTAGTAGCTATGGTGGCTCTTGTTTCACCATAGTATGATGCTTTGCATCCATTATGAAGGCATGTTACTCTGTACACAGTCTGTGGGGTCTGATCAAA
Organism: Epiperipatus broadwayi; assembly: GCA_028023455.1. Classification (NCBI taxonomy): domain Eukaryota; kingdom Metazoa; phylum Onychophora; class Udeonychophora; order Euonychophora; family Peripatidae; genus Epiperipatus; species Epiperipatus broadwayi. The sequence goes on along the minus strand of JAQFVV010006219.1, from coordinate 2,250,580 downwards.
AGCTATAGTGTCCTTAGTGTTGTTAATAAGCCTATTAGTTAAGATAGGTGTATGAAAACTCAAATTAGTTTGTACTGAGAGGCGTGATATTAAGCGAAAGGTAAAAGAAGCTTACTTTATAGCAGAGGACTCGTTCACCATTAATTGTAAGGATGCATATTTTGCTGTATCTAAAAGATGGTCTTAGTGACTCATTTGCATATAATTTGCATATCGGATTTATTTATATAATGATTCCAAAGAAAGGATCATAACTGGCTATGAATATGAGAAGTACATCTTCTTGAAAGTGCTCAGCCATTTAATTTAGTTTTTTATTTGTTGTTATAGCTTTACGTTGGAAGTGTGATAGCACGATTTAATATTTTATATTGAAGACAAACGTAAAGTATAAATATACAGGTTATTACTTAATATCTGCTATATATATATATATATATATATGTGTGTGTGTGTGTGTGTGTGTGTGCATATAACTACAACTACATCTGTTTAATGTCTCATGAATATGCGCATCTTATTTGTAATATTAATGTTAATTAGATTAATAAATTGTTATTCTTACGCCACTATTAACAAGTTAAGACATAGCATTATGCAGTTCAAGGTATTCTTCTTGCTTTATCACTATCCAAAATAGCGCTCTTTTACCAAGCAGGCAATAATTTCAATCAATTTTATTATTTTTCCTGCATTATCTAGCATTCTTACAAATCAATTAATTTACATAAATAAAAATAATACAAAGAAAAAGTATTTTTTATAAATTGTAATAAATAAATAATAATTTAGAATAACAAATATAAGTATACATATCAATGTTAAAATATTATATATTTATTTTAGATACTAACCTAACAAAAATATTAATTTTATATACAATATTTTAATATTGATATGTATATTTTTTAATATATAATTATTTATTTATTATAATACATTGACATATTGCCAATATGGATTACCATTGTTTATTAAATATATTTTTAATTAATTTTTTTTTAACAATAACAATAATAATATAGCTTTTCTTTTTTATTTTAAATATTTTCTAGATTCCATATAAACTTTATAATTTCAATATATAATTGTGACCTTTGACAAAAATGCTCAATTCTGAAAATGCATTAAGACTATAGTTAGCTTTTTCAATGTTTTCACCAAATATATAAGTTTTAATATTTAAGGTTACAAATAAGCACAAGAAAGCAAACTAGAAAGACTTGGATTTTTCTTATATTATAGTATCAACAAATTAATTCAATTTCAATAATAAATAAATAGTATTTCAACTGAAACTTTAAATCTTATAAATAAAAATATTTTAATTTCAATTTTATTTTAATAATGACTAAATTCTGTTTAAAACAATGAAGTCTATTTTTCTAAAATGAAGTGCACAATGTGAAAAGCATTTCCTTTCAAATAGCACAGAATACTACAGTATGTTTCAACTACATTTTTTCCAAGTAAAGTTATACTTAAACTAATGTCAATTTTAATTGTTAAAGCACTAAATGCATTCATATAACTCGAAATTATCGTAAAGTCTGCTATTACAAATTAATTGCTATTTGTTATATATAATCCGTCTGTTGTAGTTTACATCGAAATACATGTGTTTACAGATAATTTGTTCAGGCACATGTCCTAAACCAATGTTATCACTCAAAACAATCATTTAGGCAAGAAAAATCAAAAATATAAATATAAAAATATATATAAAGCTAATTGCTATAAATATTGTACATTTACATTTTAATGAAAACTAAAATTCATCTTATTTACATATACATTGAACTATGTTTAATTTAATTTTTTCACAAATGACCCTATCATTGATGCTATGACCTACCATTTGCTTTTCATTAATTCACACTAGCAAAGAGTTTTCCATTAGTTCTGTGATGTTATTGTTATTTGTTTTTGATTAATCTATATTAACAAAAAAGTTTCTATTAATTCTATACTATTTTAACATAAACTGCACTAGTTGAAAATCTTTTTTTGTTATTTGTGTACTTTTTAATTTATCATTTTTTATAAAATGGTGTAGATTGTTGATTTAATCATACAATACTCAGAACTTAAATTGCTAACTGTCTTACAGCTTTCTTTTTTAGAGATGATCTTCTTTTTTTTACGTCAACGATGATCAGTTTTGATTACTATTTTTTTTATTTAGGACTAAAATTAATATCTATATATAAAAGAATTTAGATTTAAATATCTGCTTAGATTATAAAATAAAATACACAAGAAATATACTAAGGTTTATAAAACAAGTAAGTTTCAAAAACTTTGAGAAAGATGTCTAATATTTTACTTAAAGCTTATAAACTTTGAAAAGTTCAGTAACATATGGATGTGGTTGCTAATTAGTAGTAATACTTATAATGTTTTCTATTTCAGTCATTGACAATTATCAATTTAGTCATTTCTAGATTAACACTTAGATTTCAATCATTTTTCCTACACAGTACTTTTAGTTTGATTTTTTTTTTTTTTTTTGACATTAACATTAATCAGATTTTAAATTGTGTTCACTAAAATTATTACCACATGCCTATCTAGGAGAATATTTTAAAAACAAAAATAGGTAAAATATAATTTCACTAGAGACAAAAATAAAAAAAATTAGTGAAATAAATTGTTTAGTAAATTTTAGCATTTAGATTTTTGCCAAACTTTCATTTTGAATTTTTTTTTTTTTTTAATATCATCAATTTCAAATTCTGCTTTTATGGTTCATGGTTAAAATATATATATATATTCTGACCTTCATCTCGTGTATCCTCACTTCCAGATAATATATGATATAAAATAAAACGGGTTCTATCTCAGTTAATAATTAATAACTAAAATATTCAGCATTAAAATTAAAATATTTCACTAGCTCAAATTTAAAATACGAATAAGATTCAGTTTATAAAAATAAATTAAATAAATATTTAATATTTTCATGAGACTTGAAGTGAAAATACAGGTGACAAGATAGATTACATTGAGCCAATATCCCACAGGATACTACCTCAATGGCATAAGAACACTATCCCCCCTTTATTACTATTTCAAATAACAAACTCATAGTATTCTTACGACTTTAATAACTTCTACTCACTAAGACTAAACTAATAATTAAATCTTAATCTTCTATTTAATAATAATCTAGCTCAATAAAATAATCTCAGGTTCATAAAGTTTATTCTAAGTTAATTTAAAATACGGTAGTAAAATATGAGAAGGGATTTTATGTCATAATCTACTACACTGAAACTAATAATAATAAATAACAGTAATAATATTCTTCATTGTTTAACTAATTCTGTATATCTTTTCTTTTACTATAATTTTATTACCATAATAAAATAATATAATATGATCTTATATCTTCATGTAATGATATAATAAATACATGGTAGCATTTTAATAATCTGACAAACAAAATATGTGTGGCAACTGATAGCATATAATTTAATATAATATTGTGATAACTGATTTATGACCAATAAAATAATGTAAGATTATGATTATTTAATTATAATGAATACCAATAAAATATTTAAAATTCTTAAAATAATTCTCTATTTATCTTTTGTGCAAAATTATATATTTTTTTCAGTTATTATGCATATATTGTGATTTCATGCAGCGATGTGGAGAAATAAATAACTTGGACACAAAACTTTTGAAATAACAAAATTTAACAAAGTTTATTACTAACAACAAATAAATAAACAATTTATTTACATTATTTACAGTGGATATCCTTAACTTTTTTACTTTACAGTTTGATCTACCAGGTTATAAAAAAAATAATTTATATTTCAATTAATCTTTATTTAGATTTAGGACAAAATTTTAAAAAATGTTACTATTTGGTTTCTCATTATGATTAATTAATTACAAATATATTTATCTACTTTATTAGCAACAGCATTTTATCCTTAATATTATTAAACTATCTTATTTTAAAAATTCATACTTAGAAAACATTCTATAGAAAACAAAATTTTATAATGAGTATGGATTTCTCAAGATATTTTAAAAATTTCATCTTGCAAAGTCAAAGATGTTACACAAAATATTATCCAAAATTCAATACTAGATTTTAGTATTTATCACACAATGTTTACTAATCATAATATATTCTTCTTTAAGCCTTACTTTAGTATGATATAAGTGTAATCATTAATATATTTCTGTTAATCAATAAACAAAAAATATACTATGCATATTGTTTACATAATTTACTTTGTACTATTGTATTTTAAAATATGCAATACTTATTTTTCTCTTAAAAAATAATACTAAAGCATTTAAAATTATTATCACTTTAAAGAAAATATCTTTGTTTAGATCCCTTATTTTAAAAAAGTTTATATTTCATTTCCAAAATAAAATTCAAAAATATATTCTTATGATTCTTTTCTTTCCTTAAGATACTTTGGATCTTCAATTTTAAGTTATAACATTCTGCTCCTTATAAGCAAATAAACTAATCTTATCCAAAAATGATAGCATAACCTTAGCTCTAAATTATTTATCATTTCTTTTAAAATATCTTACTAAACGATGCAGTTACATGAAATAAAGATAGCGAAAACAGATGCATAGGATTAAGGAAGAAAGCTAGAGTATTACTCTTAACATATCTCAAAATCATGGTACAGTGCGAAGAGGTATGACATTTACCTGCCTAATATCCTCTAATACAGGGACAATGTTAAAGCTATTTCTTCAGCTTTATTAGAACATCAAATATTTAAAGAAATATAAACCCTGTCCAAATAAAATGTGTATCAGTCATAGAGCTTTGTTAACTATGCTGATATTCACATAAAGACTAAATATTATTTCCATTCCTTATAACATCCTATTTCTTAAAACATCATCTTGGTTTCCTGTTCACTAAGTACTTCCAAGCCACTATCTCAACATTATTTCTCAAGATTTTCCACATCTTACATCGATAAATAACTATCTGCATTTACAAAACAATAAATAAAATTCATTAATAGTTAAACAATCTAGCTGTTCCACAAGAAAAGTCTGTCCACTTCATCATTCTATATGTCTAATCATATACAATCTACTTAGACAATATTTGAATATCCAATGACATGAAAATTTTAAAAGAATCACATAATTATTTGTTATGTTGGATTATATTACTAATAAAAAAATAATCGTCGTATGCATATTTTTAAATCAATCCTATCTCATAATGTTTTTTTAAAATGTTGTATGAAATGTGGTACATATAAGTAAAAAAACTTTTACACTTCATTCTTCCAATTTATGGATGATCTAAAGAAAACAAAAAAAAAATATACACTATAAATTATCAATAGTTATTATTATTACCAATAACCTTTATCTAGTCATCGTGTTCAGTAGGCTTCCTTTATCCACTTGAGCATTGCAGATATATATAAAAAAAATTCACACCCATACACTTTATATTAAAATATTTTTAGCTAAATTATTAGATTGTTATATTATAAAATTTTAATATTAATAAATTAATGTTTTTATGTTTTTCCTAATCTTATATAAAATTTTAGAGTTAAACTAGGTTAACAAAATAAAAAGAATCAAAACTATAGTTACATATTTTCTTGACGATAGTTCCTGATAAGTCCAAAATGCTTATTATTTTCTCTAGAGTTTTTAAAATGTTCTCCTCCATGCGTTAAAGTTTAAAATAAAATAATTATTAATCCATTTAATAAAATTTATAGAAAATAATCCTTGGTTTTAGTATTTAAGACGATAATTATTAAATCATAATATTAATTAATCCCGTGAAGCTTCTTAATCTTCTCTACCAATATTCTCTGCATATCCGATGCATCAATCCATCTAATTTAACTTTAAAATATTCGATAAACTTTTAAGTACTATTTGTATTTCCATGGATCCATCTTTTATTCAACTATGTGTTCACTTTTTTATATATGTTTCCTTCTTGATACATTTAAACTTTCGTTTGCTATTCTTATATATCTCTTTTAAAATAAAAACTTCAAGTACTTTTGAACAAATCTTTTCCAAATACATTTTAAATAATTCAAAGAATGGATATTTTAATATCAAAATGCTTCTGTAACATATTTTCCTGGGTTCTTTATTTAATTCTTGAAAAATATTTTTTTAAAAATGTTACCTTCAGAAAGGATATAACATTTTACTCCTTTGAATATCATACTATATAAAATAATTCATGCAATATATAACTGTCTTATTACCATTTAAAAATAAATCTTGGATAAACTTATAAATAATACGTTTCAATACATTTTTTAGACTCCGTATAATGTCCGAGCTGTGGTTTTTATGTACCAGAACAGTTCTTCGGTGAAATATTAATAAAGCTGTATCAATAAATATTCCAAACATTTTTACAGTATTACAATTTCTATCCATTTTATTCCACAGTATATCCATTTTTATTGCGTAGTCTAGGTTAAATTTTTAGATAAAATACTACTGATAAAGGAACTTTAAAAAATTTAACAAAGCATGTTAAACGAAATTATTAAAATATTTTTTTAGTTTACACTCTCTTTTTTGCAAGTTATTTTTAAAATATTAATTAGTTTTTGCAAATAAATTATGAGAGAGCGCTAAAATTGACTAAAATAATAATTTTAAAATACTATCTCTTTGATAGCTATAATTTACCTTTCTCCGGTTTCAATACATTATTAATCTCCCCTATACCCCTGTGCAATTCATATTTATAGTCTGTAAGAATACCTATTCCTATTGGTTAATTCTTACTTTAGCTTGAGAACAAATTTACATATTTCCAATTTCAAGTAGAATTGAATTTCAAAATTAGAAATTATGACGTAATAAAATTTAAAAAATATTATTTAAAATATTACTTTTGAATAAATTATTATTTTATTAAAATTATTTAAACATTTAAAATAACTTTTAAAATAACCTTAATAATCTATTCCATTTAGCTATTTTTATTTAAACAAAATATTTAATTTTTATTATATCTGTATTCGTCTTTATTACATTACTTAAAACATTACATACGATAGTTAACTTAATATTTATTACTATTTACTTTTATGATAGGCAATAATTCTATCCAATTCTATAATATAACTTTTAAAATATTTTAAACTTTGTTATTATTTCAAACAAGTGTGTGTGTGTGAACGTATATAGTATACAAGTCACATGATTAATAACTTTGACAGACGATTTTCAATCTATTTCTCTGCCCAGATTAATAAAATTGATACACTTATTATATTATATAAAATAATTATAAAAATTTGGAAGAACAATTTAGAAAATATAGAATTAAATATAATTCTCACCATCATAAAGTTTATTTTTAAAATGTACAATATTAATTTTTGTTTATTAAGTATGACTATAAATTTAAACATAGCATTTATTAAATTATACATTTTAAACTATTAAAATCGAATTTTTAAATATACTTTTAATATTTATAGCTGTGTTATTTAATATGGCCAGCTTTTACAACCATATGAAACAATTTTTAAAGCTTTACATAACTATTTTTAAATGATTTTATATACTATGTATTCTCTTTAGCTTCAAATTGTACTTTAAAGATATAATTGACTTACTATAATTAATGTATTAAAAGAACATTCTAAAATTTAAAATTTTTAGTAATTGACTGTTATAAATTATTACTGACCTATAGAAAAGGGCACAATATATATATATATATAAGAGAATTTTTTTAAATAAAACTATGTACAATATTTTTACTGCTAAAAATAGAAAAAAAATGGTGAATTAAATTTTTAACAGTTTTATGTGACAAAGAAACTTTTCCATTCTAGTATTATGTCTTTGCATTTGTTATATAAATCATAATTTAGTTAGAAAAAGTGTTCCATCTACCAGTTTGTTCATTTTATAAGACTTTGTTGTAGCATAACTCACTCTATAGTAAAAATTTTGCATCATGTAAATATTATTAATGTTAAAATATTTGCAATTATTTTTTGCATATTAGCCATATTATTATCATTGATTTGACATCAGAAAATCTAAGCCATTATATTAAATGAGATTTCAAGTATTTCCAATTTTCACTCCATTATTTGTAGAGATCACACATAAATGTAAATGTACACACACATTTATATATTTAGTGTTAACACATAAAAATGCTATTTAAAAAATAGACTACTTACGTAAATATTCCGACCAGAATTATTTGTGAGAAATGGTTCACATTTTATGTGATTTCTTTGATCTTCTGTAATAATTGACCAGTATTCTCCATATTCTGTAAATTTTTTATGAAAACTAATAACAAAAAAAGTTAAAACATTTATAAGAAGAAAAATACATTATACAACCTCAAATAATAAATTATGCAATAATTACTAAAGTAATAAATTAAATATAAGCCAAAATATCTAATAATGAGATTAAAAACAAGCAAAATTTAAGCAAATTAAAATAAATTGTAAAAAAATTGAAAATGAAATAATAAAAATAATTTAATCACATACAAACAAACAAACATATGAATTGTTAAAATATTGCAGATAAATTAATTACAATTAGCTAGAATGTAGGTAATTACAAACTCTACATGCCTTCTGGTAAAGAATTTAACATTCATATACCCTGATAACAATTACATAGTTATCTTTATATAAGTAATATAATTTAATTTACACTGTACACTGTAAAAAATTATTGAATTTACAGGTGCACAAAAAAAAAATAGAATAACAATACGCAACACCTTACTGATTATGATAAATAATAAGCAAATGTTTTTATAATTGTTTTCAGCAAAAAATTATGTCTAATGTTCTTTTTGGATTCTGCCATATAATGATATAAAAAAGTACTATTTATATTGGGAAAACAGCAATAACATCCCAGTTATTTTTTTCAATGCAGAAGTAATTGAATTCTAAGGGTTTAATTTAAAATGGTAAAAATAAAATTGTTAAATTTCAAAACAATTGGGTGAGGGGGTTGAAAAAAATCATGGCAAAAATACAATATATATATTGGAGAGCATTTACCATTTTCACATGTGTGTGATATCATGTATATTGGTTGTAAGAAATAGAGTGGATGGCTAAAGGGAGCTTGAAAGTCTGTATTCAAATCCCTTATATTATAACTAGACTCCAGGTATATAAAATATACTTGTATTTAAAATAATACATATTTTATAAAATAATTGGATGTTTCGTGAATATTTATGACTTATCTGATAAGTCAGCTTTCTACTATTGGAATCAGTCATTATTATTGAGTAAATTATATTGAAATGTTAACAAGTAACTATGAAAATAACAATCTTGAATAATTTACCTGCTGATTATTCTTCACATGAATCGTCTTTTGTCTATCCTTATAGATGAAAAAGATGAGAAAAAACATTTGTTGACATTTATATATGAAATAATTTTCAACGACAGATATATATATATATGCGTGTGTGATATTATTATTACTATTTGCGGGATATTCCGTGTAGTTAAAAAGCTAAATGCTGACGTTTCACTACAATATCAAGTACTTTTCTCAGAGCGTTCTCTTTCTCAAATTATAATAAGAATGTGTGTGAGATTTAAATCGTTTTTATTGTTTCTTTCTCCTCATATATTGGTTGAGAAGTTTTAAAATTTATTTTCTCTTCCAATAGCTTCTTCCAAATGTTGTTAATCTTCTTTAATTTACATCTTTCATTAAGGAAGATTAACAACATTTGGAAGAAGCTATTGGAAGAGAAAATTAATTTTAAAACTTCTCAACCAATATATGAGGAGAAAGGAAACAATAAAAACGATTATAAATCTCATGTGCATTTTTATTATAATTTGAGAAAGAGAACGATCTGAGGAAGGTACTTGATATTGTACTGAAACATCAGCATTTAGCTTTTTTACTACACGGAATATCCCACAAATAGTAATAATAATATGACATCTTTAGAGCCAAAAAACCCTTCTTAGTCAGGCATTAAATATTAGAAGCTTATGTGATTAACAAAAACAATTATAAAAATATAATTCAAATTACAGAAAAAGTAAAAATTTAATACTTAATAGTAAATATTGTGATAAACTACTCAAATGCACAAGAATTTGATTGTTACTAATAGACTAATATTGCAGATCTTTGTAATGGCTTATCACAACTGATCTTATAATGGTAATTCGTATATTTGTATGATTCCTGTCTATTACTATAACTGTTCTCTATGTATATTTTGAGACAAAATTTGAATTTCAGCTTTATCAAATAAAATTCAATTATGAAATGTATTAAATAAATAAATTTACAAATAAATACTTCATAAAAAATAAAAAGAATATTCCTAAAGCTGTTACTATATATAAATATATAAAGAGAGTAATTAAAATAAATGTTAACATGTAAACAAGAATAATTATGTGGGATCATAAATAACATATAATGACAATATTAAAAATTAGAAAAGTTCTGAATACTACAGAACTCCCACAAAAAAGCATCATTTAGTCATAATACATTATTTGAATATAATACGAACATTTAATGCAACATTAAGCAGTTAAAAGAATAACTAGAGGAAGCAAATGTGCTCAAATGTAGATCATTATGTTTTGATTTCCTTTGGTTACTGAATTTGAAAACATTTCTCAAAAGTGTTTGTTTTGATATTTTTCTTCAAATAGATTTTCCTCAAAGAAGTAAATATATTACAATTATTGAGGGCAAGTTGAAAAGTTTCAGATGTAAGAAAGAAATAATACATTTGGTTTAGATAGATTTAAATAAAACAACAATGAAATATAATACTAATATTTAGGATATGGTAACATAAGTAGCTTTATCTACTTCTGTTGATATCAGATCATGATAAAAGCAGAATAATATAGCTAATCTGTGTCTTGTTTAAAATAAAGAGAATAATTAATTATTCTATTATAAATATTCAATGAATAATCATTTCAAAACTTATAATAACATCAATATTTTTTTACAAATATTTAAACTGTATTCTTTCTATTTACAAAATGACAATAAACTATAATTATTATTACACATGTTGAAGTAGTATTAGCCAATATGTAATTTAAACAATACATATAACTTAATACAATTAATATGATATATATATATCACAGATGGAGCTTTACCAATAGCTCTCAAGCTTTGTTTATAAAAAATGCTGAGAGAGAATCTATTGAAATTTCGATTCTCTCTCAGCATTTTTTGTAAACAAAGCTTGAGAGCTATTGGTAAAGCTCCATCTGTGATCATAAAATGCAAGCTATAAGCAGGTTAAAAATTTTAAACTTGTTTTTGTTTATCATATATATATATTATTACAACTTTCAAGAATATATTAACTCTGAGAAAAATGAATGAGATTTTATCAAAATGTTGCTTCTAGCATCCATTTTCTATCTTTGGAGACCTTAACTTTAATGATAAGAACATCAACTAAAATTTTTATCTGTTATGTTCCTCAAAAGCCACTTTAATTTTATGTATGATAGTGAAATGTCCAAGTGTATAAAACTGTATATGTAAATAAAAGTTATTTATATTTGTAAATTTGCATGGATTTCTTCACTTTAATAACATTTCTTTATTGGAGAAAATTACTCATAAATTTATTTGAAAGATCATCCCAAATTACAGATTAAATTAGAATATAATTTGTATGCAAATAAAGCTAGTTGCATACCAATTAGTCTGTATATAAGATATCCTCATTGTAAATGAAGAGAGGTAGAAGACTGGATTAAAGTTGGTGTTAATTTGAAGTGATAATAGATAAACAGTAAAGAATGGTTAATGATAGACTAGGAGATCGACAAGCAGTGATTAAATCAAAATAGAATAATGGCAAACAAGCAGCAGTTACTTGATTGTGTATTGAAAAGGTTATTACCAGTGAAGAGTAATTATCAGAAGTTTAACCAAATCGCAAGAGACAAGATAGGAATGGAGATGGTTAATATATAATGTATAAATTATGTATACCAATGTAAGCACTGATATTTTAAACTTTAATAGTTTTATTCGATATATGAAGTTACACACACTTATTTATGTTTCAAGAGATGATTGATTTGAGAGCACAAATATAATAACTGAATTACTTCTGATGTAAAATAAGACTATTTTCACCCAAGGAAAACAAATAGCATATGAATATTAATGGACTATCACCTTTTTATGTTGTTTTTACCATATTATTATTGTTATTAAATTAATATCCATGTACCTGTGATTTCCATATCCACTGTTTAAATTATCCAAGAATCAAAAAAAAATATTAAATAAAAACTTTTAAAAAAATAGAAATTAATAAAAAAAAACAAGTTTCTAAATTATATTTTTTTTTTTCACATGTACATGCAAATTGCCATTATTCTGAAATATAGAAATTTCATTTTTAATTTTCTGAGCATTTTCAAATTAGTCAAAATGGCACCATCAAAATATACACTACAATTTGCATATTATACACATCAATGAAAAAATTGAATAGTTAAATAAATCAACTCAAAATGTGTTTACCTGTAAATGAATATCTATAAAATACATATTAATTCTCAACTATATATGACATATAAAACCAAAAAATTTGCAATTCTATGCTAAAAGTTCTTTATGAAAGAAAACAAATGATAATAGAAAAAATATGGCAGCTGCTTCTATGTCAAGACATTAATATAATAATCTAGAAAATAAAATAAAAACTAAATAAGTGGTTAAAATTGATACTTATAATATATTTTTATGAAAAAGATTTAATTTATCTATAAAGTGTATCAATAATATTCTTGGACTATTTGTAAATATGAGAGACACATATTTTTATTTTGGTCACAAACTGAAGAAAATTTATTTTTTACTTTTTAGAACTTTTTTTTTCTAGCACATTTATGTGAATAAAAGTGTTCAATGTTTTTTTTTATTCACTTTTATTTTATTCTCTAGCTAAGGGTAATTATCTGGGGTAAAATCTTAAGCCTCTTAAAAAATTTCATTTGGCCCTAATTTGAACCTTGGATCATAGGTGTAATGTATCTCTGCACTAAAAATACTTTAGTAATTAATTATATACAATATATTAAAAAAAAATTAATGTCAATATTTCCTGACAAACTTATTTCTATATCATTTAAAAAGCCTTTTAAATAAAGTTTAAATGATTCTATTTTTTAATTTCAATTTAAAGTATAAAGTTTAATCTATTTATAACAGATACAAGCTTAAGAGAGATTTAAGGTAATTTAAAGCATTACTGGTAGAAAGGGGATAATGATTATGGATGATAAAAAGCTCTTAAATTATAGAATAAAAGAAATTTGAAAGGAATTTTATTAGAAATCAAATTATAAAGATGTTTTTGCAAAAAAAATAATATTTTACTTTAGAATCAGAATTTTTAAAATTTAATTATCAGAATAATATTCAATGAGAAAACAATGTGGATGTATATATTATAAAGAGAGCGAGATAGTAATGATATTTGTAAATCTTTTCAAATTAAAGCAAAACTATCCATGTGAAAAATATTACATCCTAATCATGATTTATAAATGATATATGAAAAACCAAAATGACAATTTGAAAAATAATGTTGCTCTATCTTTAAAATAAAATGTATTTAATGGTACTTAATTTGTGACCAAAGAGAGCAGATAATAAATTCAGAAAAGAATATATGTATAACTGATGGATTAAGAGTTCATATTTATATTTAATACAATGGGATAGAAAAGGGAGAAAAATGGTAATGATAAATAGTGAGGATAAAGGATAATGGGTTTTTCTTTTTCAAACAATTAATATATTTTTAAGTTCATTAAATACTATCTGTATCACTATGAGATTACAACAGGATTTAAGTTATTAAAAACATTAAAAAAAACTATTCAAAATCTTAAATTTAATAATTTATATTTTTTAACAATAAAACTTCTAATGATGTATACCATTAATCTGACACAATAAACCAGAGCTTGGAAAAAAATTATAACTTTAATTCTCAAGAATTGTACACAGTGATAGGACTTAATAGAATTAGATATGTATTAAGACTAATTTCTACTTATTATACATTAGTGATGTTTAATTTAATTGTTATTAATCAATACTCAGTTTTAATAAAAAAAATTTAAAAAATAGCTTAAATAGATTATCTTATTTGCCCTTCATCCTATCACTTTTTATCAAATAAATAATAAAATCTGTACTACTTTTATATTTAACATCATCTCATGCCTCTATCCAGGAATAACTATAAAATTGTAAAAAACTATAATATTAATTTCCTACTATTAATATTATATTAATTTTATCAAAGAAAATAATAAATTTAACGTTAATAATGAATATTATCTATTGTAGACAGCATGATGTCTTTCATAAATTTCTTAACAAATATACATAATAATATTACTAAAACACATATGCAAAACGTTTCAAATGAATAAACAACTTCCTTTAAAAAATAAATAAATTGCGTTTTCTTTGCAGCATCAAATAGTACTTTAGATTGAAGGAAAAATATAATATAAAAAAAAGTCTTTAGATAATAATTTCTTTCATGTGAGAATTTTCAAAAATAGTAGAAATTAATATAAAAAGAGAAATTACAAAGGATTTATTCCATATATTTCTCCTTTTGCATTTAAACACACGATTATAGAATCGGCATTTATTTGATATAAAGCACTTTATTTTAAACATTTGATGTGAAAACATTATATTAAATTCTATCTTTCCTTTATTTATAGTTTTATTCTAATGTTGAAGAACATAGGCAATAATAAAATTGGAACTTTAATGCTACAAATTGCATAGAGTATATATATTTTTTATGAAAAATTCATTAAATAAAGTTGAGGAAGTATGATATGGCATTGAATAAGCTATTTTCTTTCTATTTTTTAATTCTTCTCCTCTTAAAAAATTATTTTAGCATATATTAATTTTATTTGAAATAAATGTTATAAATTATTAATATCAACCTGTTTATTCTTTTGTCATTTCTTTCCAATTTTTTAGTATTAAACCATTTTAAAAGTAAGACTTCCCTTTCCTTTAAACTTAATTTAATTAGATAAGATGTTCAAAGTTATATCAGATCAAGTTAAATAAAATATGATACTATTATTAGGATTTCTTTTTTTTTCCTAAATAAAATTGTATTAATTATTGTTAAAAAAAAGAGCATTATATTTTATATGTGTAAAATAAGTAACAATGACAATAATAAATAAAATAAAAAAATGTTATAACTTACACATAGACACACACACACACGCACGCACATATATATATATATATATTGTGTTTGCTGAAGTTTTGTGATAATAGCATTTTAATTGTATTAATATATTGGACTATTTCATCATCTAATATTAAATATTGAAAGTTTTTAGAAAAATTTAACTTTATTTAAATTTTCAATTACATTCAATTACATTGAAATTTTAAATAAAGTTAATTTTTTCTAAACATTTAATATTAGATGATGGAAATAATTCAATATATAAATATAACACATGCATCATTTCAGTATGCATATATATACATTTGTAATGTTATAGATGTTTCACATATAGTAAGCTTAAACTTCACTTACCTGCAAACTATAGAATCATTTCCATTAATAAACTGATTATGTTTAAAAAAAAAAAATGTAATGTCAAAGCTTGTATTAATAAGAAGAGACTGATTGCTTTGAGGTTCAATAAAAAGATCCCATTTAAGTGCACACTGTCAAAAAATAAATAATAATTAATTTTTTTAACATATCAATGTAATCAATCTATTTTCATAATAACAAAAGAGTTACAGTAAAATTTCAAACACTAAAATGGAGTTTTTCTGAAGGTTTGTGATGATGGGGTTCTTGAAAAAACATAAACTGATGATTAGAAGAGAAAAAAATAGATGTGTCTAAGGTAGCAGACCATGTATGGACTAATGAATATACGTTCGATTGGGAAAATATTGGACAAAGAAGAAAAGGAACAAAGAAGAAAATTTAAAGAAGCTGCTCACATGACAATGGCAAAAAATCCCATTAGCCAACCTAGTGTGACTATACATAATGTATGGAAACCACTAATCAACTTTGCTCAGAGGAAAAAGTGGAGAATTCAGGAGGAATCTCATAGATAAGTATATGAAATTACTACATACTGTTGCCTTTGGCAGGATGGCTCAGGTAGTTACAGCATTACCTTAAACTTCAATTATCAAGATTCTAAGGGCCCAGGTTTGAATCCCATGCTAGTACTGTCACTGGTCAGGCCAGCAACACCTGAAGAAGAGGGGAGAAAATACCTCTTGAAACATTGTGCATATACTAACCTGTTTGCTGTGATATTACTAACAGTTAGTGCATATACTAACCTGTTTGCTATGATATTACTAACATTTGTTTGCTGTGATATTACTATTAGTTGGTGCATATACTAACCTGTTTGCTGTGATATTACTAACAGTTGAATGCATTTGGAATATTTAACTAAAAATTAAACTTTTCTAAAGACATTCAACACACATATTAGATGATGGAAATAGTCCAATATAAAAACACAAAATGGAGTTTTGTTTTTTCTTTTATTTGAATCATAGAAATTTTTAAAGGCAAATACTGTAACTTAAATTTTGCCAAATTCAGAAGAAAGAAAGTGAGAAATAAAAAAGAATAATTTATAAATTTTGAGATAATTAAATCTTGTTTTGAAAGTTGTTGGAATAATTTTTAATATTTTAAATCTTTTCAAAAAGAAAAACGAAAATTAAGTCTGCTGAAAATATGAAGCAAAAATGAAATAATTGTCTTGCATTGTTGGTCGAGAGGTCAGCATGACTGCCTTGCACTGTCAGGCAGTTGCCCGGGTTATGGGTTCACATCCCGGCCGATGCTATGACACTTTAAAAAAAATGAAATAATTCTTTTAATATATACATAAGTACTTCTATATTATCTAACATAAATTTATGATTACAAATAATTATTGAATTGTACTTTAAGATGAATATGGGCTAAAGCAAAACATGCTATTGTGCATCACGTTATTTCCTAACAGTTGCATAAAACCTTTATTTTTATTCTACTTTATTATAAAACACACAAGAGGATGCCTGCAGTCCAAAGTAAACAAGCATTAGAATATTTAAAGGTGAATCAGTTAAGGGTTGAGATGTTTACCATATACAACCACAGGAGACACCATTGTACATATCTATCCTTGCCTAGGAAAATTATTTGCTGAGTCAAACTGCTTTTGGAGAATAACATGCCTAACTATCAACTACTACTTCTAATAGGATGATTTTTATTAACTTTGTTCCAACTACAATTTTAATCAAGAAGTTAATATTGTAAATTTTTGTTTGATTTTTTTTTTATTATTATTATCTATGTTGTATTTTCACACTGTGGTGCTAGAAACCTCATTTTTCAGAATTAGCAAAGAAGAAATGGGGAGGATAATTCACTTAGATATTTTTCTATTTTATTGTAAATAAAATCTAGGTCAACCTACCTGCTTCACATCAGGTTATTCATGTAAATAGTAAGGTAAGATTCTCTACATTTATTTTTATAGATTAAATTGCAACACTTGATTAACTCTATATGTATATATATATGAAAAACAAAAACAAGTTTTAATCACGTTAAAACCTGCTGTCACTTGTATTTATGATCAATAGATGGCGTTTTACCAAAAACACCTACCAAGCGTAAGTTTGTTTACATAAACGATCAAAGAGTCAGAATTAACTATCTCTTTCATTTTAGCCCACCTTCAGATCAGCTGATTTCAAGCTGATTTGCTCTCATCAGTGAAGGACAGAGCCAAGAAACTAGATCTAAACACTGACTCCAAGTGTTTATACACAAAGTTTCTATCAGTTTGCAAGCATGAAATTTTTCAGACCGATAAAGTCTTCAAACTCAGCCAAACAAGCTAGAGAGCTATATGGGTCTGATCTCAGTTCAGTTTCTCCACATAGTCAAAGCCTCTGCAATCTATATCATTGCAGAGGCTTTGACTATGTGAAGAAACTGAACTGAGATCAGACCCATATAGCTCTCTAGCTTGTTTGCCTGAGTTTGAAGACTTTATCGGTCTGAAAAATTTCATGCTTGCAAACTGATAGAAACTTTGTGTATAAACACTTGGAGTCAGTGTTTAGATCTAGTTTCTTGGCTCTGTCCTTCACTGATGAGAGCAAATCAGCTTGAAATCAGCTGATCTGAAGGTGGGCTAAAATGAAAGAGATAGTTAATTCTGACTCTTTAATCGTTTATGTAAACAAACTTATGCTTGGTAGGTGTTTTTGGTAAAACGCCATCTATTGATCATATATATATATATAATTAGTTTCCAACCAATAACCACCTAAACATTCACAGTAAATATAGCAACCAATATTTCTAACTGCTGTCAAGGCAACCTTCACATCTTTTAATAGCAAGAATGGAAATCCATTCTTACTAATGGTCCATTGAATATATATGGACACTTAAAGATTGCAACTTGACTACAGAGTATGAAATATTGTTACAATGAAGTTTAAATAAACCTCTTTAAACATGAAATAAACATGTCACTATAATGCAGACTAATAAATAGTCATCTAAAACATTATTTAATGCTATACTTATAAATATATATATATATATATATATCCAGTATGATTGAATAATCAACTAGTATTAATTTCTATATCTATCATATATATAAATTGAGGGAATTTAAATTAAATAGATTGCGAAAATCAGTAAATATTTAATTTAGCTAGCCAGCATTTCAATCATTTTAAATTATTAATGTTTATTTTTCTATATAATTATGATTTGTAAAGAATGAGTGACATAGATGGATTTTTACCATGGGGTAAAAGGGATAGATCTGAAGAATTATTAGTTATTAGAATGGTAGAAGTTCGCATGTGACACATGTACATATATTTATATTTTATCATTACTATTGTTATTATACTTTATGTTATTTATCAAAGTCAATAAATGTTTAAGAGTTTATATTATTCCGGTTTCTGGTTTATTGAGTTGTCCTGATATTCCACAGTTTATAAACAATTATGCATGCACACACATCTATTTTTCTTGTCATATAAAAGTTGTAAAGTAAAACAAATATAATAAATGCTAGTTGTAAACTATATATAGGTGCAGGAGTTGCTGTGTGTATCCATTCATACCTGTTAAGGGAGTCAAAAGCAATATTCTCTCTGGGCTCGAATATTAGGGCATAATGGAATCACAAAGGGGTGAAAGTGGATGAACTAACCTAAATTGCATTTGATATTATTAAACAGGGATAGAGCTAGTCAATTAAAGTACATGCAATCATTGGTTAAGCATTTCATCAGGTTTTCATTAGCATTCTACCCGAAGACCCAAAGTCTGACCATAGTTAGATGCAACTTTTTCCCCTTCCAATCCTGGTAGGTCTCTGCAGACTGTGTCATCAGGGGCAATAAATTAGGGCACATTGAGTCATATTCTTTAGATTGCTACCTCTGCATAGTATCTCAGTCCACAAGTTATTTTCCCATCTGTTACATCTGGTGTGTGGGCAAGTGCGAATCCAGGCGTAGTGGACCGTCCTGACCTATTAATTAATTTTTTGACATAGATGTTATTTTTGAATATTTTCTACATCTAATTTCTTTTATATGCAGATTTTAAAAACATGCCCAATTGTAGCTCACTATTCATGTTATATTTTTAACTATATATTCCCAATGAAAGCAACCAATAGTTCAGCCTTTAAAATGTATTTTAAATAATTTTATTACATAATTTGTATTTCTCCCACAAATATTATGTTCAAATTTATCATGAAATTCCTTTTTTTTTTGTACAAAATGTGTTATCCTTTCGTTCACTTAATGGGCATAATATAGATGAAGATGTTATAGATTCAATATCATTTCATTTAATAAAACTGAAGAATGTAGTGATTGGTCAGATTATACTGCTGTCATTCTATTTTCATAACATTACAGAGCATTTAAAATAAATCATTTAAGTGCTTTTATTTTTGTTAGTAAGGCTCCAGGACTTATTTCCTATAATTTGGCAGAATAAAATCCTTATATTTGATTAAATAAGTTAAGATGTTTATATCATTTAGAATAAGTAACTTATCTATTATCATATTATATGCAGACGCAGCACATTTAAAACTGGGCTAAATCTTAACATTTCAATCTCCCAGAATGCTTTTAAAAGCCATCAAAAATTTAAACTACTCAAGTTCAAATATTGCTTCAGATTTTTTTCTCTTCGCTAACTAATTTTTTTAAACATTAATTACTAAGCAAAATTATTTAAAAGCAGAATTTGAAATATTAAAAACTTTCATAGATTTAAATTTTGAAAAAATATATCAATACTGCAAATTTATGAGCCTGAAAATATTCTTGTTTTTCTTACAATCATTTGATTTATGAGCCTGAAAATATTCTTGTTTTTCTTACAATCATTTGAAATTGTAAACATTACTGGTAAACTATGTAGTTTTTTGCAATAGCTTCTTGAAGCCATCTGTAAAATTTTAGAAAGACTGCTGCTATAAAAATAGAGAACAAATTTGAAGTGGTGCATATATACTTTTAACATCAATTCATACTTCAAATATTTCAAAGAATCAACGTTTCCTCTCACATATTCTGTGCTTTGAATATACTTTCATGTAAAACCAATTATTTGCCAGCACTCCAATAAATCTTTTTAATTAATTAAATCAAATGCTTTGGGTACATGAAGAATGCAATACATAAATCATACTTTTCTTGTATTTGCAATACAATATAGTGCTTTTTGTTATTGCTGTTGCTATTTATTTATTTATTTATTTAAAACCATACTAAATTTCTGACAACCATTCGCCTGTAACCGGAAGCAATGTATTCCAGAAAAAAATATTGAAAATATTTTTGTTGTAATTGAATAATAATAAAGATACATATTGGAGATAATGACCTGGGCCAACTGAAGAGTGCTGTTTCAGTACGAAATGCATTTGTCTTTTATTGCATCTTTATATAAAAAATGAAAAGAGAGAGAGAAGTGGAGTTTGTTAATAAATCGATATAATTAATATTGTTTTATTTTAATCAATTATAACATTCAACCATTTAAAAGCAATATTTATCTTGAATAAAAATGAAAATCTAGGTAAATACTTGATGGCTTCTTAAACAAGCGGGCAAACTTGGATGTCCAGGTAAAATAAATATTCTGTTGCTGTTGCACTTAACTTGCTAAATAATAAAGTGTTTTATTACAAATTGTTATAAATATCTCAATTAAATTAGTCGTGAGTGTGTATAATATATATGATATTCTGTCAAATATTTTGAAGAAAGTGTATTACCATAATATTTTTAAAAACTTCTCCAGGATCAGAAACTTTCTTGTTTCTAAGATCAATAAGAGGTATTTTATTTCATTAAGCTTGGTAACTCCATCAAAATTTAAATGAGTCTGTAGGATGGATATATTATTAAACATTATTATCTAATTCTTTAATTGTCTGTTAAAAGCGTCGTCAATTCATAACCTATATAAACAATGTGGTTATACTTCTATTTAAAAAGATACAAAGGTTAAGATTGTTTCATAAAATATTTTTCAAAACTTGGAGTTTCAAGGTTACAGAAATCTAGTTTACTGCTTTATATTCAGTTTGGGTTTAACTTCGGCTAAAATTAGTGATTTTTAAATTAGAACTAGCCTAAACTGAATTATCTATTTATTTTACATCTTATATTAAATAATAAACCAATAAACGTATTGTATTTTGATCTACATAAAAATATTTTATAAAATTTATGAAAAAAATAGAAAAGATTATTTATTTTTGCTAATAAAGAATGAATAAAGTTCTAGCTTTTTTATAACTACCAAATCGCAAAAATAGTTTTTAAACACAACTAAAAAGAAAAAAAAATGAAGCTCTTTTATTATAAGGCAATTTTTTTATTGTTAATATCTTTATGTGAATTTTTACTAAGTTATGGAATAACATCTATGGTCATGCCAACTGTATTTTTTTAAAAAAAAAAAAAAAAAAAACAACTAATCTTATTGTAAAATAGTAATAGTTATAATTATAATAATGAATTGAATAGAAGAAAATTATACATAGATATAATATTATGGAAAGAACTATTCTTCATACGTGTTATGGGCATGTCTGAAGGGTAGTTTCTTACACCATATTTCATATATATATATAAGATAGCTATATTATTAATTATATATATTGTAACGGGATGGGAGGGGTAGAAAGAACATGGAGAATGGGGTGATGACAAATCATCATCAACCCCAAGGAAATAGAATATCAGTAATTTACAAGAGTATATATAAGTAAAAATATTTAAATGGAGCATGAGATCAAGAGATCTCTGAGAACATTGAGATGATCAGAAAAGTAACTACAAATATAATTATTCACCGACCAGCATTATAACATAAAAATAATAAGTGCAAGTAAATACTCGAAAGAAATAACTATCCATCATCATCATTGATGGGAATAAACAAATTAATACAATAAATCAGAATAAAATCAACAGTCCATCTTGTGACTGGTATGAATAATAAAAAATATAAATCAATAGTCAACATTGTGACTGAATTGAAAATGGGTCTTCTGTAGACCAGGCTAACTATTGAGCTTTTGCCACCTTGGGCAATTATTTAAACATAACATAGATGCACCACTTAAGTGCTCATCCATCAGAATATATAAGAATCAAACAATAATGCTGGGACATTAAAACATGCTGATCATCATCAATGCTCAGGCCATTTGTACTGCCAACTATAAACTTAACTTTTAAATAAGACTAAAATAAAAGATAGTGCATGGGCTTTAAAGAATATAATCTTATGCCCCAACCAGGATGATGATGATTGATCATCGCTGGATGCCCCAAAAGCACTAAATACACATCTCCATTCATAAATTCATCCCGTGAACAAATCTAGCTCAGAGAACACAAGCTCTATTACTGTATGTGACCAAGAGATGACGCAATACAATTTTAACAATTAAATACAAGTTTATTATTAACAAAAAAATAAATGATATTTAAGGTCTGATTTTGAATAATACACAATATAAAAAAAAATTATCATATTTGTGCCTGCCAAAATTACTATACAAAATTCAAATTATGTAATTTCTATTCAAAATTTAAATTGTTACATTGATTTACATATATGTACGCACAGACACATGATTTCTAATGTACAATTAATGTATTTTAATTGGTATTCAATAATGACAACAAAAATAATTAAAATTTTACATACATATCCTATTTTAATTTGTTACAATAATATTATATTTTTCATAATTAATTCATTTGGAAAACACATAAATTTCTCACATATATGTGCTTAGAAACAAAATATATAATTTAAAATTTAGTTTCAGTTTATAAGTTCTTTTTTTTATCAAACAAAATAAAGTCAACTTTTGTTTGACAGGTACTTGTTGATTAATTAATTATCAAGGTCTCTAAATATAAAATGTCTCTCTTTTTTTTTAATAAATGAAAAATAAAATTGTTTTACATCTCAGACACTTCTGACCAAAGAAATCATTTAAAATTTCATTATCATATATAACTGCTGTTATGTTTGTTTTTAATTTATAATTTTAAGTCATTTTAAGGAATATTAAAATAAAATAATTCACTGTATATACATGCAACATGTTTATCTGCGGTTCCCTGCATGTATAGATAAACAGCAGCATAAGTCTGCCAATTTCTTCAAGCTTTCTCTTGATAAGTTTGGTTTTTTGGTGCATCAGAAAGATATAATTTTGGATTTGTTGTCATCGTCAGGGAAAAGTATTCAAGTAATTTGTTAGCATATGATGAACTTCCTTTTGTAGTCCACACAATTGTCAAACTCTCTTCTAGAACATATTTAAACAGCTAGTTGCTCCCTTTGAAGTGACCCTGGCCTCATGAATCAAAACTCTGCAGTAAATCTATGGGGCAGCTACTGGACTGGTACTCCCTTAGATCTTCATGGGAGCTCTGTATAACTCTGCTAGCTATTTTACCCTCATTTTTTTCAGGCTATTGATTCAGAAGTGAACCAGCTTCAAGTAAATCAAAAATCCTGTGAAGAAAAATTGTAGCAGCTCCTGTCCTGCTTTCAGCTACATCAGTTCATGGTAGGTATTCTGCCAACTCTATGGGCAGCTAAAACCAACTGTTGCAAACTTCAATAATCTGCAACAAATATTGTAAAACCAACTTTTCAGCTGACCATTCTTACAAAAAGTATTATCCAGACTGCTTTCTTCAAAAATCATTATCCAGTCTGACTAATATTTTTTATCAGTTTTTATAAAATCATCTGAGATGATAACAACACCTTGATTGAAAACAGAGTTTTTGTTTTTATCTCTAATCCCTTTGAAAACAAGCTTGAAAGTTTTATTAAAGTGTGATATACATGTTTTCACTTAGGGGATTTCTAATAGATAAAGACTTTGGTTAATCAATTAAAATTTTTCAAAAACAAATATGGATTTATTCAGATGTTTTAAAAGTTTAATTTATAAACAATTTTTATTTTAAATCACAGTTATTATTATTTTTTATTTCAGTGAATGTAGAAAATATCTACTACAATTTTTGTCTGTGTTTATTTCTACTTTTCTTTTCAACTTTATATATATATTTATGCACACACACTATATAGTGTGTGTGCATATATATATTTATGCACACACACTATATTAGTGTGTGCTATGTAATCCAACTAGTTACATTGCCCTGGTCTGAGGGAAAAGGAAAATAGAAATAAAACACCTATCTAACAATATTTTATATAATTTACATGTATAATAAAAACAAAGTTCATACCTAAAACTATGTATTCATCAACTTTTTTAGAGATCTGATAGACATCTGACAGTTAACAAAATGAATAGTGATCTGCAATTTTGAGATAGATAAGGAATTCAGCCATCGCACTGTAAATACACAATGCACCATGAATACTAAGAGTGCTACCTCAAATGAGGTACTATAAGCTACTACAACTTTGATAAGAAAAATGCAAAGCCCTCTCTCATGGAGAGGCTAAAAAACAAAACTATGCTCTGCTTCTTTTGAGTCTTATGGGCTGGGAAATACAAATTATGTCTTGCTCTTTTTCTTTGGAGACTTAGAGGCTGGAATCATGACAGGACTATGTTAACTGCCTTATGACAAACAATATAAAATATAAAAAATAGGTTGGAGCAAATAGTGGAGATAGAACACCCTCAGAGCTGCATGAAAACATTGCATCATCAAGCCAATGACAAAATTCTCCATCCATCATCAAAACTAAAAATCTACTTAAATTTAGAAATAAAGATCAATATAAAATTATAAACATTAAATTTATTCCTCAACATTTAAATATTATTTTATATGCGCGTAAATAAATATTTTTATGTGTTAATTTCTGGCAGTGGCTTTTATTATTTTATTCTTTTATATTTAAGATATAAAATTTATAGATTTTTATCTTGGCGTCTCCGCTGAGCTAGTGACAATGGGCTAACGATCTAAATATGTAAATAAAGTGGAATCCTAACAGCGCGTATCTGCCTACTTTATAAATTTTTCTAGGCTCAAATGCCTAGATGGCGCCCTTTGGTAGTGCGGTGCGGTCCAACATCCAAAATCATCGATTTTTTATTTAACTCTAAACTTGAACCTCTCCAAACATACATGAAAATTACTATTTTATAATTTATAATCATCATCAATACTCTTGTCACATATTTTACAGTAATTTTTAAAATTAATTCTGCATAAAATGCATATTTTTTCCTTTCTCATGTGTGTTTTGAGATCATATTGATAAATTTTGAAGTGATGATCACCAGTATGTGATCATCATCAGCCTTACATTGGGAAGCCTTTTATAATGATTGCCACAGTACATGATCATCATTGGCCCTCAGTTAGGTAACCATTTGTAATGGGTTGGGGTAATGAAAAAAGATTTAAACTGGGTGATGACAAATCATTATCACTAGCAGTCAATTTAAATGAAATATCAATAGTTTGCAAAAGTTATTTATAAGTAAGCTATATTTAAAGGGAGCATGAGATCAAGAGATCTCTGTGTGAGATTATTGAGAGACAGCCAGCTACTAAAAGCAACTACAAATATAATTATCTATTGACCAGCATTATAACGTAAAAAAAATAAGTGCAAGTAAATACTCGAGAGAAATAACCATCCATCATCATCATTGATGGAAATAAACAAATTAGTACAATAAATCAGAATAAAATCAACAGTCCATCTTGTGACTGAATTTGAAGAATAAAAAATATAAATCAACAGTCAACCTTGTGACTGGATTTGAAATGAGTCTCTGTAGACCAGGCTAACTATTGAGCCTTTTCCACCTTAGGAAATTATTTAAACATAACATAGATGCACCACTTAAGTGCTCATCCATCAGAATATATAAGAATCAAACAATAATGCTGGGACATTAAAACATGCTGATCATCATCAATGCTCAGGCCATTTGTACTGGCCAACTATAAACTTAACTTTTAAATAAGACTAAAATAAAAGATAGTGCATGGATTTTAAATATAATCTTATGTCACAACCAGGTGATGATGATTGATCATCACTGGATGCCCCAAAAGCACTAAATACACATCCTCATTCATAAATTCATCTCATGCATGAATCTAGCTCAGAGAACACAACCTCTATTACTGTATGTGACCAAGAGATGATGCAATACAATTTTAACAATTAAATACAAGTTCATTATTAACAAAAAAATGAATGATATTTAAGGTCTGATTTTGAATAATATACAATATAAAAAAATTATCATATTTGTGATTGAAAAAATTACTATAGAAAATTCAAATTACATAATTTCTATTCAAAATTTAAATTGTTTCATTGATTTACATATATGTGTGCACAGACATGCAATTTCTAATATACAATTAATGCATTTTAATTGGTATTCAATAATGACAAAAAAAAATATTAAAATTTTACATACATACTCTATTTTAATTTGTTACAATAACATTATATTTTTCATAATTAATTCATTTGGAAAACACATAAATTTCTCACATATACGTGCTTGGAAACAAAATATATAATTTAAAATTTAGTTTCAGTTTATAAGTTTTTTTTTTTTATCAAACAAAATAAAGTCAACTTTTGTTTGACAGGTACTTGTTGATTAATTAATTATCAAGGTCTCTAAATATAAAATGTCTTTTTTTTTAATAAATGAAAAATAAAATAGTTTTATATATCAGTCACTTCTGACCAAAGAAATCATTTAAAATTTCATTATCATATATAACTGCTGTTAGATTTTAACTCAAGCAAAAGTTACTTGTTTGTTTTTAATTTATAATTTTAATTTGTTTTAAGGAATATTAAAATAAAATAATTCACTGTATATACACGCAATGTGTTTATCTGTGGTTCCCTGCATATATAGATAAACAGCAGCATAAGTACAACAATTTCTTCAAGCTTTCTCTTGATAAGCTTGGTTTTTTGGTCCATCAGAAAAATAAATTTCAGGTTTGTTGTCATCATCAGGGAAAAGTATTCAAGTAATTTGTTGGCATATGATGAGCTTCCTTTTGTAGTCCACGCAATTGTCAAGCTCTCTTCTAGTATTTAAGCAGCTAGTTGATCCATTTGAAGTGACCCTGGCCTCATGAATCAAAAGTCTGCAGTAAACCATGGGGCAGCTACTGGACTGGTATCCCTTAGATCTTCATAGGAGCTCTGTATCACTCAGCTAGCTATTTTACCCTCTTTTTTTCAGGCTATTGATTCAAAAGTGACCCAGCTTCAAGTAAATCAAAAATCCTGTGAAGGAAAATTGTAGCAGCTCCTGTCCTGCTTTCAGCTACATCAGTTCATGATAGGTATTCTGCCAACTCTATGGTCAGCTAAAACCATCTGCTGCAAACTTCAATAATCTGCAACAAATATTATAAAACCAACTTTTCAGCTGACCGTTCTTACAAAAAGTATTATCCAGACTGCTCTTCAAAAATCATTATCCAGACTGACTGGTATTTTTTATGTCTTTTTATAAAAATCATTTGAGGTGATAACAACACCTTGATTGAAAACAGAATTTTTATTTTTATCTCTCTAATCCTGTTGAAAACAAGCTCAAAATTTTTATTAAAATGTGATATACATGTTTTCACTTAGGGGATTTCTAATAGATAAAGACTTTGGTTAATCAATTAAAGAATTTCAAAAACAAGTATGGTGTTTTTACATTTCAAAATTAGAATAATAATAATACAATATTTAGATTTATTCAGACCTTTTAAAAGTTTAATTTATAAACAATTTTTATTTTAAATCAGAGTTATTATTTATTATTATTATTAATTTTATTTCAGTGAATGTAGAAAATATCTACTACGATTTTGTCTGTGTTTATTTCTATTTTTCCTTTCAACTTTATATATATTTATGCACACACACTATATTAGTGTGTGCTATGTAATCCATCTGGTTACTATATATATATATAAAAGAATTGGTTATAAAAGTAATATTTTATGTGACTAATTTTTTGAATACATAGTTATAGAAGAAATAAAAATGATAAAAGTATAAAAATCCATTAAAAATATATATATAATAAAGTAAGTTTTTAAAAAACAGATTCACACCTAGTTGCAAAATAAACATGAAATTATAATGAGAAATCTTTATATTCTTAAATTTACTTAAAGGATTAAAAAAACTTGCAATATTATACTTGAAATATTTATTTTATATAGCGTTACGTTTATAAACTCTAATATTAATAATCAGCCATAAAACTGATGCACATGTGCTTTGTAGATTTTTAACTATAAATGAAAGTGAGAGTATTCATTTATAGTTAAAAATCTACAAAGCGCATGTGCATTAACTTTATTGCAATATAGAGAAATTCAAATAAAAAGATACATTTAAAAGGAGGAAAAATAGTTACATAAATATATAATTTCATGTAATCATTTTTTTTAATATTTATGATTAATGAATTACTGTGATATATTTTTTTTATTGTTGCTTTTTATTTTGTATTACATTTAAATCAAAGAAATTGTAATTATTTAAATTGTTTGTGACAATCTTTCCTACATAAAGCCAACAAAAACTTATTAGAATTAAATTTTAATTAGATGGAATTTAATCCCAGACTTTTCAGCTCTCTTAGTTATCCACTCCATCTTATACAAGAGGTACACATGACCACATATGTGCAAAAAAGATAAATGATCCCCAATACACGTATTTCATGCTGGCCTAGAACTCATCATTTGATCCAGATCATCATCTCACATATATATAAAATCAATATATATATATATAAAATCAGTGCTCAGTTTATATTAAGATAGCAAATCTATAAACTTTAATAGACAGGCTCCAATCTTCTCCATTTTCTAACTCTTCAGTCATCCATATCATTGAAAATCTGATAATGACATATTCAAAGCCCTTGGTTGACAATTTTTCTTGTACCCATCAATCTGATCTTATAAATAGGCCTTAAGCCCATTTAAATACGCAGAAGAGGGATGGACAGAATACAGGCTGAATATGTAATAATTAATTACATGTATGTATAGTATTTGTATTTTAAGCTAGATGTACTTAGGGGAGATTTGAACTGAGACTTTGAAGCTCCTTTAATTATGCACTTGATCTTGTACAATTGATACACATGAACACATACATGCAGAAAAAATAAATGATCTTGAATATACATATTTCATGCTGAACCAGTAGTCGTCAGTTGGTCCAGATCATCACTTGTCATGCATCTATATAATCAGTGCTCAGTTTATATTAAGATAGAAAATTTACAAACTTTAATAGATGGCCTTCAATCTTCTCCATTCTCTAACTCTTCAGCCATTCATATTGAAAATCTGATGGTGTGTTCAAAAACCTTGTTTGTCAATTTTTGTTGTGCTATGCTCATATTGACCATAAGTCAATCTGATCCCTCAGTGTCAGTTGTATAAGATGGAATGAATTACTAAATGGAGCTTGAAAGTATAGGTTCAAATCCCTCTAATTACATCTAGCTTAAAATATAATTACTATACATATATTCAATTATTAATTAAATTTTAAATAAATATATTTCACTTCAAGACAGCTTTTGATCTAGTCAACTGGAAACAATTTTTACTGGTCTACACAAACATCTATCTGAACACAATAATGAGGCAATTGCCACCTAGAACTACCTTAGTAATAGATCAATTAAACTGAAGAATTATGCATGACTATTAACATGTTTCAAATCTAGTCTTGGCATTTCAATTGAACAATGCACAGAATGACTTTTCTTTCCTCATCTTGGAACTACTGTCCAAGCCATATTCTTCATTGATGATGACTTCATAATCTTCAGAAACCTCCAAAATATTCCCATTATTCTGGATATCTTAATTACATTCCAAACATCAACTGGTTTCACAATACAAGTTTGCAAGTCATCTATGTCACAACAATCTACATGCCATAAACTACCATCTTTCTTCATTGGCAACCCCTCATTCCTCCTTGGCATCTTAATTAATCTGTCTAAAATGCTATTAAATTATTTGAACAATCTCATCATGAACACATTCAATATGAAACATATTTCTTTTTAATATTAAGTTATTTCTACAAGTATTCCAAACAAGTTTTAATTTTATGATTAATTTCATCAATTACATTTCCCTATGTAACATTTATCTGACCAAAGTATTTGTAATTATTAACTTCTTCTAACTCATCATTATCAATCTTTATTTTCTTATTTTGAAAAAATCCAATAAACATTACTTTAGTCTTTTTAACATTTACCTTTAATCCTACTTTCTCATTTTTACATGATAACTTTTGTAACATTTCCTGAAGCTCTAAGCATTATATGCAAAAACATTTACATTATCTGCAAAATTTAAATGACTTAAATAATCTCCATTTATTTTTATTAATTTATCTTCCATTTTTATCCTTAAAATACTTTTTGCAATACTGCTGTAAAAAGTTTTGGAGATATAGGTCAAACCTGTCATACACTCTTCTCAATGTTAATCTTTTTAGTATCATTATGTAATTTAATTGTTGCTGCTGCACTTATATAAATATTCTTCAGAATATGGCAATATCCTGAGCCTATACCTAGATGATCCAATGCTTTACTTACTGAAGAGTTACTTATAGTATCAAATGCCTTATTATAATCTACAAATCCAAAGCATAAAGATAACTCATATTCATTGGTCTTTTTTATAACTTCTTTCAATACTTGGATATGATCCATTGTACTAAAACCTTCTTTTAAATCCAGCTTGTTTTTTTTCTTCAAGTGTCATAGCATCAGCCAGGACATGAACCCACAACCCAGGCAACTACTTGTAAGGCAGTCACACTGACCTCTCGACCACCAATGCAAGCTTGTTCTTTTGGTTGATTAAAATCCAAAATTTGCTGAAAACGAGTTGTAATTATTTTGGTAAAAATTTTGTATAGAACTGACAAAAGACTGATAGATCTGTAATTTCTAATATCTTCTTTAACACCTTTTTAAATATTAATATTAATATTGCATTATTTTAATCATCTGGTACATTTTTATCATTTAAACATTTGGTATATAACTTTGCAAAAATGTTTTCTGTTTTTCATCTGCTGCTTTTAAGATGTTGATTATAATTCCATCATTTCCTGGAGCTTTTCACTTCAACATAAATTTAATTGCATGTCTCACTTCTTCATTTAAAATCCTGGGCAATTCAGAAGATATAATAGTTGTAAGAGATACTTTTTTGTTGTTCTTTATTGCTATATAATTTTTGATAGAACTTCTTCACATTTCATGATATCATCTCTTTTTTTAGTAATAGTTCCATCTTTTTTATTATTGCAGAAGTTTCATATCAAGCTGTTGTTTTACACCCTTGGGAGTTTTATTCTCTTCTATAATCTTCCTTGATAGTTCACAATTTTACTTTCTTATATCATCAACTCTTTTTCGCATCATTTTATAAAATTTGAAATATTCAATCCTCCTTAATGCATCATTTTTATATTTTTTCATGTTCTTTTTTTTCTTCATAAATTCTCTAGTCTCAGTAGAAATTGTACTGGTTAATGGTTAATTAATGCTTTTTTGTACCAACTATCTTAGTTGCAGTTTTTAAAAGTGTATCAGTTATCTTTCTGCTGATTTCATTCATATCTGAATCATGTTCAAAATCAGTTAATATCTAAAAACGATTTGCAAGTTCTAATTTAAATTAATTGGAATGTTTCTGAAAATTGAAAATATCAAATGTGAATGTTGCTTTTCTTAATAAGTTTTGTCTCTCTAATTTTGCATTAACATGTATCTTACAGCTCACTAATCAATGATCACTTCCTATATTGAATTCATTAAGAATATTATAATCTTGAAATGCATATTTTATGAAATCAAAATATAATCCAATTCTATCATAGCTTCATTTGGATGCTTCCATGTCCATTTCCATTTAACATTTTTCTCAAAAAAGAATTTATAACATAAAGTATTTCTTTTTCTGCAAACTTTACAAGTCTATGACTTCTCTCATTTCTATAATCATAACCAAATTTACCTACACCACTTTCATCTTCTAATTGTTTACTATGTCAACTTTCTAAATCAATTATTTCTTCACTTTTTTTCTAATGTCACAAAGTCCAAAACTTTTCCATTTAATATTAGACTGTTCTTCCAATTCTTGTAATCTTTCTTCACTTGAAAGTGATCTGTAGTTGTAAGTACCTAACTAAAATATCATCATCAAATGGCAGCCTGGTTCATAACCAGAAGATTCTTAGCTCCCCCAACCCTTGTTTGCCAACTAGTGTTGCCTTGGCTTGTAACTTTACAACCTCCTTGCAATAATGGCAAAGATTTATTTTTGTCTATTATGATTGTAAATATTTTTTAGAAAAAAAGATTCATTCACACATACATTAATTCTGCAATCAAGAAAACTTAAGTGATTTCAGTTAAGAGCTATCAGGCAAGTGAGAAAAAAGACCTTGGTGTTTCTTGCATGTTGGTGAGCAGCCTATCCATGTTTGTATACTATATGACTAATCATATAGTAATAACAGCTGCAATGACAAGAGCATATGGAGTATATATTGTGAATTTACTCTGCTCACTTTCTTTAAGGCCTCCTTGAGGAATCAACGAGTCTCCCTTCAGTTAACAGCAAATAAAATTGGATTTTTTCACAATTTACTATATGTTTACATTTTTTCCATTAGAAAAAATAATTGTGTTTATTAATCAAGCATCAATAAAATTTAATTATAAGGATAAAATTTCAATAAGTCTAATATTTCTTACCATCATGTATTAGATCTTTCTCTATATAAAGTTCACTATCCAAAACTGATAGAGTAATTAGATATAAGTGCTACCATAAGCAATAGCATATGATCATCACCAGCAATAGTTTGGATTGCTACTTACCCTATTGACATAGTTTATTCTAACATCTTAATTTTAAAGTAATTTCATAACTTTAATATGCCATTACACCATTAAAATTCTTAGAGATGATATTATTTTCTTAATTAAGTACAAAGATATATCAATGATTTTTGCAATAAATGTTTTAAAAATACAGTCTTATATCTTAAAAAACAATAACAATATAGCTTAGTTTAGAATACTGAATATTATGAAATCCTAAAAAATGTAGAATATAATAAATGACTTGGACATATTTTTTACTAGCAAAATCATATTTAACAAAAGTTTATATTTGGATTAAAAATAATCTCTAATTTAATAAATGATTATTAATAATTATTAGTGACTTTATCTGAAGTGGTTGCTGTCAAAGTTGTGAATGCAGAAAATTTAAATTAAATTAACATTTGTATTATACCAACAGAATCTTACTATAATGATAGTCAAGAAATGCTGAAGAATGCTTACCATACTAAATTACAAACTTTTTTTTTTCTGCATTTAACAAAGGTTATAATGTGTTGTGATTAACAAAGCTTTCAAACTTTTGAATATAATGTTAAAATTGTGCTGAAAACTGATATTTAATAATCTAATTGTACTAATTCTTCATTAAAGCAAATAAATAAGCATAAACTCCAGAAGCATTGACATATGTTCTAAAAGAAGTGTTTTTTGTCTTGATAAGTATTTACTAGCTAATATGTGCTATTTACATGAATTAGTAAAGTGTTCCATTACGCTTCATAATTTAGTGAATATATATTTAATATAAAAAATGGTAATGACATTATATTTATAAATAATAATGCACATGTGAAAAATAGATCTCTTCACAGACAATAGTAAAAGAAAATATAATACAGCTTTTAAACAGCTCATTCCAATAGCCTCCCAAAAAAGGACAGTAAATAAGGCATTACTTATCAGTCTTACCAACTACAAAAAGTTATAGTTTTTAGCAATTTTATATTTTTATTTCAATCCACCATTTAATTAAATGGTTACCTATGTTAATTATAGATCTGTTACCATAAAAATAAAAAGGAAACCTGTTTGAAACCTGATAAAACTTACCATTTTGTTTCATTCTGGATTTGAGTTACAGATTAGAAGCATAGCAAACTAACTATTAAGGCTGAAAGGTCTCCTATAAATACAATGTTTTTCTCTTTTTTATTATCTAGCTATTAATAATAATAACAAAACAAAATGTTTCCATTTTTTTTAAAATATAATTCCAACTTTTATTTGTTATAGAATCTAACATCACAATCGGATTCGTATATTGTTCATTTTTAATTTAATATCTAGCTAAGAATAACTAAATATCATTTTAAAAACTATTAGCTAGATTGTTTATGGAGTAGTACCTTAAAAAATGTATAAAAGATATTTGAAATCTATTATCTAGTTTGTAATTCAAACTTATATAACGTGAGTATAGCCCCAAAATTTGCTAATCACTGAGCCGCAGACCTTTTGTACAAATACAAGTTATTTGACAAAAGTAAGGCAGTCTTAAATTTTAATTAGTTTTAAAAAGCATTCTAAAACTATTCAACGAGATATATAAAACCATTAAAAGCTTTAGTGAAGTAAGCTCGCAGTTATTTTAAATATTTATGTTTTGTTTTTAGAATGCTTTTTAAACTTTGATTAAAATAAAAAATTTAATTTTAATTAGGTTTTAAAATTTTTTTAAACTTTCTTATAAATATAACGAATAGATGAAATACACAGGCTTATATATACCTGTGTCTATATATGTAATAGACAGGGTATGAGCACAGACTTTCACATGACCCACCACTCTCCACACTATCTCATAACACCGATACACCTGAACACACATATGTCGAAAAGATAAATAATCATCAATATACGTATTTCATGCTAAACCAGCAATCATCAGTTGGTCCAGATTACCATCTCTACACATATATGCTACAAGTGCTCAGATATATATTAAGATAGCAAATCCTCCTACTTTAATGGACAGACTTCAATGTACTCTACACTCCAACTCTTCAACCGTCCATCCAATAGTGTGGAGAGTGGTGGGTCATGTGAAAGTCTGTGCTCATATCCTGTCTATTAAATATAACGAATATTTTTAAGAAGTTAATGAGTAATTCTTTTTTTCCGGTTAGTATTTATTGACCTTGGACAATTCTTAGGAATTAGCAATAATGCATTAATAAAAAGGAAATGTTAAATTGATAATAATTTATATAATGTACTGATTAAAAATACTTTTTCCTGTTAATAAAAGAGTAATTTGAAATAATTTATAGATTTTGTCGAGCTTTTCATATGTCATTATAAAATTGATCTTTAAATCAGGTTTCAGTCAAATTTTTTAGGAATTTAATAAAAAAAATATTTGAAGTTTTTATTTTTATTAAAATAAATTTTAATTAGGTATAATATATATTTTATTTACGATTTTTTGATAATTATACAAACATCAAATCATTAAAATTAATATTACAATACAGTACAACACTATTTATTAAGCGCAACTCGACAAACACAAAGAATTCAGCAGCAACAACTACTCTTAAACAGGTGTGGTCATTCCCACCCCAGAAAAAGAAAAAAGAAAATTTTGAAGAGATAAACAAAAAAAAAAAAACCTAGAGATGATTTTATTATGATTATAAAAATTAAACTGTAAATTAAACAAATGCATTCACATATAGAATACCCTAGTTAGAATAATTCTATTTATTTCGTATTTTTCATGCAGTCATTAAACTTCTATTCTAATCCTTTTTTAAAAAAGAAACCTTATATTATAAGTAATCGTATTCTGCATTGTAGTTTATCTTCAACCATATCTTTTCAATGTAAATAATTAATATTGCATTTCTTTGGAATAACTTTGAAATAATTTCTTTAACATATATGGAAGCTGCCTCTTTCATCACATGATCACCATTTCTTATGCTTGCTTATAACTGTTATTAAAACAGGCAAAACTCTCTAAACGTATTGCCTGTTTTAATAACTGCGTCTTTCATGAAAACCATGGTCCAGTTCACTTTTAAATGTTTTTTTTTTTAAGTTTTTCTCATATCCAATAGAATGAAGATATGATTTTACAATAAGTGGATACTATAGTATCACATCAAGAAAGATGAAGAATTGGTCTTATAATCTTGCCATCTTATTTTTTTAATTTTATATACATCCTTAAATGTAACTTTACTACTACCTTTATGTCCCTCTTAATAAAAAGTCCAAGTCTTACCACCATACAATAAATTAAGCAAAATAATAGTTTTAAAATAATTTTACGCAATATTTATTTTATTGTGTTGAAGTACCTATCTTTTAGCAGCAATTCTTGGACCTTTCCGCTGCACATTAACATCTAACTTCATTTTTCTATCTAAAAACTACCAAAATATTTAAAGATTCTCAAGGTAATAACTAACCAAATAAAAAGTATGTAAAAAAATTTTTTTCATCATTGACTATTAAGGACTTGAGATTTTTAAACATTAATTAATTACTAAACCAAAGTCTTTATATAATTTGATTGCTAAATCAAAATTGTTTTATAGTTTTCTATAGTTTTGATCACACTAAATAACATTTTAAAATGGTCATGAAAGATTTTAATATTAAAATTGGAAAATTATGTGAACGATATGTGTTATGGATAAATTTGAGTACAAAGGCAACAATGAGAAACGATACAGACTTGTGGAATTTGCAGAAAAAAAATTGTATTTTATGAATTATTTTTTTATATAAATAAATGCTAATCAAAAATGGATATAAAAGTATTCAAATAATGGGCAGAAGAATTGGATTGTATTATGACTAACAGAAAATATGTATTTCAGGATTGCAATGTACTTAATAAATTCAATGCAAAAAGAGATCATAAATTGGTGAGATGTAATGTAAAATATGTATTTAGCAAATAAAAGTGTTTATTATTAAATATTTATATATACTATATTTAATTTTTTAGCATTCTACAGTAAATAAGAACATCTATTATAATATATATTTAACTTTTTAATATTGCTTTTTTATATATAATGATTCCAATTTTATAAAAAACAAATAAAAACAACCTTGCAGACTATAATATTTGAAATAAAATCACACATTAGCAATCAATCTCATTTATGAAAGAAGTGTTTTTTAAAAATAAACTTTTACAATCATGAGAAATTAAAATTTTAAAAAACTTTTACAATTAAAATTTGTTTTTATTTTTATTGAATTAACCGTAAACACTTTTTATTTTTAGTTTATTTTTTTAAATATATATATACTTTCCTCTTACTGCTACATTAAACAAATGAGGGGATTATTCTGAAATATTTCATTGTCATACTGAATTGTAATCATTTTCTAACATATATACAAAATTTGAAAAAAATTCATTTGATAGAAGTATGTTAAGACTCAATTACAAAATTTATCCTAAATAAACAGACAGAATTTCTAAGTCAAATAAAAGCATTAAAAATGCATGAATTTTCAATAGTGGATTGCGTATCAATTATTGCAACAACATTGTAGAATAAAGATGATTTACCTTTTTTAATCAACAAAAGGATTAGAATTACAACCATAATTCCCATCAGAAAGATTTCAGAATTAAAGAAAAGACCTTTATATATTAAAAAAGGATCATATAGATGTAATATTTCACCCAAAATGAAAATACTTAATGCCTGCAAATAATGGAGGATAATAAGGATTAAATTGGGCATGAAAAATTGTCACTTTTAACTTGAAAATAATACACCCATAATTGCAATTTGAATAAGAATTTAGCAAATTATATGTTTCTTGCTTGCTTCCGGAAAAAAAAAAATCATTCTGAATATTATAAAATAATTTGAGGAGTTTCTGGAGCATTAAAATAACATGAACTGATAAGAAAACACAGAACTATGCAAAACAACTTTATTGAAAAATCTTGCTGTCTACTAAAAATTCAAATGTTGAACTATGGATTTCAATTAGCACTTTGCAAAGAATTTTGCTGTGCAATTTGAATGAATTTTTATATTATCATTTAAATACTACAAAGTTTCTGTTTTTAGCTATTTTATTCAAGATTTTTCCATGATATATAATGTCACATAATTGATCACTTTTTTGATAAAATCCTTTTACATCTTTTTTCAATTTGATAAGAATGAGAGCAATTCCCTACAATATCTGATAATGAGAGACAAAATACATTAAGACTTTTTTAGTATGAAACTATTTGAATAAATAAATAAATATAGATATTTAAACAAGTTGGAAGCTTAGATATATTAAAACGACATTAACAGGATATCATCCAGATAACTTTTGAAGCGCTTTGGGAA
The DNA here is from genome assembly GCA_028023455.1 of Epiperipatus broadwayi. Taxonomy (NCBI): domain Eukaryota; kingdom Metazoa; phylum Onychophora; class Udeonychophora; order Euonychophora; family Peripatidae; genus Epiperipatus; species Epiperipatus broadwayi. The sequence goes on along the minus strand of JAQFVV010006219.1, from coordinate 2,211,609 downwards.
AATTATGGGAAAGGAGAATGGGAGGAGGGAGGGAGATCAAAAAGGGAGCATTAAAGTGACATCATGTTATGCACATAATAAAATTTTTGAATAAAACTTCAATGTTTAGAGTGTCTTTTATTTTATAATTTATCAAAATATAAATGAATGAAGCATTTTTACACTTTCCCGGTCAGAAAAGTTCCATTTAAAAAATAAATAAATCACTGTTTCTTTAGCCATGCAGCTTATAATCAATTGCACTATTCTGTAAAAACCACACATTATTTCTTATTTCCTGCATTGTGATAACAAAATAAAATTGTAAAATATTAAAAACTAAAAATGTGTACATTTAAATATGTCAAGGATTTTGGCATCATCTGTTAAGTAAAAAAAAATTTAGAAAAAAAAAATGTGTAAGTGAATGTGTTAAATATTCTATCTCAATATTCATCAAGGTAATGCATATTAAAATGATAAATATTTTAAATTAAATAAATATTTAATTATTAATTTTATTAATGATCTATGTTCAGACTGTGAACCATGTTAATTAGAATATTAATACGCGGAAATAATTAAAATAATTTTAAAATCTATTTATTCTTTATTAATACTGGAAATATATTCCGTTTGATATAATTTGCTATTTCATGACGTAATTAGCTTTCTATATCATCAATTTAAAATTCTCATAATAAATATATGAAACTGAAAGACGTTATTGGCTAAAAAGTGTCTTCCCGATTATATATACATAAAAAAAGATCAAAACTTTATGACAACTTGTGTTTAACTTATCCAGGTAACATTATTCATATAGATAAAATTTTAAAACTGAATTTCTTTAAAAATATATATACGGTATTTAAAATTTTATTTATTTATTAATCTATTATTTTTTAAATGTATATTTGTGTGTGTATGTGGATAGAAATTTTTTATTTTATCTGTGTTTGTATAGATACTTGCTTTTAACTATTACAGCATTACATTTGGCTAAATCGTATCTGCTATTACCTGAGTGTAGTATTATCTATAAACCTAGTCTATGGCAGGATTAAATCCAACAAAAATTCGGTGCGTTAATATAATAATAACAAGCAGCCACAAACTCAAGTTAAAAACTATATATATTTTGTAAATGAAAATTTTTAATTTCACCATATGTAAACCAAATAAAATATCATGATATACATATGTTAAGAACTGTTGATGAATTAAATTTAAAATTTTTAATGAAGTTATTATAAGAAATAAGATAGATATTTGCATTTCCTCGTTGTATCATTATGACAGTGATAAATGACGAAATATTGCAAATTTAAAATGGGTTGATTGAATTTAGACATGATAGTAATCAAAATGGCTGTACTGTATGCCAATTTATAAAATATAGCATTAATTCAAAAAAGCAAATTTGCGATTCTTATATTTCAAATACTCAAGTTAAATTTATTTAAAATACTCATGTAGAATTATATGTTTTGTTATTCCACCTAATGTTAATTAATTGGTGAATAAATTAGACAAATGTGATATCTAAGAAATAAAAAATAATACAGTGTTGCAAATTATGTACGAATGCAAGCAATTAAAAGAATATGTTTTTATGTAAATATATCAAAAGAAGAATAAAAAAGGAATGTTATAATAATAGCTGCTATTTTTTTGATCATAAGAAAATGTGCAATTTAATTTTTAATTTTCATCTGGATAATACTGAGGATTCTTCATGACGAAAGAAACCATAATAAAAGAAAAATGAAGGAAGCCGCTTCTTCTATAAATGGCAATGGGAAAGCTTTAATTAATTAATAGGCAATTCATAAATATTAAAATTCATAAATCTTGAGATATTACATGTTAACGTTTATTTCCGGAAATTTTTAAATTTTTTAACAGTTGAAAGTAGTTAGAAAAATAACTGTAATGTAATTTTGAATTTTTAACATTATCAATACTAAAAAAAATTATCGATTATTATTATTATAATCATATACAAGTAAAATGATTGATTTTGGTCATTTAAAAAATACTATAAAAAATTGTGTGCAAATTATTATTATTTTAAAATAAGCTTTAAAAAATCTATTAAAAAGAAAATCATATTTAGTTATTCATTCTTAAGTGTTAATGATAGAAATTAAAATTTTAATTATAGCAAGAATCAATATTTAAATCACTGAAGTGAATTATAAGATTGATGTTTAAAAAATTGTAGAAAAGTAATTTACAAATAGTTTTATTAAAACGAATTTTCTGCTAATGATGAAAAGACTCTTTGATTTTCTCTTAAAATCTTAAAGAAATCATGCCTGAAAAACTCCTACCATGCACTCTTTATATTATTATACATCACTTGATCAGCATCTCTTATGCTAGCACATAACTGTTATTAAACCGGAAAAACTCTCCATAGAGTATTGCCACCCTGTGTCAACCAGAGTAATCAATGGATGCTAGAAGGCTTGTGCATAAAATCCCTATCTAGTGCCTACTCATCCAATATCCCCAGACTAGTTTCTGGCTTGTGGCCTTCATTAGTGAGGAGCCTTAGATCTGAGACACGCACCTAGATTTTAGGATCTAATGCAACCCTCCAGCAGCCACCTTTTATATCTGCTTAATTACAAAACTATGAGAATGAAATTGAAAACACAATAATATTTTCAAATCAACACTGTACTAGCATAAGAGATAGTGATCATGTGATGTTTAGTGGTTTAACACCAATCCTGCCTAATAGGATAGTGGTGGCTATGGTTGTTAAAGAGCCAAAAACACCAAAATATATGGGTGCTGAACTGAGTTCAGACCCATATGACTATATAAGATATTGAACTTAGATTGAAAATATTATTGGGTTTTAAATTTCATTCTCATAGTTTTGTAGTTAAGTAGAGATAAAAGGCAGCTGTTGGAGGGTTGTATTAGATCCTAAAATCTAGGTGCAGTGCTCTCAGATCCAAGGCTCCTCACTGATGAAGGCCACAAGTCAGAAACTAGTCTGGGGATATTGGATGAGTAGGCACTAAATGGGGATTTTATGCACAAGCCTTCTGGCATCCCTTGATTACTCTGGTTGGCACAGGGTGGCACTACTATATGGAGAGTTTTGCACTCTTCATATTCTTGTCATTTCAGCTTTTACAACCATATGAATATTCTCAAAGTTATTAAATGTAATAGTTTACTTATTTATATGCATATCTTTCATACCCCAAATTTGTGACCAAAAAACATCTCAGAATTCTAAAACTTTCAGAGACATCTGTAAAAAAAAATTGCATATGAGTTTATATATAGTGGATGTAGATGAATAAATACTATTAATATATATTGAATACATATAAGAGCTACAAAACTGCAGCATCCCCCAGAAAAAATATGAAAATCAATTATTAAATTTGTGCTTGAAAATATCAATAATATATTTAGCATAATTATTTGTAAATACAACTATATAAACCATTTTTAAAAAGAATTACTTTATCCAATGCTTAAGATTCTATTCAAAGATGCTGTTAATTATAGCAGTATCAGAAAGAACATATTTTGTCAGAGATATATTTGTATGAGTTTCATGATTTGCCAAATTTTCTTTGCTCTTATTAATGTTTGTAAAAATGACTGGGGAACTGACTCACTAAGCAGTGTCATTAGTTAATGAGAATGATGCATTTATCTGTTCTGCTTTCTCTTCAGTGCAAATAAATTTTTATTGTTTTCATTTAGGATGAGCAATAAAATATTCTTTCTTCTTTTTGCAATTAACATTTATAATTTAATATATAAATATTTATTACAGGAAGTATAACAATAAAAAATATTATTTTAAACATATATCTCCATGGGTGTTAGTGTTGAATATTTAAAAAGATTCTATTTCCTAATTGACATTACATGGAAAAATTTAATAGAAAGTAAAAATGATCTATTCTAGATATTATTATTTATCAAACAGCAGTTAATAAAAACAAAAAATACATTATATCTTTTAACCATGACTGGCATAGAAAAAATAAAATTATTTGTGTTTGTAAATTGTTTTGTTTCCTTGCTTACATTTTGGTGTCAATACTATAATAAAACACCCTGCTTTAAAAATCTCTTGGATATCTATATTCAGATATTTATATTTTCATATGGATGCTGTATGGTCCTGATTATGTTCTGGTGAATGGAAAAGCAGGGTTTTGATTATTCAATGTTATATAGTTGATAAAGGTTACAAAATGTATAGTCTAAAGTACTTATAAAAAAACTATAATTTATGTGAAATATACTGTATTTTAATGTATATATATATATTGATTTAAATATTATATATATATATTGATTTGACTATTATATATATATATATATATATATATATATATATATATTTGACTATTATATATATATATATATAGAGAGAGAGAGAAAGAGAGAGAGAGAGAGAGAGAAAGAACGAGAGAAACACTTTTGATGTTAGTAAATTATCAATTACTACAAATTATTAATCCCTTTTGCTTTAAAGATCCCGAACAAAAAGAGCTATTATAGTTTTATGAAAAAAATTTGCTTTGCCTCAGGAATTGTTAATTAGTATTAATTGATAATTTCTTAGTAACATCAAAAGTCAAAGTATTTCTTTATTTAATGGCTATTATCTTCTCATTTCTATATAATAACAATTCATATAAACATTTAATTCAATATATATATATATATATATACATACATACATACATATGTGTCTATGTGTGTGTGTAAATAATTTACAAAAATATACCAATGCTAGACATTAATAATAAGCAGTTAATACATAGATTTAAGTATTGGACCCAAATTTTTTGATTTTCTACTTAAAATGAAAATGTGTTCATTACCAACATTATATTTCATGAGATATATGAGAAATATACTTAACATTAATACTATATGTGAATTGTGCCACAGATCAGAAGAATACCAGAAACATATATTCTTTGATTGTAGTAGCCTACAATACACTCGATCATATATTACAAAAATTTACCAGAAAAAGAAATGCCACTATAAGTTCAATTACAGAGTCTTTTCCAAATGCCTGCTTCACAGAAATAAGAAGTGCAACATCTATACTATATGCATTATGGCACACTGGGTGCACTTATCTTTACAATAGTAATGCAAGAAATTTTAACACATTTAAAAACAAATTAGAGATAATAAAACAAAGAGATTAAAAAATCACCCCATCAGACATTTTCGCAGACTCTAACCTCTAGTGAGATATATTTTCTGTTTCCTAATTTATTGTAAATGTTTTTAATAATAGTTTAATTCACTGAATGCTATTGAAAATCTTTGATTAGTTTTGCTTTAATTTTTTTTTTCTAAACTGAAATATCTGTATATATAATTTCCCCCTTTAAACTAAAATATCTGTAGATATATTTTTCCTTGAATAAAGTTCCTTCTAAAACTAAACATGCTATAAAGGCATAAATATTGATATGTAGTTAAATTTTATATTTAGATTCCCAGTAAATCACACAGATAGTAAAATGGCCTTCAGATATGACATTTAAACTGTAAATAACCAATAATTCCCCTATAAGATAAGATGTTGGTTCATGAAAGGTTAAATGCAAACAGTCTTTTCTGTCGTCTTTCCATGTCTTTTTGTATCATTGTGAATCTCTTTTGCTATCAATCAATTTCCTGCACTAATTGTAATAATAGAATTGCATATTTATTCAACTACATTTCTATATTTTAAATATACCACAGTAATTCCAATTTCAAATTTTCATTCTTTCTTTTTTTTAATTTTTTTTTTTTTGTTCACATACTTAGATTATATGCAGGTTTAGCAAAAAGAGCGTCTTTAATTACAATCTTTAAAAAAGATAACAGAATCACAACGAATTATAATGAAACTGAATTTGAGATAAAATTTCCATATACTACTGTAGTTGAAGAAATCTAAATAAAAATTGTTAAAATAGCCTGATTTGGACGAATTGTCTAGGTCAATTAATCATTTTTTCTTATTTTTTTTTTTTAATTCACAACTACAGGTTTTTTTCTTTACAAATCACATCCAAATTTCATTCAACTAACCTTGCACTTTTTCATTCTAAACATTTGTAAAATATTAAAGATTTTAAGACTTCTCATTCGATAATTTAATATACAAAATTAACAAAGCGTATGCCACACTTGAATGAGAAGCTATAAAGATACACAGAAATTATTACACGCTAAGCGCTTTCGAGGTCTTTTGCCTCATATTCATAGCGGTACTGTGAGCTGCAGAATGAAAAATAGGGCAGCTCACAGTACCGCTATGAATATGAGGCAAAAGACCTCGAAAGCGCTTAGCGTGTAATAATTTCTGTGTATCTTTATAGCTTCTCATTCAAGTGTGGCATACGCTTGGTTAATTCTAAACATTTATAAATTCTAACAATGAATTCTTTCATGATAATTTTACAATTCTGTTTGATCATTTCAAAAGCATTCCTTACATCTACATAAAAATCCTCAATTATTTATCAAAACAAAAAAACCTTTGGAGTCACAAATCTGAATTATCTGTATTTGTTATCTTTAATTCTGCTTGAAATACTAGCAATCTCTACCATGCAATTCTTCTACATTTTTTTTCCTCATATGTCATAACATCGGCCAGGACACGAACCCACACCCGTCTGCAACCAACTACTTGCTTGCAAGGCAGGTGCGATGACCTCTCGGCTAACAACATTTTATATAATAAGAATCACACCATATTTGTATTTTAATTATCATCTGCAGATACTACTAAGTGAATAAACTATTCCAAATCAAAAAGAACAACAAACCAGAATAAAAGTACACCAGTAAATACATTAGAGATGAGTTTTGTATAACAATACATCACAGATGAATTTTCCTTATATTAAAAAGATAAGTTTTGCCTAGTTATTTAAATCATTTTATAAATCACAATTATGTTCACATATCTTGCAAAGCTATCTTTTAACTTCTTCATCAATAAACTTTACTTTTTGAAATATTCCAACCTGCTATTGTAACTATATATTCTATTAAATCCTCATCGATATATTCTCACTGAAAGCAATCATTAACTTTTTAATGATATTTTTGATGTAATCTTTACAACAAAAATATGATTTATTCCTCTCTAGAAAACTTTGTCTATGCTCACCATAAATAAGAAGTCTATTGTGTTTTTTCTTTACATTCGTACTTTGATGAAAATATGATTTTCAATAGTTAACTGTATAGGATCACATCTCTTTCCAATTAAAGTGAAAATTTTCTAATATCTTTATTTGTAGCAAATCTTGATTGATATGATGAATCTAACTAAACAATGTACAGAATTAAAAGATTTCATCAACCATAGTATTGTATGGCAATTATAATAGTATAAACCATATCTGCTGATATCTGAATGTATGTAAATTATATTGTATGTTAGTTTTTAAAATTAATCTCTTCTCAAACAATTCAATAAGTTAGAATATTAAGGAATTCAGTTGGCCTAGGCTTGATAAATAATGGCAATTATTGTAACTGAAGACACTATACTATACTCGTTATCTCTGAAAAGATAAATTCCTAAACTATCTTTCTAATAGTCAGCCAAAAGCAATGTTATAATGATGGATAGAAATTATTTTTGGTGGCAAGGATAATCCTGAGTATATGATTATAATCTTTACATAACTAATGTATGCTAATTTTCTTCTTACCTTTATTTTTTATTATGTCAGCTTGATTAATTATGGCAATTAATTACCATGCTAAATTTTAAAATTAATGTATATTACATCTGATAATATACTTCAAATAGTGAATAGAATTTGGAATGAAGAAATGTGAAGACATTACATTTAATACAATAAATAATTTAATAAAATTATGTTTGAATGTGGATATAAATAAGCACTTCATGAAACAAATGGTTAAGAAAATCATTTATACATGCCATTATTTACATCAGGAATTACAAATACTAATTTTAAAGCTAAAACATACTCATTATTCAAAGTTATAATGAATCTCATATTTCTAATTTTACAAGTGTTATCTCAAAAATACTTACATACAAAAGTATAATATTCTGTCAAAAATATATTGTATGATGCCGTAAACAAAAAATAAAATGAATTATGGATAAATGATGCAGATTTTCCTCTTTTCCTCACAGGTCAAGTGCAAGTTAATGACCTCATTGAGTAGTAATAATAAATACAATTTTAAATATTAATAACACTAAATATCAAACAATTAAATGCATAATAAACACACTTTTAAGTTTAACTAAAATTATCAATGAAAAATTACAAAACTTAATTTAAACTCAGACTTTCACACAACTCTCAACTCTCCATGCCATCTCATATTGCTGACCCACCTGATCATACACATGTTGAAAAGATAAATAATCACCAGTATATTGGTATTAGTGATTATTTATCTTTTCAACATATGTATGATCAGGTGGGTCAGCAATATGAGATGGTATGGAGAGTTGAGAGTTGTGTGAAAGTCTGAGTTTGAATCCCTTATATTACATTATATATGTGCAGGTGTGTGTAAGCATGTACAGTGTATTAATTTACATATTTAAAAACATAGTGTGTTAAAGGTCTGCCCATCTCTCATGTATGTAGGTGAATTATTTTCCAGTACAGCATGAGTGGTCAGAATGACTAAATGGTCAACATAGGTAGGATGACAACCTTGGCACTAACGTGGGCTTTGAACATTCCATCATCAGATTTTCAATGAAATGGATGGCTGAAGAGTTGTGGGTTGGAGTAGTTTAAAGCCTGTCCATTAAAGTCTGAAGATTGGCTATCTTAATATAAAGCTGTTGTATATATGTGTGAGAATAGTAATCTGAACCAACTGATGATTGCTGTTTTAGCATGAAATACATATATTGGTGATTGTTTACCTTTTCAACATGTGTATGATTAGGTGGGTCAGCAATATGAGATGGCATGGAGAGTTGAGGGTTGTGTAAAAGTCTTCGAATCCCTTATATTATATATGTGCACGTGTGTGTAAGTCTGTATAATGTATTAAAACTTGATTAAAATAAATGAAAGAATTAAATCCGAAACTTCTCACTTAAGCTTTAGTTTTAGTTTCAAGTTTGGACATCTGCGCATGATTTCTTGTATGTATAGCTTTGTTCAAACAGTTGTGTACATACAGTAGAAGATTTATGAAGGTTCAATTTTTTACGACTTTTCCTTTGTTATGAACAATTTTCTTTTTCTTTTTTTTTTTGGCAAATTTATTTTATTTTTTATTTATATTACTTCTCTTTTCAGTGGTTAAAATTATATTAAGCTTTTACCATTTCGCATGAAAATTTTGAAAACAATACATTATATTCAATCAGTTATAATATATAAGAGAAAGATATATTCAAAATTTGAAGACAAAAACACTGAAAGATCTGGCAAGCTGCATCTTGACAAGATTGGTCACAATTAATATTATTAGTTTTTATAACGATATATTTCAGTGTCTACTGCTGTATGAATAACTATTTACCTTAGCCTTTGCTATGTTTTTCTTGTTTCACAGCAACTAAAAGTTGCTATTCTACTTACTACTAAATCTCTCTTTATGAGCACAACTTGCATGAATTTAGTAAAAAACCCTCTTTGTCTTCTAATACTAAATAATAAAATAATATTTAAATTCAGATCTTATAAATCCGTCTCCTTATGATAAAGCTGTGACTAATTATCAATACCCTTTGTTGACTGAACCCATATTGTTTTTTTAATTTACAATTTAAATAATTAACTAAGTATATTTTTGTATATTCATAATAAATTCATTGCCTATCCATAATTATTTCTTAAGTTGTTTTATCAGTTTAACAAAATTTCTAAACAAGCTAATTATTATTTTAGCCAATTTTTTAGATGATTTAAGTTTAATTTTTTTAAAAAATCAAAACCATTTTTGATTATTACAAACTTTTATTTTTACCGAATCATTATAAATCAACCCATTACAATTTTAAACTAAAATCATTAAAAGTATTACAGTATGTTTTAAATTTACAATATTTTATATTCATTTTTTAATTTATATTTTATAAATAAATAATATTATAAGCCTTAGATATTGTTTTATCGTTTCATTATACAAATTATTCAACATGTTATAACATATATCGAATTATTTATATATGTATGCGTTGTGCTCATTTCAACCTCCTAAACAAATAAATAAATTCCCCATTGATACTTTTATTTAATAGCAAATTAAATAATATACTTATTGGATGTTTTATTAATTCTTATTAGTACTTTTTTTTTAAAATCTTATTTCATATTTTAAGAAAATGTTCATACGTCATGCAAAAGGTAGAAACTTATAAAATATCATTGTGTATGTGTAAGATACAACATTCTACATACCTTCCCAATATATAATAAACATTTAAGCATCTTAACTAAATAAATTGAAGTAATATTTTAATTTTCAATGCACTATCTGTTGTATTTCATATTTTATTCAATGACTTGCCACATCATGAATAAATAACTAATACCTATAAGTAAGTTGTATTGTATGTTTCATGCCAATAACTGTCATTAAACTCCATAATCAGTAATAGTGAGTCACAAAATTTCAGTCACACTCAAATTTTAAACTGCATAAAACATTAAGTTTTAAAAGAATATTCATCGATTTTAAAATTTGTTTTAAAAAATGTTTACCATTTTATTCCTATTTTTTATTTTAAAAAATATTGTATATATATATTGTAACCTAGCACACACTAATATAGTGTGTGTGCATATATATATATATAAAGTTGAAAGGAAAACTAGAAATAAACACAGACAAAAATTATAGTAGATATTTTTCTACATTCATTGAAATAAAAAATAAATAAATAATAACTCTGATTTAAAATATTGTTTTTATAAATTAAACTTTTAAAAGGTCTGAATAAATATAAATATTGTTGTTGTTGTTGTAGTAGTAGTAGTAGTAGTAGTAGTAGTAGTAGCAGTAGCAGTAGCAGCAGCAACAGCAGTAGCAGTAGCAGTAGCAGCAGCAGCAGCAACAGAAGCAGAAGCAGTAGCAGTAGCAGCAGCAGCAGAAGCAGTAGCAGTATTCTGATTTTAAGATTTAAAAACAAGTATTGTATTTTTGAAGTTTTAATTAATTAAACAAAATATCTATTAGAAATCCCCTAAGTAAAAACATGTATATTACACTTTAATAAACATTTCAAGCTTGTTTTCAAAGGGATTAGAGAGGTAAAAACAAAAACTCAGTTTTCAATCAAGGTGTTGTTATCACCTCAGACGATTTTATAAAAAGACTGATAAAAAAATATCAGTCAGTCTGGATAATGATTTTTGAAGAGAACAGTTTGGATAGTGATTTTTGAAGAAAGCAGTTTGAATAGTGATTATGAAGAGAACAGTTTTGCTTGCAGTTTTGTAAGAGTTGGTTTTAATATTTTGAGAAGTGGCCAACTAGGTCAACTGCAAAGTTTAGCTTTATATTTTTAAGAAGTGGTTAGCAAAAGCAGTGACTGCAAAGTTGGTTAAAGTATTTTGTGAAGAGTTGGTAACTGCAGCAGAGAATGGCAACAGTAAATCTAGCTGCAAAGATGGCTAGTATAATTATAAAAAAACTGTCATGAGGGATGTAAGAATGCAAGGAAATGGCTGCTCTACAGTTCACTGCTAGAATTTACCAAATCCAAATCTAAGTAGAACCAACTGCAGAACGGAGAAAGCCAACCACATCTGAATTATGTAATTTTACCTGATGATGCCAATTGCCTGGATTGACCAAAAACAACTTGCACAAGAGAAACACCAGCTGAATAAAGAAGTAGTTATCCATATACTGCTGTGTCTATATGCAGAGAAGCACAGATAAACATGTATGCAAAAGTGAGTTGTTTTTAAATAATTCATTTGAAAGATATTTTAAGTCTATATTTTTAAATTTAAAGACAGTTAGAAATCTGACGATTATGCAAGAATGACAATATAATAAGAAGCTTTCTAACCTCTCAAAAATTGACTATACTTTTTTTAAAAGAATAAAAGAAAGCTGTAATAGAATTTGATAAATTGATTTTTTTTTCTAATATTGATACACAGGTAAATATGTAAATTTTATGTATATTCAAAATGGAATTATTCATTACAAAAATTATTGCTATTTATTGCTTGACAAAATTAAATTTGTTAATAATCTGTGCAATTCTATGTATGTGTTTTAGTAAACCTAGCATAAGGATTTGTATTATTTAAAATATAATTTAAAAGCTTAATCATGTATTATTGTAGGACAAGTCAAATATGTTCAGAAATTACCCATACACTCATATATGTGTGCATATATAGATCAATGCTTGTCAAGTATAACACATATAAAATGTAATCATTTTTTAAATAATTATTTTATGTTAATTGCAATGTTTTTATTGTATATTATAAAACACACATCTGTGTACAGATATAGGTGTGTGTTTATAGGTACTCATTAGGAAATATTGTAAATCAATGTAACACTTTAGTTGTGTATATAATTTTGTATGCTTTTCAAAATCAGAACTCTTATCCTATAAGATCTTAATATCATTAATTTTTTGTTATTAATAAACTTATATTCAATTGTTAAAAATTGTTTCCATCATCTCTTTGTCCCATACAGTAATAGAGCTTATGTTCTCTGAGCTAGATTTGAGCATGGTATAAATATATGAATGGGGGTGTGTATTTAGTGCTATTGGGCATCCAGAGATGATCAATCATTATCCTGGTTGGCGCATAAGATTATATTCTTTAAAGCCCATGCACTTCCTGTAATTTTAGTTTAGTCTTAATAGAAATTAAGTTTATATTTGGCCAGTACATTAATGGCCATTATGAGTGGCCTGAGCATTGATGATGATCAGCATGTTTTTGTATCCCAGCATTATTGTTTAGATTTTCTGATTATGTATTCTGATGAATTTGCACTTAGTTTGTGCCTTTAAATTAATGGTTAAATAATTGTCCCAAGCTAGCAAAGGCTCAATAATTAGTCTGGTCTACAGAAGACCCATTTTCAATCCAGTCACAAGGTTGACTGTTGATTTATATTTTTTATTGTTTAAATCCAGTCACAAGATGGGCTGTTGATTTTATTACATTTTATTATGGATCATTCATGACAATCAATAGTATTTTGAGTATTACTTATGATATTTACTTATTGATAATGCTGGTGGTTAATTGTGCTTGTAGTTGCTCTTCTGATATCTCAATGATCTCTAAAAGATTTTGTATTTACTTGGGTTTGATGATGATTATTCTATCACACCAAGTACAACCTCCCTTCTCTTCATAATCCTGATACCCCCATCCCATTACAAATGTAACTGGACCACCATACAACCCCTGTATTACCTCAATTGTAACAATTTCCTGATGAGAAAATTGTAGAAAGGAACCATTAATTGGCTTTCCCCAATACAGATGTCACCCCACCTACAGCAATATTTCCTGCTCATCAGAGGATGTAGCACCATAGAGACTGGAAACACCTAGAAATTTCTGTGTTTGGTTTCCCAAATAGTGCCACTAGAGTTCCATCTCACTACAACCTAACATACCTAGGTCTAGTTATGCCAGACATAGCTCAGGAGGCATGAAATTCTTGTGAACAAGTGCAATGAATAACAAGTGATACAACATGAACAATTGAATTAGTTTTATGTAACAATAAATTTATTTAACAATATTTATTTCCATAACAATGTTTGGATCATCAGTCCTCCACAGTTATTTTGGATATATCAATATTTGGATAATAATTCAACAAAAGTTTATTACTAGTTCATGTTGGACACAGTTCATCTTTGGGATTTCCTTTTCTGGTATGTGCATATTTTTTTAGGTTCCATTGATTGTTTACTCTTCATTGGTGATGTATTTATCCATGGTGTCCTTTAATCCTTTATTTGTGATTTAAATATTATTCCTTGATCCAGATACAGCTGCATTTTACTGACAAGCACATGCAATTCATTCTCCTATTGACATGTATTATTTTCTTGAGCACTTTTAATTCTTTCCAATATAATTATATTTTGTATATCAGCATTGATAATTTATTCAGACAGAAACACATTTTATATATGAGGGTTTGCAATTTATTCAAGTATAGACATATATGCTATATAAACAGTTATATGCTTTCAGATATAGACATATTTTATGAGAATTTATAATTCTTTCAGGCATAGATGTATATTATATCTCAGCATTTGTAATTCTTCCAGGTATAAACATATTTCATATATCAGCAATATAACCAGTTATAAACCACTCAGATATAGATGTATATTATATGCAAGTCTTTAATATTTATTCAAGTATATACTATTTTTTATTCAGATGTATATGCATATAAAAAATAATCATTTATGATTTGCCTTATTAAAAATGCATTTTGATTATAGACAGTTAAGACATTTAAGTATTTATGATTTATCACCAATAAAATGTAATTACATAAATATAATCATTTATTATTTATTTTAAGAAAGACGTTTTTCTTTTTTTTCTTTTTATTATAAACATATATATAAGTATTTAATATTTTATAAATTTGTTACCTTCATTTTCATCCAGTGTGTTCATCCACTTCAAGTTACTATTGTATTTCAAAAAGGGATTGGTTTATTTAAGCTCAATGACATTATTTACTTTCCATGGTATTCACCCAGGCAGGTTTGGAGATTCATGGTGATGAACAAAGGATGGTAGTTTCTCGAGTACTTATACTTTTTGATAATGCTAGTTGATATATGATTGATGTATAGTTATTTTAGTTACTCTAAGGAGTGACTGGCTGATCTCTCAATGCTATCACACATTCTTGATCTCATGCTCTTATAAATATATCTTACTTACAATACTTTTGTGAATTATTGATTTTTGATTTTAAATTTACTGGGGTTGATGATGATTTTCCATCACCCAGTTCAAATCATTTTTTATCCTGATCCATTACCCCATCCCATTACAAATGGTTACATAACTGAGGATCAATGATGATCATGTACTGTGGCAACCCTGCCCAACATAAGGATAATGATGATCACATACTGATGATGATCACTTCAAAATTATCAACATGATCTCAAACACAACTGAGAAAGAAAAAATATGCATTTTATGCAAATTTAATTTAAAAATTACTGTGAAATATGTGACAAGAGTAGTGATGATGATTATAAGTTGAAAATAGTAGTTTTCATGTATGTTTAAAGTGGTTCATGTTTAGAGTTAATAGAAAATAAATGATTTTGGAGATTGGATTTGGTGTTTGATTGTTGAAGTTTGTTTAGCTGTATTTTTAGTTTTGATGAAAGGTGGAGATTTTTGTCATTGGCTTGAGGATGCAACGTTTTTATGCAACACTGAGGGTGTTCTATCTCCACTATTTGCTCCAACCTATTTTTTGTATTTTATATTGTTTGTCATAAAGCAGTTAACATAGTCCTGCCATGATTCCAGCCTTTAAGTCTCCAAAGAAAAGGAGCAAGGGATAGCTTGTATTTCCCAGCCCATAAGACTCAAGAGAAGCAGGGCATAGTTTTGTATTTTCCAGACCCTCGACAAAAGATGGTTTTGCAAAGATTTTGCAGTATCTTTATAAAGGTTGTAGTAGCTTATAATGTCTCATTTGAGGTAGCACTCTTGGTGTTCATGGTGCATTGTGTACTTACAGTCCAAGGGTTGAATTCTTTATCTATCTCAAAATTGCAGATTACCATCAATCTGTTATCTGTCAGATGTCTATCAGATCTCTAAAGATATTGATGAGTACATAGTTTTTAGATATGAACTTTGTTTTTCATTATGTATGGAAATTATGTAAATATTGTTAAAAATGTGTTTCACTTCTACTTTCCTTTTCCCTCAGACCGGGCAATGTAACAAGTGTTGGATTACAGTGTGTGTGCATATATATATATATATATATATATATATATATATATATATATACTGTATATATATATATATATATATATATATATAAAGTTGAAAGGAAAACTAGAAATAAACACAGACAAAAATTATAGTAGATATTTTCTACATTCATTGAAATAAAAAAGTACATAAATAATAAATAATAACTCTGATTTAAAATATTGTTTTATAAATTAAACTTTTAAAAGGTCTGAATAAATATAAAAATTGTATTATTATTATTATTATTATTCTGATTTTGAGATTTAAAAACAAGTATTGTATTTTTGAAATTTTAATTAATTACACAAAATCTCTATTTATTAGAAATCCCCTAAGTGAAAACATGTATATCACACTCACACTTTAATAATAATTTCAAGCTTGTTTTCAAAGGGATTAGAGAGATAAAAATAAAAACTGTTTTCAATCAAGGTGTTGCTATCACCTCAGACGATTTTATAAAAAGACTGATAAAAAATATCAGTCAGTCTGGATAAGGATTTTTAAGAGAACAGTTTGGATAGTGATTTTTGAATAGAGCAGTCTGGATAATGATTTTGAAGAGAACAGTCTGTCTGGTAGTTTTTGTAAGAATTCAAAGTTGGTTACAATATTTTGTTCCAGCTTGTTGAAGTTTGCAGCAGTTGGTTTTAGCTGACCATAGAGTTGGCAGAATAGCTACCATGAATTTATATAGCTGATGGCAGGACAGTAGATTCAGGAGCTGCTAATATTGCCTTCACAGGAGTTTGAATTCACATGGAGAAAAATGATCCACTTTTTGTGCTGAAATTCATAGCCTTAAACATGGAGAGAATGGTTTCTTGCCTGGAACGATCCTAGATGGAAAGAGATCAACTACAAACCAAAACTTTTACCTGATGATGACAACAAACCTGGATCATATTTTTCTAATGGACCAAAAGAACCAGGTTGCTGAATAAATAATTATATATATATATATATGCTTATGTATCTAAAGGCAGAAAAGTGCAGATAAACATATATACAGCTGTGGTGAGTAGAGTTATATATAATAACAAAATTTTAAATAATTTTTTTTAGTAAAATGACAATTTAGAAGTGATGCATGAATTTGTACTTTTCATGTTTATGGTGGGTGTATAGATGAGCAGGGCTGCCTGGATGCAGGGTTTTCATGATGTTCTGATGTATAGGCTCAGCACTGTCTATACTTAGATGCTGAGCTACCAGAATAGTCCAGCAGTGTATATGTAGGCCTCATGAATAGACCTTGGTCTCATGAGTAGACCTCCTATAGCTTATAAGACTCACAAAGGATGAGCAGGGCTGGCTCAATGCCTGATATTTTGTTTCTGAATACTACTCCTTGTGGATGATCTGTCTAGGTACTTAGAAGGGGCAGTGCTTAAAAATGAGGTATTTTCTCATATCATGGGGCCTTGTGTTCTGACAGTCTATGCTTGGCTGTCTACTTATCATGATATGGGGAGCTGCAGTTCACATATTCACTTTTCTTATCTCACATTACCTATTTCATCAGCATTAACTAATCAAGCAGAAAGACATTTTGAAATTTATATTTTCTTAATTCTATAAAACAATTTTATCTTTCGTTTATTGAAAAAAAAAGGAGAAAGACATTTTAAATCAATCAACAATCATCTGTTAAAAATTTGATAGTACTTGTTTCAAGGAAAAAAAAAAATTTAGCAAAGAGAATTAAATTGCAAGAATAATCTGTAATAATTTTATTGTGATAAATACTAATGTTATGTAGATAAATTAATATATCGCACGTCTGTGCAAATTATATATATATATATATGTGTGTTTCAGTAAACCTACTATGTAAAGTGTATATCATTTAACTGAAACTTTAATCATTATTGAGTTTTATGGCTTAAGATTTTAATAATTATTTTTAACAAGTCAAATATGCTATTTCATGCACACACAAGTATGTGTGCATATATTGTCAATTATAACACATACATAAAAGTTTATCTTTTTTTTAATAATTATTTTATGTTTAACTGAAATGTCTTCATCATATATTATAAAACGCACATCTGTGTATGGATATACGTATGCATTTATAGATACCCATTAAGAAATAATACAATTAATGTAATAACTTGAATTTTGTAGTAATCTTGTAAATTACAGAGTGATGACTTTATCATTGTGTATCATTCAAAATCAGAACCCTTAACCTATAAGACCTTACATATCATTTATTTTTTTGTTAATAATAAACTTGTATTTAATTGTTAAAATAATATTGCATTATCTCTTGGTCACCTACAGTAATAGAGCTTAAGTTCTCTGAGCTAGGTTCATGCATGGGATGAATATATAAATGGGGATATATATTAGTGCTTTTGGGGCATCCAGTGATGATCAATCATCATCCTGGTTGGTGCAAAAGAAGATATTCTTTAAAGCCCATGCACTATGCTCTATTTTTAGTTTAGTCTTATTAGGAATTAAGTTTATAATTGGCCATTACAAGTGGCCAGAGCATTGATGATGATCAACATGTTTTTATGTCCTGTAGATTTTTTTGATTATTATGTATTCTGATGGATTCAAACTTAGTTTGTGCCTCCAAATTAATGGTTAAACAATTATCCCAAGTTGGCAAAGGGTCAATAGTTAGCCTGGTCTACAGAAAACCCATTTCCGATCCAGTCACAAGGTTGACTATAGATTTATATTTTTTATTGTTCAAATCCAGCCACAAGATGGATTGTTGATTTTTTTACAGATTTTATTATACTTTTTATGGATCATTCATGATGATGAATGATTATTTATTTTGAGTATTAGTATTACTTATAATTACTTTACTTTATAAAGCTGGTTGATATTTGATGTCTTATTTTCCTTTTTTTTGCTGGCTGATTTCTCAATGATCTCAGAGATCTCTTGATCTCATGCTCCCTTTAAATATGTATTACTTATAGATAATTTTGTAAACTATTGATATTTCATATTAAATTGACTGGGAGTGATGATTATTCCAACACCCCAGGTTCACATGATTTCCCATCACCCCATGTTCATCCTAGATTTATTTTGATACCTCTCATCCCATTACAATATATAATAATTCAAGTTTGATGACTGTATTTTTTCCAAAATATATGTAATATTCAAATCAATATATATATATATATCAAAATACAATAAAATTCATATAAGTTATAGTTATTTAACAGAATTATGGGAGAACTAAATTGAACTATGGGTATTTTGAAATAATGTC
The DNA here is from genome assembly GCA_028023455.1 of Epiperipatus broadwayi. Lineage (NCBI taxonomy): Eukaryota > Metazoa > Onychophora > Udeonychophora > Euonychophora > Peripatidae > Epiperipatus > Epiperipatus broadwayi. The sequence continues at coordinate 2,192,361 of JAQFVV010006219.1, read as the reverse complement.
TCATTTTGATTACTCAATGTTATATACTTAATAAAGACTATAAGATGTGTAGTCAAAAGCACTTTAAAAATAATTATAATTTATGTGAATTTTACTGTATTTTGATATATATATATATTGATTTCAATATTACATATATATGTGTGTGTTATAATGGTATACAACATTAGGGCTGAATTATGAAAAGTTAGGAAACCATCATCAATCCCAAATAAACAAAATATAAAATTTAATATAAAAGGAATATAATGAGGAATGAATGTGACAGATCACAGAACTAACCATAAAAAACTATAAGTTCCCCAGCCTTACACAAAAGTAATAATTATCATCATCATCATGATGATCAACACTAAAACAAATCAATAGTCTATCTAATGACTGGATTTGAAATGGGTCTACTATAAACCAGGCTAATTATTTAGCCCTTGCTAGTTTGGAGCACATTATTTAAACATTAATTTGGATGCACAAATTTAAGTGCTAATCCATCAGAATATATTTAACAATAAAACAGTAATGCTGGGATAGTAAAATATGCTGATCATCATCAATACTCTGGCCACTGAGTACCTTTAGTTTATTGCTTCAATTCAGGATTATGATCAGCTGGAGGTCCATAAACATTGAATATAAATCCCTTTTTATATAACAGACCATTATGCATGAATCAAGCTCAGGAACAAAAGCTCTACAACTGTTACTGTGAGAAAGAGATATAATCCTAATATGTAATATTTTAATTCTATTTTAGGATTAATTAAATTCACTGGAATAATTTTAACAATGAAATATTAATTTATTAATAACAATTAAAATGAAACTAATATCTGCTTAATATGGCTATACATATAAATTAAATCTTCTGATATTGATTAATTAAAAAGAAATCACATTGTGATTTATAAATATGTCATTACATAAAACACACCTAAATATAAGTACACAGATATATGGTATAATAATTTATGAAGATATTTCAATTGTCATAAACCTATAAATGTTCATTTTTTATAATACATAACTAATGATTGATTTAACATATATGTGTGTTCCTGAAAATATGTGCACACACTGGCATTTATATAAAAAAATAAACCTAATAAACCATATTATATTTTCTCAATATACAATTAATTCAATGTCAACAAAAACAAAATGCATATATATATATATGATCAATAGATGGTGTTTTACCAAAAACACCAACCAAGTGTACGTTTGTTTACATAAACGACAAAAGAGTCTGAATTCACTATCTCTTTCATTTTACCCACCCTCAGATCAGCTGATTTTCAAGTTAATTTGCTATAATCAGTGAAGGATAGAGCTAGAAACTAGATCTAAACACTGACTCCAAGTGTTTATGCAAAAAGTTTCTATCAGTTTGCAAGCATGAAATTTTTCAGATTGGTAAAGTCTTCAAACTCAGCCTAACAAGCCAGATAGCTATATGGGTCTGATCTCAGTTCAGTTTTACCACATAGTCAAAGCCTCTGCAATATATATCATTGCAAAAACCTTTAAAGGTACATTTATAAAAAACAAGTTATAATCATGTTAACTTGCTGTCACTTGTATTGTGCCAGTCAAAACATGCTTATCCATCTAACGCGACCTGGAACTCACAAAATGTACTTCAAACCCAGTCAAGCCCAAGATTTAGGTCAGGGACCAGCCTGGATTCAAACCCACCCTCCAAGCACCAGATCTAACACCCAATGGATAACATAACTAAGGTAGCACATGAGATTTAATTCTTCATCCAGCCCACTAGCAAATCGGAGAAAACAAAAAGACTCATGGACTTAAACATATATATAAACAACGTAAATACTAGACATCCCACAGATAAAATCTAACATATTTAAATAATAGGGGCTTTACTAATGAATACTTATGGGCAATTAGTGAATTGGATTGATTTAATAATAAGACAGAAACTGATATATGATGAATTAAAATATATTTATTGACAATTGTTGTTGGCAAATGCACGCAGGCATTTTATTTATAAAGTAACATTACTCTAGGCCAATAATTGATACGTTGGCTATTATTTAATTGCTCCAATATTATTTAATGGAAACAAATACCCTACTATATAACTAATCACTACATTAACTTTTACCAGTTATGCCTTTTCATCATCAGTTCGTGTGGCTATTGTATGTGAAATCAAACCAAGTCTGGAGTGAAGCTTAATAATCTTAATTATAATAAATTTATTTTGACTATGGGCTTTTAAAGCATCCCAGATAGCTTTAGATCGAACGGGTTTTCAAGATTGCTTCGGATCAACGCCGAAGACTGCATATTAGGGAGGGAGAGTTGGCTATAATGATTTTACTAATACGCTAGGCACAAGTAAAATATAATAATAAAGTGGCTCTGCGGATGGAAGAATAGTTTTAGAGTTTTTGTGACAAACAACGGTTTACCCAATAACCGATTGTCATGCTGCAAAAGGAAAACCTTTATTTGGTTCATAAGAAGCAGGGGACTTACGTGCTAATCTGGCCTGTAGCTCAGACTTCGCTACTGCACTATCCTATAAGAGAAGATGTGCTGGCAACGCCGTGGCTCCATCTTATATATAAAACAGCACAACGAAAAAAATATTAATAAGTTTCACATCCGCCAAGCCGAAGGATATTATAAATGAAATATCACATATTAAATGAACACAAATTTATCAGCTTGATCAAAAGAGCCAACTCTGTAGCATGAGAAATACGATATGCTACTGACGGGAATATATACAAACTTTACTTTATCCCGTTCAATCTCTTTAGTTATCTATAACTACTAAACTTTTAAAAAGGAGGAAAATTATATTTAATAAGGGACTTACGAATACTTTACTAAAAAAAATATACTTATGATTGCACTCCAGGCTAGTTTAATCTTTAGCAATATAATAATTAAAGGTTGAAAAGCCACATTTTATATTTATATTAATTAATTTATTAAATGACAAAATATGAATTTGGGTTTCGAAACAGCGCACGAAATGATGCTATAATACATAATAGTACAAAGATTTTAAATTATATCTTTAAGAAACATATTCTATAATTAAATGCACACCATTTCGAAACATAGGCACAACTAATAATAATTAAAAATAAGCAAAAGAAAAGCAAAATATAACTGCAGTGATTAAATTATACAGCAAAACATTGATTAACACAGAAATTTACAAAAGTATTTTATATTATAGAATTTAAAGATTATTTGAAAAACAATTTAGAAAGAAGTTTCGATAATATGGTTAGCTAACCTGTTTTTGAAGAAATCATTATTGTTTTTGAAATTCACAGAGCTCTGCTATTTTAAATAATATTATAACAGTTCTATAGCTGGACTGGATAGATTCGGGTTGGAACGAAGGTGAGTTCTTGGGTGGCTTATGGCATGTTCTTATTCAGTTGCGAGACGATTTAAAATGGTGTTGGAACGAAGGCAATTCCCTTTTAGTGGCTTATGACATCTTTTATTTGGTGTAAGCTTTTTGGTTGTTGCTTCGGCATTTGATGGACTGAACTCGGCGTTCCATCACGGGAACGGCAGCAAAATTGTGCTTGACTTTAGCCAGACATGGTAAAATTAAACAATTTATAACTTGGATAATAATAGCTCTTCAAAAGCAAGATGGAGTATCTCCTTCCCGCTTAAAATAAGGCCTATTTATATCCTTCTACTAAACTTTAACACCTTTCTGGAATTTCGTAAGCCTCGGGACCAATTGATTTTTAATTAAAGCAAAATAATATAATTCAATTTCTACAACAACTGATAAAATCTCCGAGGTGTTATATTTAATTTCCTTAAAAAAATGTATCAAAATATATAAACTATATAATTTGATTCATTTTCATTAATTAAATTCCTTTTCAGGTGTTATTACTTAGCAGAAGGAACGGTATTCTGATTTAATGAAAAAGTCTTTTGTTGCAAACAAAAATCAATCAGAAAACAGATTTTACTTTTTACCCGGTGTGCAGTCACTAATTGATCTCTTGTTTACACAAAATTCTCATTTTTAATTACAAATGGATGATTTTTATTTTACTGAAATAAATAACTTTTAACATATTTGTTCTTACATATTATTTGTTTATTAAAAAAAAAAGCAAATTTAAAGAAAATACTTTAGTTTCAATTATATATGTAAAACATTAAATCAGAAAACCGTTAAATATAATTTAAAGCAAATGTTTTACAGTATCTTTATTTAAACTTAAATATATATATATCATTCCAATGTTTAACTTATCCATCCACATACAAATATAATAGCGAATATAATTAAGAATTGACTTAAAATTAATAAAACATTTTATAATAAATTATGAGCATTTCTCCGCTATAATTGTATCAAACCTGTCTAATTATAGCATGTTTTCGTATGTAAATGGATGATGCCATTCAAGTGGCCATTGTAGCAAAGTTTTCCCGCTCGACTTATATATTACATTTTTACATTAAAAATAGGTTCAAAATTAGTTTAGACGAGTAGGTCATTAGGTTGATGGTGAAACGGAAAGGGATTGGAGATTTCTGTTTCAGTATATATGATAAATATATGGCCACAAACACCGACCAAGTGTACATTTGTTTACATAAATGACAAAAGAGTCAGAATTCACTATCTCTTTTATTTTGCCCACCCTCAGATCAGCTGATTTTAAGCTAATTTGCTATCATCAGTGAAGGATAGAGCTAAAAACTAGATCTAAACACTGACTCCAAGTGTTTATGCAAAAAGTTTCTATCAGTTTGCAAGTATGAAATTTTTCAGACCAGTAGTCTTCAAACTCAGCCTAACAAGCCAGATAGTTATATGGGTCTGATATCAGTTCAGTTTCACCATATTTTGATTGATGTATACTTATACTTTTTACATCAGTAAAGAAAATAACATGTCATCGATGAGTGTCTGAAGAGCACCATTAGTGCCAATGAAGCATAAGAAGTTAAAGCTATTAGTTTTTTTTCTTTTTTGGGGGTAAAATTGTTTTTTAACAAATATTTACTTCCACAGTCTTTCTTAAATATCTTTTTTAAAAACAGGTTACTCTTTATTAATTAAAAATGTCTTTAAAAAATATGACAACCAGTTTTTTTTGTTTCCTAATTTAGAAAGATTTTTGGAGTTTATTTTTTATTTCAAAATATATTGGAAATGTATCTTACTTGTTGTTCAATAAAGTTATTCACTTTTAAACAAATTGTAATTTAAAAAAATTACAACTATTATCATCACCAAAGAAATTATTTAAAATAACTCACTAGCGGTACTTTATATATAAAAGATAGTACTTTTATCTGTGCTTCTCTGCATATAGATAAAATAGTATATGTATAAACTAATTATTCAACAGGCTGATAAATTTTTTGGGTAAGCTGATCCCTTTTAAAACAGTAGACTGGCTTGTTGTAACCTTTGGGAAAACTATAATCCAGTAATTGTTGGCCTTCATACAGTCAGCTCCATTTAATCTTGAATTTAATAGATTTCAGGCATACTGAATAGTACACAATATATGGGCTAATGACCCATAGAAAAGCTGAACCTTACTTTCATGTGAATGCAAACTCTACCATTATGAACTAGTAGCAGCAGCTGGACTTGCACTGTCTTGCTTTCAGTTACATCTTCATAGTAACTCTATATAACTTTAAAACTTTAAAAAAATTCTCCATAATCTTTTTTCAACCTTTTTATAGTCCAAGTCAAATTGAAAAATACAGTAATTAAAAATATGTTTTCCCTATCTTGATTGAAAAATGTTAATGACTCTTTTCAATTCACTTTAATTATTTGAAAAACAATTATGCAAGGTTTTTATCAAAATATGTTGCACAAGCTTTAATTTAAAAAAATAATCTAATCAAAATAGATAGTGGAATGTTATAATTACCAGTATATCTGATTGTAACATTAAAAATATGATGGTCTTAATTTCAAAATCAGAATTAATAAAATATTAATTAGATCTTTTTAAAATGTTTAATTAATAATAATTTTTTTAATGCATAATTATTTAATTTTTAACTGTTTTTCCAATATAATATAGAAAATATCTATCAAAAAGTTTTGTTTGTATTTATTTCTACTTTTTCTTTCAACTATATATATGCACACACACTAATATGTGATTGTATGATTGTATGCCATGGGACCCATAACTGTCTCAATGTATATATATATATATCATCATCATCATCATCAACCATTATCAATCCACTGCAGGATGTAGGTCTCTCCAAGTTTAATCCATCTTCTCCGATCTTTAGCTTCTCTTCTCCACAATACTCCTGCACATTTTCTTATTTCATCCATCCATCTCACATGTGGTCTCTTTCTGGGTCTTTTACAATCTCTTGGAATCCAGTTTAAAATTTCAATTGTCCATCTATTATCATCTCTTCTAGCAATATGTCCAGCCCAACTCCATTTCAATCTTTTAATTTTTTCAATAAGGTCAGTAACACCTGTTTGTTGTCTTACCCATACATTGCGTTTTCGATCTCTTCTTGTTACTCCCAACATACATCTCTCCATACTCCTTTGAGTGGTCTGAAGTCTCTGTATTGCTCTTCTATTAAGTGTCCAAGTCTCAGATCCATAAGTAAGAACTGGTAAAACACATTTGTTAAAAACCATCCTTTTCAAACACATAGGCATATTTCCTTTTAGTATCAAGTTATTTCTACCAAAAGCACTCCAACCAAGTTTAATTCTATGATTAATTTCCTCCATTATGTTTCCATCTGTATTAATAATCTGACCAAGGTATTTGTAACTGTTAACTTCTTCTAATTCTTCATAATCAATCTTTATTTTCATATTTTGAGCAAATCGATTAAACATTACTTTAGTCTTTTTAACATTTATCTTTAGTCCTACTTTTCTACTTTCATCTGCTAACTCCTGCAACATTTCCTGCAGCTCTGAAGCATTATTTGCAAAAACAACTACATCATCTGCGAAATCTAAATGACTTAAATACTCTCCATTTACTTTCACTCCTTTAGTTTCCCATTTTAATCCACAAAATACTTCTTGCAGCACTGCTGTAAAGAGTTTTGGAGATATGGAGTCACCTTGTCTTACACCTTTCTCAATGTTGATTTTTCCAGTATCATTATGTAATCTAATTGTTGCTGTTGCATTTTTATAAATATTCTTTAAAATATGACAATATCCTGGATCTATACCTTGATGATCCAATGCTTTAATCACTGAAGAAATGTGTATAGAATCGAATGCCTTTTCATAATCTACAAATCCAAAACATAATGACAACTCATATTCGTTTGTCCTTTCTATGACTTCTCTCAATACCTGGATATGATCTATTGTACTAAAACCACTTTTAAATCCAGCTTGTTCTCTTGGTTGGTGGAAATCCAAAGTTCTCTGTAGACGAGTTGTAATTATCTTGGTAAAAATTTTATATAAAACTGATAAAAGGCTGATAGGTCTGTAATTTCTAATATCTTCTTTATCACCTTTTTTAAATATTAATATTATTACTGCATTCTTCCAATCTTCCGGTACATCTTTATCATTTAGACATTTGGTATATAACTTTGCTAAAATTGTTTCTATTTCTTCACCTGCTTCTTTTAATATATCAATTATAATTCCATCATTTCCTGGAGCCTTTCCTTTCTTCATACACTTAATTGCATGTCTCACTTCTTCATTTAAAATTCTGGGCAATTCGGAAGATGTAATAGATATAGGAGGTACTTGTTCTTTTATTACTATATAATTCTTGATAAAAATCTTCTACCAATTTCATGATGTCATCTCTCTTTTTAGTAATAATTCCATCATTTTTTCTTATTGCAGATATAAATTTCCTACCAATACCAAAATGTTGTTTAACATTTTTGAGACTTTTATTTTCTTCTACAGCTTTCCTTGCTATTTCACAGTTATACTTTCTTATATCATTTTCAACTCTTTTCCGTACCATTTTACAAAATTCGAGATATTCAATTCTTTTTAATACATCATTTTTGTATATCTTCATATTCCTTCTTTTCTTCATAAATTCTCTAGTCTCAGTAGAAATTTTATTAGTCAATTGCTGCTTTTTTCTACCAGCTATGTCTGTTGCAGTTTTTAAAAGTGTATCAGTTATTTTCATATTAATTTCATTCAAATCTGAATCATGTTCAAAATCTCCTAACACTTGAAACCTATTTGTAAGTTCTAATTTAAATTCATTAGAATGTTTCTGAAGATTAGGAATATCAACTGTAAATATTGTTTTTCTTAATAATTTTTGTCTCTCTAGTTTTACATTAACACATAACTTACACCTTACTAATCGATGATCACTTCCTGTGTTAAATTTATTAAGAACATTACAATCTTGAAATATGTATTTTCTGTTAGTCAAAATATAATCCAATTCTGCTGTACCTTCATTTGGATGCTTCCATGTCCATTTCCTTTTAACATTTTTCTCAAAAAATGAATTCATAATATAAAGTTTTTCTTTTTCTGCAAACTCCACAAGTCTATGTCCTCTCTCATTTCTATTACCATAACCAAAATTACCTACAGCAATTTCATCTTTCATTTGTCTACCAATTCTAGCATTAAAGTCTCCCATAACAATTTTAAAATGTTGTTTACTCTGATCAAAAGCCTTTTGTACATCCATATAAAAATCTTCTACTACTTCATCACTATGAGAACTTGTTGGGGCATAAACCTGAATTATCTGCATTTGGTATCTGCTATTAAGTTGTATAACTAATCTTGCCACTCTGTCCGATACACCATCAATCTCCACAATATTGTTCTTCCACTTTTTATTTATAATGAATCCTACTCCACTTGTATTTCCAATATGTGTGCCTTTATAATAGAGTATATGTCCACTTTTTAAATCAATTGTTTCTTCTCCTTTTCTTCTAACTTCACAAAGTCCAATAATGTCCCATTTAATATAAGACAGTTCTTCTTCTAATTCTTGCAATCTTCCTTCACTTGAAAGTGATCTGCAGTTGTAAGTACCTAAATAAAAAGTCGTCATCAAATGGCAGCCTGGGTCCGCAATCAGGGGATTCTTAGCACCCTCCGCCTTCGGCCACCAACCGCTGCCTTGGTTGGTGACTTTACAGCCTCCTGGGAATAAGGGCCATGCTTTATTTTTGTCTGTCATAATTGTATATATGTATTGGAAAAATATTTATCATTTACACAAACATTCATTCTGCCTTATCAGGCACTGAGAAGAAAGACCATGGTGTTTCTTGATCTTAAACTCAGAGGTAAAAAGCCAATAAACTCACCACGCTGGCTAATGCGTGTTGGTGAGCAGCCCATCCATGTTCGTATACTATATGAATAATCACATAGTAATAACAGCTGCAACGACAAGAACGTATGGAGTGGACATTAGGAATTTGCCCTGCTCGGTTCCTTTAAGGCCTCCAAGAGGAATCAAAGGGTCTCCTTTCAGTTAATAGCAAACTCCTTTCTGCAGCCTATATATATATATATATATATATATTATATATATATATATATATATATATATATATTATATATTCCTTAAACATTCACATAAAAATAAACCCCAACAACTATTTATAAAATAATTACCTCAGTAGATTGTCAATCAGTAGTAATTAATAGTTTCTTGGTAATATCAAAGTCAAAGGTTACATATATATATATATATTATAATGATCCAAACGAAGTGGGAGATCGCACTGCACCGCACTACCAAAGGGCGCCATCTAGGCATTTGAGCCTAGAAAAATTTATAAAGTAGGCAGATACGCGCTGTTAGGATTCCACTTTATTTACATATTTAGATCGTTAGCCCATTGTCACTAGCTCAGTGGAGACGCAGAGATAAAAATCTATAAATTTTATATCTTAAATATAAAAGAATAAAAGCCACTGCCAGAAATTAACACATAAAAATATTTATTTACGCACATATAAAATAATATTTAAATTTTGAGGAATAAATTTCCTTTATAATTTTATATTGATCTTTAATTCTAAATTTAAGTAGATTTCAAATAATGAGTTTACTATTTATTTAGAGGGTCGAGTATGAATGGACTACATAGGTCTGCATTTGAAAGGAAAATATTCTTCCCTGATTTAACCTTAGGCAACAAATTTCGCAATCAACTGGCGCCAATCCATCTGATACATTCATGTATTCAATGTAGCATGATACGACAACACAAAATACCATATTGTCAGGAATGTGCATCTGAACAATAAGTAGAAATAGAGAAGATATTGACTCTCCACCAACAGGAATGTGACATCTGTTGGCAAGTAGATCAATAAACTAAAAACTCCATAGGAATGGACTGCGGTCTTCTGCCGACTTACAAACCCATCCATAGGCAAACAGAGGGTGTGTGGCGTATATCTATAATCCTGCCCGTAGCGGACCTCATACTACATCTACTAATTACACAAATATATCCAATCCATTGAACCAATTCAACTACGAAATGAATAACCTAAGATTACCCTCCCTTAATACAACTTTACAAAACTATATAGCCATTCACGCCCGACTTAATTTTAACATTTAAATACGTTCGCACAGATTTGTTTAAAAATGTTGGGTATAGATCGATTACATAGATTCCACGGTCAAAAACATTTCAAAATAAACATAAACGATCAAAATACAAAATTATTGATACCGACAATCGCAGAGGGAAACTTATAAGTAACCCAATAGTATTCACCATAAGATACTTGCGTTGTCACCAATAACTTAAAAGACATCCGAATAAATACATTTTAGATACTCACCGTAAGGTATCATTATTTATCGAATGTCTATATATTTTGATCAAATATGAAAACCAAAATATAATTAACCGCAAACGAATCCATGCAAGCGTCTATAAACAACTTTAAATTTAATACATTTTAGTTAAAATATAATACACACACAAAAAAAAAATGAACTGGAAATGATTGCTTAAACATCTACATAAAAAAAATATCAATAATTGAATTTGCATTCTTTAAGTCAGATAAGAGTTCTTATTTTCAGTTATTAATTACTTGCAATTTTAGGAAAGTTATTAGATAGATACAATAGTTCATACTTTACGGATTTAATAGATTGAGAAGTCCATCTTCGTGATCACTTTAGTAGATTTTGTCCTTCTTTGAAATGAAACTGCGACTTGCCATGCATTTGGTCAGGAACTGTCATCCAGAGGCCTCAGCTGGTTGTCCGGAAAATTAAATTTATTGCAGACTTCCACATCGTGAAAATCTGCAATATAGCTAGTTATAACGATCTATTCATAGTCAGCTCTAAGATAACAATTTTAATAATCATTTGGCTTTTATATTTTTCTTAGCCTCTTATCATTTGATCATAGGATTCAATCGGCAATACGTCACTAATCCTCTGGTGTTTCAGTTACGGTCCGTGCTGAATTTCTGGTGTTTGCATTGGTCATTTAATTTCTCTTTCTTCTCTTATCTAACTTTTCATCTGACTTTTTAATTAAACAGCTTTTAGATAATTAATAAACAATCATTTCCATTTACAGATTACAGGAATTAATTAATACCTGTTTTTATTTTAACTTACGTTATTTTTTTATTAAAATATTTTTATATTTCAATCTTGTATTTTTTTATTTAAAAAAATACGTTCAAATACTTTTTTTTTCTTGTTTATGAAAAAAAATATTTTTAAAGTTTAGCATCTGTGCGAATGTATACGTTTAACAATATTTTAATTTTAGCGTTTAGTTTTTTACTTTTATTTGCGAACTTTTAAGTTTTTATTTTAAATTAATGTAACGACATATTTATATATCGTTACAATATATATATTGTAACAGAATAAAAATCACCCTACATGTTTGTGTAGCATTTTATAACAGCAATAAAAAATGGTGATGAAATAATCTTTATTATCACCATTAAAGATAGGATACCATTTGTAATGGCTTGCATATGACAAGGCCATAATAGAGTGATCTCATTTAATTATGTCCTGCAAGTTGTGGTGTCATTTGTAACATCGAAAATATGCATTGAAAAGTAATAACTCTAATATTGTCTGAATAAAATATAGTCCAGTAGCTGGTTACCCTATGTAACTGAATTAAATGAGTTCTGAAGTTGGACAACATTTGTAACTGAATAAAATATAAATCAATGAAAATAATTCTAATTTTATAATACCTGTGAGTAATAGTATCATTCATAATAGGATGAATATAATAAACTAAGCTAAATGAATACCAATCAATAATTAATTATTCAGTACTTAATATAACCTTTTGCCTAATCACACATCTGATTGTTAACTATACCAAAACAAAACAGTGGTAGTAATCTTCACTACAGCATCATGAATTCAGCAGCATTTAGAATGAACAGAAAATAAACAAAATCATAATTTCAAATACTCTAATTAAACCAAATATCACTTTATAATCAAATGAAGATAATGATCAATCATTCAACAACTAAATTCTAATATACATAACAATTCAACATTGCTTATAATAATATAAACTAATAAACATCACATGACCACCACCTTTTATGCTTGTGTATAACTATTGTTAAAACAGGCAAAACTCACTATATATATTGCCACACACAGCAAAATAGAGTAATCAATGGATGCCAGAAGGCTTGTGCATAAAATCCCCATCTAGTGCCTACTCATCCAATATCCTCAAACTAGTTTCTGGCTTATGGCCTTCTATCTTGCTGTGTGTGGCAATATATATAGTGAATAATATAAACTTATGCTAAAATTTAATGATGTTCATATCTAAATAAAATAATTCATGAATGATAAAAATAACAGTGTTACCATATCCTATAAGTTTACAAAATTTATGATATCTAAATAAATATACAACCCAATAATTAATTTTAAATCCTAATTTAATAAAATGATAAATAATACTAACTCAATCATGCTATAATCAGATATTAATTTACTATTACTAATTATAAAAAGAAATTATTTCACACTCAGCTGACTACTATATATATATATATGTATTGTACCGGTCAAAACATGTTTATCAATCTAACATGAGCTGGAACTCATAAAATGTACTTCAAACCCAGTCAAGCCCAAGATTTAGATCAAGGACCAGCCTGGATTCGAACCCACTCTCTAAGCCCCAGATCTAACACCTAATAAATAAGATAATAGTGATGGCACATGAGAATTAATCTTAATCCAGCCGACTAGCAAAGCTGAGCAAAACAATGAGACATCTATTAACTATGACTATATTAAAATAATAGATAAGCATGGCTGTAATATGGGAAGTGGAGAAAAGAGGAAGGAATTCGAACTACTCAAATAAGTTAGACAATAAAATATATTTTAATATACTGACAAATTATTATACATTTATAAATTAAATACATTAGTATGTGCATGAATGAGCAAGCGGTAGATAATTACATAGTGTCATTCACGCTATTATTTCTCATATGCTCTTTATTAGCTAAATAATATATTACAAATAAACACACATCTTTGGTGAGTCCAATATTAAAATGCCAATCAACTATTACAAAGAAGTTACATAAAATTGCTATTAACGCTTTGGATTACAGTTCTGAAACATGGTGACTAACATTATTTAGGGGAGCATTCTGAGATTCATTATACATATGATATAAACTATTTTCACACCACTGAGGTCGTGAAAATAAATAAGATACATTTGAAAAACATATTTGAAAATGACATTTTATTAGATGACAAAATATTTAATGAAAAATTATTTTAACGATAGTAAGACGAACACTTTATTTTTCCCCAGGCATATACTCTTAAATAGATATATAAACCATGGACGGTGGGATTGTATAAGATTGAAATAAATTTAATCAAGAAAACTAGAAGTAGTTTGCATTTATATATATCTTTTAAGCAAAGCTTAATTTTAATATTAGAGCATTAAAACTGGGTCATGAAGCAAAAGAAATAATAATAATATGAAGAAGTTTGTGGTGCTGACATAATAGCCTAAAAATAACTAAAAGGAAAAGGTTGTGCTTTTGGATGAAAAACAAAATGGATGGCCATAGCATGTGCCAAACTTAGGGATCACCGCCAGAGCCCTTTTTATATGAAGAAATGGATGGGCATAGTGTGTGCCAGACTTAGGGGTCACTGCCAGTGGTTTTTTATATGAAGAAAGAATATGCATAGCATGTGCCAAACTTACAGGATCACTGCCAGAGGCATTTTATATGAAATAAATATGATTCCGGATAGCTCAACTATCTACGGAATGAGATATAAGAAATCTATGGGTTCGAACTTGTCGTAACCCCCAGATTAAAAGATTAGAAGCACGTATATATAAAAGCACAAAGATCGGCTAAATGTCAGAAACACAGTAATGATACATGTCTCTAACAACATTGAATAAGATTTACTGCTTTTAAAAATAAATGACTCTTGTTTGAATACTATAATACGCCATGCAATTATAATATATATACAGAGAGAATATTTCATTTAATAAAATATACATTAAGATTTTATCTAGTAAAAGAACCATTAAGATTTACTCCCATCCCTTTTCTGCTATTTTTAAATAAATCAATCACACCTTCATGATTTTTATAATAAATGGAATATTTAAATACTATATTTGACATTTTAAGAGTATGGAAAATGAAGTAAGATTAGCAGTTATATAGGAAACAAATTATAAGTCACCCTTTCAGAATTTAATAAATAATTATAAAATAAATGTTTCAGAGTGTTAATTAGCTTGAGTTCTGGATTTTCAGAGTTAAACAAATCAATTTTTATATTAAAAACGAACCTAAAATGTTGATTCATAAAACAATCTGGTGAACATATTAATTTACAATGCATTATATATGTATATTTAAAGGGGATGTTAATAACCTTTTCATGAAGGTTTAGTTAAAAATGACAGACAAGAATTTTAGAAATTAAGCTTGCCAGGTTGTGAGATTGGCAATTTAATAATAATATGAGTATACATATAAAATCAAATAATAAATACATATAAATAAATGACCGCACCAAAGTTAAAGAAAGTTAGAGCATATGAGATAAAATTAAATTTAAAGAAATCATTTAAGAGCAAATTACATGTTATGTATATATAAAAAAACATATTAATTTAAAAGATAGAAAATTGAACAATACATTAGAATCTTGATAGCAAAATTTGAGATTAGTGAGGCTAGATTCATTTTCAAATAGTAGCATAAAAGTTACCTTGCGCAAATTTAATAAGTCTATTTTCACAGTACAGCTCATGCATGGCAAATTGAGGATCCAAAATGAATTCTTCTTGGTGACAACAAGCTTCTCTATTAGCATTTTTAAAGTTCTCCATCAGGCCTTTACTTCACATTAGGGTAGCAGAATATTATGGCAGCAGAAGATGACCCACAAGGGTCCGGAAAAGCTTTTACTAGATCATTTTTAGATTTCAAAACAGCATAGTGTCTAGTAGCAATCACTTCTCTCAATAGTAGCTAATCTTATCTGTGCTTTAAAAATCCAGCCATTATTTATACCCTTCTGCAGGTATTTCTGGAATGCTTATAATTAATTAGTTAGTTGTTTTTGAAAGATGCAATTGTAAGATAACGTCCAAAAATAAATTCAAATCTATTTCCAGATTAGAAATAGATTTGACAACATGTTTTATACAAAAGAAAATCTTTAATCTACTTAATCCCATTTATTTTAAGTAAAACTTTAATTAAAAAATACCTCCCTTTAATTATTTTTGGACAATTAACAACAGTCACATCTTCCATATTGGATTTTATAAAAAATATACAGTTTAATAGAAAAACAAGCAATTTAAAAAGAAAAAGTTAAAAATGACATATAATAAATATTTAAAAACATCAATATTTTGTTAGTAAGTTTTGCTCCTATATATATATATATATTGAGCCGCATCTATAATACTTTAATAAAAAAGAACTAATAATTAATAAAAAGAATTAATAATAATTTTAAAACATGTTATTGAAACATTAAATTTTATAATTTAGGCGCGCATCTCAAATATATACATGAAATATATATACACAACAAAAGGAGCAGGATGGGAAATAGGGATTTAAACATAGGTTAGTAGATGGAAACATGAAGCTCAATCTTAAGCTAAGATTGACTGCTTCATTTCTCCGTACATACAATGAAACAAAAAAAAAAAACAAAAACATTTAAAAAAAAATGCCTTGACTAGGAGTTTTCAAGTGACGACCAAAAGAACGACAAAAATTTTCAAAATTCAGTACACAATCTTGTTATATAAAACTATATATATGAAATATCATTTGGGGATGTGAATATTTGTTCAACTGTTTAATCCAGAAAAAAGATTTTTTTTTTCACATCTATATAATAAAAAAAAATTTTCTATGCTTGAGATGCAACACAATTTCTCCACACATATGGGTTTCCAAGAAAATATATAGCAATGCAATACATATAAAATTTTCAAACACATCTGTTCCTACACATCACACATACACACCTATGTACATATATACACAGTGCTACCATATACAAGTACATAGATTTTACACACACATACACTTCTATATACATTACACAATACTACATACTATTGGAAAAGAGAAAAAAAAACTTTGGAGAAAAAGTTGAGAAAAAAAAATCCATGCATCTAAAAGAAAACTCATAGTCTGGTTATTACATGTTTAAAATTGATATATCATACTATTAAGCCAAAAAAAATTTGCTCTCAATATTTTTTTTAACTGAGTTCGAAGCCTCCACTTCCAATATTTTTACATTTGACTCACTACTGGTTAGCAAAATTTATTTTTATAAGGGCGCCAACTAAGACAGAGTGATCAATGATTTATGAATTATTTATACATTTTTCATATATGTCTCAAGAACAAAAAACTTTATATATGACATTGAAGAAAAAATACATATGTACTATGGTTGTAGTACATGGGTTTTAACTTTAAACAGTGAATTTTACACTTTGAACACATTATTTTAAACATATCAAACATGGAAAAAATTATATAACAACTTTTTTTAAAGAATATATATATAAACAGAATTCAGTACTCAGGGTATGTGGGTGTTTATATCAAAGCCTCATGTTGGGAAGCCAAGCCTGAGAAAAAAAAACCTATGTACCAGTAAAAACATGTTTATTCATCTAACATGAGCTGGAACTCATAAAATGTACTTCAAACCCAGTCAAGCCCAAGATTTAGATCAGGGACCAGCCTGGATTCGAACCCACTCTCTAAGCCCCAGATCTAACACCTAATGAATAACATAATAGTGATGGCACATGAGAATTAATCTTAATCCGGCCAACTAGCAAAGCTGAGCAAAACAATGAGACATCTATTAACTATGACTATATTAAAATAATAGATAAGCATGGCTGTAATATGTGGAAGTGAAGAAAAGAGGAAGGAATTTGAACTACTCAAATAAGTTAGACAATAAAATATATTTTAATATACTGACAAATTATTATACATTTATAAATTAAGTACATTAGTATGTGCGTGAATGAGTAAGCGGTAGATAATTACATAGTGCCATTCACGCTATTATTTCTCATATGCTCTTTATTAGCTAAATAATATATTACAAATAAACACACATCTTTGGTGGGTTCAATATTAAAATGCCAATCAACTATTACAAAGAAGTTACATAAAATTGCTATTAATGCTTTGGATTACGTTTCTGAAACATGGTGACTAACATATATTTAGGGGAGCATTCTGAAATTCATTATACATATGATATAAACTATTTTCATGCCATTGAGGTCGTGAAAATAAATAAGATACATTTGAAAAACAGATTTGAAAATGACATTTGATTAGATGACAAAATATTTAATGAAAAATTATTTTAACGATAGTAAGACGAACACTTTATTTTTCCCCAGGCATATACTCTTAAATAGATATATAAACCACAAACGGTGGGATTGTATAAGATTGAAATAAACTTAATTAATAAAATAGAAGTAATTGGCATTTATATATATCTTTTAAGCAAAGCTTAATTTTAATATTAGAGCATTAAAACTGGGTCATGAAGCAAAAGAAATAATAATAATACGAAGAAGTTTGCAGTGCTGACATAATAGCCTAAAAATAACTAAGAGGAAAAGGTCGTGCTTCTGGATGAAAAATGAAATGGATGGGCATAGCGTGTGCCAGACTTAGGGGACACCACCAGTGGCCTTTTTATATGAAGAAAGAATATGCATAGCATGTGCCAAACTTACCGGATCACTGCCAGAGGCATTTTATATGAAATAAATATGATTCCAGATAGCTCAACTATCTATGGAATGAGATATAAGAAATCTATGGGTTCGAACTTGTCGTAACCCCCAGATTAAAAGATTAGAAGCACGTATATATAAAAACACAAAGATCGGCTAAATGTCAGAAACGCAGTAATGATACATGTCTCTAACAACATTGAATAAATTTTACTGCTTTAAAATAAATGACCCTTGTTTGAATACTATAATATGCCATGCAATTATAATATATATATAGAGAGAGAATATTTCATTTAATAAAATATACGTTAAGATTTTACCTAGTAAAAGAAACATTAAGATTTACCCCCATCCCTTTTCTGCTATTTTTAAATAAATCAATCACACCTTCGTGATTTTTATAATAACTGGAATATTTAAATACTATATTTGATATTTTAAGAGTATGGAAAATGAAGTAAGATTAGCAGTTATATAGGAAACAAATTATAAGTCACCCTTTCAGAATTTAATAAATAATTATAAAATAAATGTTTCAGAGTGTTAATTATCTTGAGTTCTGGATTTTCAGAGTTAAACAAATCAATTTTTATATTAAAAACAAACCTAAAATGTTGATTCATAAAAACAATGTATTAATTTACAATGCATTATATATGTATATTTAAAGGGGACGTTAATAACCTTTTCATGAAGGTTTAGTTAAAAATGACAGACAAGAATTTTAGAAATTAAGCTTGCCAGGTTGTGAGATTGGCAATTTAATAATAATATGAGTATACATATAAAATCAAATAATAAATACATATAAATAAATGACCGCACCAAAGTTAAAGAAAGTTAGAGCATATGAGATAGAATTAAATTTAAAGAAATCATTTGAGAGCAAATTACATGTTATTTATATATAAAAAAAACATATTAATTTAAAAGATAGAAAATTGAACAATATGTTAGAATCTTGATAGCAGGATTTGAGATTAGTGAGGCTAGATTCATTTTCAAATAGTATCATAAAAGTTACCTTGCACAAATTTAATAACTCTATTTTCACAGTACGGCTCATGCATGGCAAATTGAGGATCCAAAATGAATTCTTCTTGGTGACAGCAAGCTTCTCTATTAGCATTTTTAAAGTTCTCCATCGGGCCTTTACTTCACATTAGGGTAGCAGAATATTATGGCAGTGGAAGATGACCCACAAGGGTCCGGAAAAGCTTTTACTAGATCATTTTTGGATTTCAAAACAGCAGTGTCTAGTAGCAGTCACCTCTCTCAATAGTAGCTAATCTTATCTCATTCAAAAATCCAGCCATTATTTATACCCTTCTGCAGGTATTTCTGGAATGCTTATAATCAATTAGTTAGTTGTTTTTGAAAGATGCAATTGTTAGATAACGTCCAAAAATAAATTCAAATCTATTTCCAGATTAGAAATAGATTTGATAAAAATGTTTTATAACAAAAGAAAATCTTTAATCTACTTAATCCCATTTTATTTTAAGTAAAACTTTAATTAAAAAATACCTTCCCAGATTAAAACAACAGCGTTACCAATCCTTTAATTATTTTTGGACAATTAACAACACTCGCATCTTCCACATTGGATTTTATAAAAAATATACAGTTTAAGAGAAAAACAAGCAATTTAAAAAGAAAAAGTTAAAAATGACATATAATAAATATTTAAAAACATCAATATTTAGTTAGTAAGTTTTGCTCTCTATATATATATATATATCTTTTTATTATGTATACATATATATATATATATATATATATATATATTGTAACATAATAAAAAGGGTTCAAATAGAAATAACTAAGTAAAGGTTCAAAATATAACACTATCAAGAATTATAAGCAAATTATTAGCAAATTATTATCACTCAGGTATACAGGCAGTAGGTTTTATCCACTTTCATTTCTTGGTTTGATGTTAAGTGCATGTTTACACAAATACTAAGTGAATATGGTCTAGCAGGGCGCCACTAGATTATCTGAATCTAGACATGGTTATATCTGATAACCTTTCACATGTACCGGGTTTGAATCCCTTTTTGGTACTTTATTTCTAATAAAAATGAGAGATTTTGCTTTTGAGCCATATCACTATAAGCACTAATAGTTAGGTAAAAGTAAAACATCTTTAAACCACAGTGGAGTTCATTGAACATAAATCATTTCTCAGATCTTAACAAAACAAATGTGTTTCAATATTTTTATAAGTTCACTAGCTCAGATTATATATAACTAATTTAGGATGGCAATTCACTCATCCTTGCATGAAATAGATGATGGGATGTGGTTATAATAATACTAAGAAATCACTAAATATTATAAAATCAATATTTATTTATGGCCTTTAAACAGTTAAACAGCTCATTAATTAAAATGTTGATGACGATGATGATGATGATAATAATAATGATAATGACAAGAGTTTCAACTACAGCTCTAGGACTAAGCCTAAACATAAAACTAATTTTTATAAAGAAATTCATAATTATTGCTTAATTTTAGCATATTTACTTATATCTTAAATAACTAATATTCAACCATTGATGATGATGAATAATCACACTTAACAAAGACTACACTTAATGAAATATATATGCCTCGTTTAATAAAACAAACTAATATTTATTACTACATTTCTAACATATACATAAAAATTTCTATATAAATATGAAAATTGACATGAATAATAATAATAATAATTGATTATATAACAATCCTCAGATTATTTTTAAGTTCTTCCCCCTTTCCCTTCAAATGTATTTTGTATTAAGTTGGACGTCACATTAACCATGATTTTCACTCCATGAAAAAAGTATTAAAAAAAAATATTATCTGCTCATTAGCACACATACTTTAAAAATCCAACATGTAAATAGAATGTAAAAAAAATGTTAGTAAAATTGAAAGAGCAAGTTTTAGAAACAAGTTTTAAATTATTTTCTCCCCCCTCTCTTCTACCTCTGAAATGCTATACTTAATGAAACAAACTAATCTAATATTCTAACACTACTTGTTACTCCACATTCAATCGCAATTATACACATATAAAATATCATTATGTATGTGCGTGTTTTATCCCATGATAACAAAATATTATTTAAAACCAAAATAATAATAATATATTAGTTAAAACTAAAATCATAACACCATAAAATAAAATTGTTTTACACATTAATATTGTAAAATTAATAAACAAATAATTTTCATACTTTCAAGGTCATTTATGAAGCTCAAAGTTATTTTTAGTAAGACATTCTTGTTTTAATCGATCTGAATAGTCTTTAAAGGTTCTTTAAATAAAATATACCACTTTATCGCTAAAATGTTTCTTAAGACTGATATCATAAAGAAAATAGATATAAAAAGTCATATTACCGATCTTTTGTTTGTGGCGAATTTCCAAGGGTTCAAACTTGTCTTGTATAATGTCTATATTTCTGCAGCTATTATTTCCGTTTTATGTGGGAACAATCTCTTTCTTGAGGTGTGTAACTATTTGGTGATGATGACTCTATTGAGGTTATTTGCTTTAGTGGACAATTTGGAAATCATTATATTAAATTTTCTTCTCTTCCTGTCAAGCATGTGGATGAAATACAGCAGTTGTTTTCCCATTTGTAAATTTTCTTGAGTTTAAAATCAGTTGTTGTAACAATTAATTGGACTTGATGATTAATATTTATCAGTAGATTAATTCATCTTCTTTGAATGCAGGTGAATGCTTTCTTCCTTCTATTAAAACATCTTATTTCTCTGGTCAGTTGAAAGGTGTAGAATATTATTTTAGACACATCTTTTCTTTCCTATGTGATGTGCAGCTTCCTCCAGATGGTCCAGCAAATGGGACATACATATAATTTTTCTAGCCTGCCATTTCTTATATTTTCAACATTCAAATTTGATAGTTTAATAATCTGAATCAATCACAATAATCCTAATAATAATAATTCAAGACAGCTTTTTATATCCAATTTTTAGCTACCTTAACCAATCAGAGATAGCATCACTTGCTATTTTTGGACAAATTTGTTTTAATTAGATCTCTAATTTATTTTCAACCAAAGTATTTTTCAAGTGAAAAGTTTAATCCTTTTTCCAGACACTTTTGTTTTAAAAAAAAAATAGACTCAATCCTTATTTCCTTTCTTTTCTTTTTCTTTTTTAACATCCAGGTAACACTTCAAATCTTTGAGCTTCCTTCTTTAGATCTTGATAAGACAATTTCAAAAATTATAGTTCTGACCCATTATAAGCTTCCAAAGTGAAAAACAATTATTTACAAAAAAAAAATTGCTACAAAGATTGATATCTGATTAAACAGATTTCCTCTTTTAACAAACAATTGTACAAAAAAATAATTTAACAGATTTAATACTTCCTTTTCTTTCAATATTTAGGAAATGTAAAATTTTGTATGTAATGTACACACATCCTTCATTCTTTCAAATCATTCATAAACTAACCTTAAATACTATAATTGCTAGCTTAGTAATTATAACCCAATTATTTAATTAAATCTGTAACTTTTAAATCCCAATTATAATTAAAGAAAAGCAAAATAAAAGCATAGAATAAAATATTAGAATTGATCAAGCATAGGTTAGTTTTAAAGAAAGTTAAAATGTTGAATATTTGAAATATAAAACAATTAAATAATTTACACATACATTGCCTATATGTATGCATTATAACTTTGCTTTTTAACAGAAAAACTAAATATTAAATAGTTTAAATGTGTGTATTACCTTTCTATCAACACACAAACAAATAAAGCATATAATTGTTGACCCACTCTCTGTCTAAAGTGTTTAAGATTTTGATCTGGTAGGGTTTGAACTTGGATGCCCTACAGCTTCTTTTATGGTTATATAAAATTGTGATGATGATTTTGTTTTACCTTTTCTACATGCACATTACTATAAATTTGTCTAGTGACCAAATTGTAATGGCACAACTTTCTCCCCCTTCGGATAAAATCATCAGCACTTTTGTTTTAACTATATTTAAAAAAAAAAAAAAAATCCTAACTAATAAATACACTAATAATATATATATAAAAAAAAATTTCTAACTACTGGTAAATATCATATTTTTCATTAGAAAATCTAAAAGTAATTTATTTGGAGATCTTTGCCAGGCTATTCTGCTGAAGTATAAGGGATCAAACTTCTAGCATTATAGGTTCCCTTATTCCCATCAAGAGTAGCAAGCATAAAGGCATTCTCTCCTATTTTTTTTTAGTCATTTGAAATGGCTTTTTCTTTTCAAACCATATGGTGGTCTGCATAAAATTGCACATGTACATCCAGTCCATTTTTAATATTTCCATTTTTCATCTTGACTGGATATTTATAAAACATATCCGGAGGAATTATTTTATATAACCTCCTATTACAAACTCTATTTAGAAATATGGACTCTTGGTACCATACATAATATGCCTTTAAGTTTTTCAGAGAGATTGACTCTCTATACAATACATACTTTATTTTTAAATTTTCTAGAAAGATTGACTCCCTGTACCATATGTAAGGCACTTTGAAGTTTTCCAGAGAGGTTGGCTTTCTATACCAGATATCATTTATCCTTACATCTTCCAGAGAGATTGATTCTCTGGGCCACGTATAATTTATTTTTAAATTTTCTAGAAAGGTTGACTCTTTGTACCATATATAAGGCACATTTAAATTTTCCAGAGCATTTACATTTTTCAGAGAGATAGATTCTCTGTCTGATACACACTGGACATTTACATTTTTCAGAGAGATTGCCTCTCTATACCATATATAAGGTATCTCCAATCTATTTAAGAAGACAGATTTTTGAAATCACACATGCTGGTTAGTCACTAGATTGAGAACTACAGACTGTTGAAACTTTTGTTCTCTTTCTAAAATATCTGGTTTCATCTCCCCTGTTGCCCCTCTTAACTCAATCATCTTATCGGATGCATGAAGTTTTTCCTCCAACTCTCTTTTCCTTCTTTTCACTTCATGATCTATCCCCATCTGCTCTTTGGTCATCATCTCATTTACTTTCTTTACTGGAAGATTTGGTATTATGGCTACTATTGGCCTTTCTACTTCTTGGAGCCTATTCTCTATCAGTGTATCTAACTTTACATTATTTTCTTTATTATCAGTGGTCGGACTATCCAGATTATTTTTTAAAACTGGTAACCTCTGACTACCTTTCCCTTTTACAAGTCTAACATATTCACCCATCTCTCCTGCTCTATCTTCTAAAGAGGTTTCAGCATTATCTTCTAATCTTTGACTACCTTCTATTATACTTTCTGCACTCTTTTTGCTATCCTCTCTTAGACTTTCTATCCATCTTTTCACAGAATGACAAACCTTTTGTTCCAGACTTTCCTTATTTCTTTTGGATTTGTTATAATCTTCTTGTATGTTTTGAAACATACAATCTTTCATCAGTCTTGTCAATTTTATACCTGATAGTGCTTCCTTCTTTATTCGAATCTGAAACTCTTCAGTACTTGTTACTATCCCCTTTACTTTTACAGTAACTTCTAATCCCATTACAACCTCTCCATCCTCTTCTTTATAAAGATTATTAACTCCAGGAATTGAGGCTCTTTTCCCATGCTTCTCTATTTTATTTCCCAAAGCTATAGGAATTTTATTGTTGTTTTCAACAGAGCTATTGATATTTTCTTTTAATTCATCTTCACTCCTCTTATCCTCTTTTTTTAAACTTTCTACACTTTCTATGCCTTTTTTATCATCTCTTAAACTTTCTCTCCAGATTCTATTATCTTCTAGCATACTTTTAAGCATCTGAATTATTTTGTCCATGTCTGATGGTGCCATCTTTGCTGTCTGAGCCTGGCCCACTTCTGGCTTCTCATCTACCATTTCTGTACTTGAGGCCTTATTATTGCTATTGACTTTAGAGGCATTTTCCTCTATTTCCTCTTCTTCAGGATAAAAATGATCACTGACCCTGGGATTGGGACACTCTCCTCTTCCATAACCTCTTCCATACTATAATTTAGTTCACTCATGTTATAAAACTATATATATCCCATCTGTACTTCCCTGACCATCAAAAATCCACACATCTTCTCCCTGTCTGACACCTATTCTGACCAACTGACTGATTTGATTTTCACCTTATTATGCATTACAAATACAACAAAAAATTTAATGTCCTTATTTGATGAACTACATAACAATAATCTATATAGTGCATGTCTGTCTGTAATAGCCCAAATTATACATTCATCCATTTTCCCAGAAATCCGACAGATATTGACAGTCCACAGAATGACTAGCAATTCACAATCTTGAGATAAATAAAAGAATTCAGTCACAGCACTATAATCACACAATGCATCACGAGCACTCAGAAGATCATCCCAATTCGATCACTATTAACTACCACAACCCTTGATTGAATGAAGCAAACTCTGTTGCAATAAGATGTATTAAGTCTTAGGGGCTAAAATAGATAAACTATGCCTTGCTCTCTCTCTTGGAGTCTTATGTGACAAGTATCAAGGAATGCCCTGCTTATTATAGATTACAAAAATGAAACCTTGCTCTCTCTCTTGGAGACTTATAGGCTGGTATCATGGCAGGACTGCTGTTAACTGCTTCATGATAACATAATAATAACATATAACTGGATTGGAAAACTATGCCATGCTCTCTCTCTTGGAGACTTATAGGCTGATATCATGGCAGGACTACTGTTAACTGCTTCATGATAAAATAAAGATAACATATAAATTGGGTTGGAGCAGTGAATGGGTTTGATCATTCATAAGTTACACGAAATACATAGCATTCTCAAGGCAATGACAAAACTCTTCACTCATCATCAAAACTGCAATCTAACCAACCAAACTCCAACGATCAACCATCCAATCAAACCTCTAAAATCATAGACTTTTTACAAAATGAACTCCCCAAACACACATGAGACTACTATTCCATAATTCATCACTATTACTATGCCTATCCTATCTGGCAATAAATTATTTTAATGTTCCACAAAAAAAATCTATTATTTATTTCACCTTTGTCTTAAGTTGTGATATTCATCTCTATTTTCAAAATTGATAAAAAAAACGAGCTGTTTTATGGCTGTACCCATTTTATCATCATCAATGAAAAATTAAATCATATTAAACATCATCATCTAAAATAAGACTGTTTGGCCAAGAAAATTTTGTAAGCCAAAAAAATTTTTACTGAAAAAAAAAATTTTTCTAAAAAATTTCTCTATTTTTAACCACACATCTCCCATCATTCTATAGACTCTCTTTTTCAGGTATATGGCAAAATATCAGGCCCCACGTTGGGCGCCATTGTAACATAATAAAAAGGGTTCAAATAGAAATAACTAAGTAAAGGTTCAAAATATAACACTATCAAGAATTATAAGCAAATTATTAGCAAATTATTATCACTCAGGTATACAGGCAGTAGGTTTTATCCACTTTCATTTCTTGGTTTGATGTTAAGTGCATGTTTACACAAATACTAAGTGAATATGGTCTAGCAGGGCGCCACTAGATTATCTGAATCTAGACATGGTTATATCTGATAACCTTTCACATGTACTGGGTTTGAATCCCTTTTTGGTACTTTATTTCTAATAAAAATGAGAGATTTTGCTTTTTGAGCCATATCACTATAAGCACTAATAGTTAGGTAAAAGTAAAACATCTTTAAACCACAGTGGAGTTCATTGAACATAAATCATTTCTCAGATCTTAACAAAACAAATGTGTTTCAATATTTTTATAAGTTCACTAGCTCAGATTATATATAACTAATTTAGGATGGCAATTCACTCATCCTAGCATGAAATAGATGATGGGATGTGGTTATAATAATACTAAGAAATCACTAAATATTATAAAATCAATATTTATTTATGGCCTTTAAACAGTTAAACAGCTCATTAATTAAAATGTTGATGACGATGATGATGATGATAATAATAACGATAATGACAAGGGTTTCAACTACAGCTCTAGGACTAAGCCTAAACATAAAACTAATTTTTATAAAGAAATTCATAATTATTGCTTAATTTTAGCATATTTACTTATATCTTAAATAACTAATATTCAACCATTGATGATGATGAATAATCACACTTAACAAAGACTACACTTAATGAAATATATACGCCTCGTTTAATAAAACAAACTAATATTTATTACTACATTTCTAACATATACATAAAAATTTCTATATAAATATGAAAATTGACATGAATAATAATAATAATAATTGATTATATAACAATCCTCAGATTATTTTTAAGTTCTTCCCCCTTTCCCTTCAAATGTATTTTGTATTAAGTTGGATGTCACATTAACCATGATTTTCACTCCATGAGAAAAGTATTAAAAAAAAAAATATTATCTGCTCATTAGCACACATACTTTAAAAATCCAACATGTAAATAGAATGTAAAAAAAAATGTTAGTAAAATTGAAAGAGCAAGTTTTAGAAACAAGTTTTAAATTATTTTCTCCCCCCTCTCTTCTACCTCTGAAATGCTATACTTAATGAAACAAACTAATCTAATATTCTAACACTACTTGTTACTCCACAATCAATCGCAATTATACACATATAAAATATCATTATGTATGTGCGTGTTTTATTCCATGATAACAAAATATTATTTAAAACCAAAATAATAATAATATATTAGTTAAAACTAAAATCATAACACCATAAAATAAAATTGTTTTACACATTAATATTGTAAAATTAATAAACAAATAATTTTCATACTTTCAAGGTCATTTATGAAGCTCAAAGTTATTTTTAGTAAGACATTCTTGTTTTAATCGATCTGAATAGTCTTTAAAGGTTCTTTAAATAAAATATACCACTTTATCGCTAAAATGTTTCTTAAGACTGATATCATAAAGAAAATAGATATAAAAAGTCATATTACCGATCTTTTGTTTGTGGCGAATTTCCAGGGTTCAAACTTGTCTTGTATAATGTCTATATTTCTGCAGCTATTATTTCCGTTTTATGTGGGAACAATCTCTTTCTTGAGGTGTATAACTATTTGGTGATGATGACTCTATTGAGGTTATTTGCTTTAGTGGACAATTTGGAAATCATTATATTAAATTTTCTTCTCTTCCTGTCAAGCATGTGGATGAAATACAGCAGTTGTTTTCCCATTTGTAAATTTTCTTGAGTTTAAAATCAGTTGTTGTAACAATTAATTGGACTTGATGATTAATATTTATCAGTAGATTAATTCATCTTCTTTGAATGCAGGTGAATGCTTTCTTCCTTCTATTAAAACATCTTATTTCTCTGGTCAGTTGAAAGGTGTAGAATATTATTTTAGACACATCTTTTCTTTCCTATGTGATGTGCAGCTTCCTCCAGATGGTCCAGCAAATGGGACATACATATAATTTTTCTAGCCTGCCATTTCTTATATTTTCAACATTCAAATTTGATAGTTTAATAATCTGAATCAATCACAATAATCCTAATAATAATTCAAGACAGCTTTTTATATCCAATTTTTAGCTACCTTAACCAATCAGAGATAGCATCACTTGCTATTTTTGGACAAATTTGTTTTAATTAGATCTCTAATTTATTTTCAACCAAAGTATTTTTCAACTGAAAAGTTTAATCCTTTTTCCAGACACTTTTGTTTTAAAAAAAAAAAAGACTCAATCCTTATTTCCTTTCTTTTCTTTTTTTTTTTTCTTTTTAACATCCAGGTAACACTTCAAATCTTTGAGCTTCCTTCTTTAGATCTTGATAAGACAATTTCAAAAATTATAGTTCTGACCCATTATAAGCTTCCAAAGTGAAAAACAATTATTTACAAAAAAAATTGCTACAAAGATTGATATCTGATTAAACAGATTTCCTCTTTTAACAAACAATTGTACAAAAAAATAATTTAACAGATTTAATACTTCCTTTTCTTTCAATATTTAGGAAATGTAAAATTTTGTATGTAATGTACACACATCCTTCATTCTTTCAAATCATTCATAAACTAACCTTAAATACTATAATTGCTAGCTTAGTAATTATAACCCAATTATTTAATTAAATCTGTAACTTTTAAATCCCAATTATAATTAAAGAAAAGCAAAATAAAAGCATAGAATAAAATATTAGAATTGATCAAGCATAGGTTAGTTTTAAAGAAAGTTAAAATGTTGAATATTTGAAATATAAAACAATTAAATAATTTACACATACATTGCCTATATGTATGCATTATAACTTTGCTTTTTAACAGAAAAACTAAATATTAAATAGTTTAAATGTGTGTATTACCTTTCTATCAACACACAAACAAATAAAGCATATAATTGTTGACCCACTCTCTGTCTAAAGCGTTTAAGATTTTGATCTGGTAGGGTTTGAACTTGGATGCCCTACAGCTTCTTTTATGGTTATATAAAATTGTGATGATGATTTTGTTTTACCTTTTCTACATGCACATTACTATAAATTTGTCTAGTGACCAAATTGTAATGGCACAATATATATATATATATATATATATATATATATATATATATATATATATATGAGCAGCACCTATGTATTTTAATAAAAAGAATTAATAATTGATAAAAAAGAATTAATAATAATTTGAAAACATGTTATTGAAACATTAAATTTTATAATTTAGGCACGCATCTCAAATATATACATAAAATATATATACACAACAAAAGGAGCGGGATGGGATATAGGGATTTAAACATAGGTTAGTAGACGGAAACATGAAGCTCAATCTTAAGCTAAGATTGACTGCTTCAACATATATATATATATATAATTTTAATGCACAAATCAGTGCATAACAGCAGAGCCAAGTTCTCTTGAAAGCGCTCGGGCACTAATTATTATGTATTATAATTTATATTAAGTTTAAAATAAATTGTGATTTAATTTGAAGAAGCTCTGCTGTTATGATTTGTGCATTAAAATTATATTACTAATTATGCTATTTATAACAAGATAAAAAACTTAATAATGATGAAATATCAATAAACCCATAAGATAAACTTGAATCTACAATCTACAATCATACCAGTATGTAAAAGAAACAATAGATTTTTATTGTCTATTACCATAAGTATAATAAACTAATATCAATTTAGTTTAAATTTCCTGTAACTAAATTATTAAAACCGTACATTATAACAATCAAAATGTATAAAAAGAATTATTAATATTTTTATAATCAAGTAAGAATATTAAAATTTAAAATTTAATTAGATTTGCAATCTACCTCAACTAAATTTAAATATAATTAACGCAAACTTTTCTGATTTATAACAGAAAAAAATGCACAACTATCATCTTTATAATTGAATAAGATTAAGGTCTTAGAGACCAACCTTGAACTCAATATAATACCTATCTGGTCAATAATAATTTAGATAAAATACCCAAATATTTGATTATGATTACCATACAAAGTTTATATTCAGACAGATAATAACTATTGAATTCAATGCAAAAAATAACATAACCATACTCACTTATCAATCCTGGAATTTGATTTCTGGATTATGTGACATGGTTATTTCAAATAAATTTTATGATGTAGACAGTTTATCTTGCCTCATTTGAATGTTATTAATCAAAGTATCCATGTTGCACAAGTGGACAATAATCAGATAAATTTATTTGTTTTAAGTTAAATTAAAATTTATTAATAAATGAATATCAATAATATATATGATAAATAGATCATAAGCAATCAATATATATATATATATATATATATATATATATATAACTATGATGTAATTTTATGTACAATAGATCATCAATTGTCATTAATTTTATATTTAAATATGTGATTGCCTATTAATCTCCAATCATTTAATACCAAGTATGAAACACATATGTCTATGTAAAACTAATTAATATACAATGATGAATCTATTTATTTGTTAATAAAAATTTAACAGAACAAAATAAAGTGAATACTTATTGTGGTAAAATCCTTTTTGAACTTCTAATATAAGTGATATACGAAGTTAATTTAAAATCAATAAATTTTAAAAATGAATATTTTTAAATATTAAAATAATAATTACTGTGCCACAAGATATAAGTTTAAATTTAGGAAAATGTAACTCTTATATTTTGGTATGTGAATAGATTACTATTTAACTTCAAATTATGTGCTACTTACCAATAAATTCTATACATTTTTATATGAAGAGAAACAAAAAAATATATAACAATAGTAATGATAAACATAAACAAATGACATGAATGAGTCTTTAAATACTGTATTTTCAGAATGGCATCACAGTTCTGATGTCTATTTCAAACTACAAACCAGTAGTATATCCTTGTTCCAAAGAAGATATAATATATTCATGAAAACTTTTAAATTCATAATACATTTTGTTGATTCTGATGTTTTATATATATATATATTGTAACAGTCAGAATCATCTATCTCGTTAACACACTGCAGAATTCAAACCCCACACATGAAACTGAACATTCTAGGAGGGGTTGCCTTCTAGATATACTAAGTTCGAATCTAAAGTCCAAATTTCACAGTGCCATCTACATGATAATGCATCTGATGCTACTACTAGTATAACCTTTTACTGGTGCCTGGTGGTCAGGGAGAAACAAAAGACTTTATACTAAGATAAGATTGGGTTGCTAATTAACGTCTATGGATGTACAAAAGAAATGGAGAAAATAGATAGAGATAGACAGTGATAGGAATCAATAAAATAAAAGTTCAAAATTAGTTTTAAATGATTTCACAAAATTTATTTATATAAAAATATATATATATAATGCCACTGTCTGCTTATATGAGACAGGGACGCTTATTAAATAATTGTTGGCATTACATTCCAATAAATGACAAAATGTTTTAAAGCAAAATTATATATTCTATCCCTCAGGCTAATAGCATTACGATAATGTGCTTAAAGAGATAAAAACATGTGTGTGGTGCTTTGAATAATTATACAAGTTTAATAAAATATTTGAAAATTAAGTGTTATAAAATATTTATTGATTTTGAGAATAGCATGGACAAAAGCTTACTAAGCAATAAAGTGGGGGTGTGATCAAGGCATTTATTTTATAATAATAATTAAAGCAGATGGGAGGTCGGTATTGCTAATAATGAATTTATTAAAGTTGGAGGTTGTGATACATTTAAATCATGGATGCTTTGTAAAAATAAATATAAAAATAAAACAATAGTGAAATATTTGGAATGACTATGGAGGGCAGCTCGCCGTTAACCCGTAGGAAAGTGTTGTCATGAACAGCCGAAACTTAGCGACTGAGTGACGACTGCGTTTAATTCCCAGGTGCGTCATTTGTGGACACACTCTGCCTGGAATGCAGGAAGTGAAGAGAATGGACTTGGCCGTGTAAAAATCTTTGGAAAAGCAAAACAAAGTGGTCTCAACAACCAATTCATTTACCAGCAGCACTAGACTAGTTTATATAAAACATACTAAATGGGTTTTACTTGGATTAAGAGAAATGCCCAATCAAATTCCCAGAAATTCATTTAAAAGGGTCCGCACATTCTCGACGTCAATTTATGAACTTTGTAATTAATGTTGAACACAGTATTTAAAAATAGGAAAATGCATGCTTGTGGGTTTGAAAAGAAAGTATAGGTTTATTTATGCAATCATGCATTTGGGGACACATTTAAATCATTGACCTCACACATACTCTCATATTAGGTTAAAATCAATAAAATGTAGATTTTAAACTATTTGATTATTATATATATTAAAGAAGATTAGAATCACCCTCGAACGAGTGATTTGCAAGATAATAAAATTGGGAATTATTATAAATTTAAAATATGCCTTAATAGCAGCATCTTACTTTTAACAAAGGGAATAATTCACTCGGTCAAAGACGATTCTGACACATTATCATAATAAAATAAAAGAAAGCTTTATAAATAGAAAATATTAACCCAAGGATAGAGAGCAAAACTGTTGATTATATTTGAGCACACTAAAAGAATACATAATGAAGTTATGTGACATAAAAGAAAAACAATTTAAAATAGCTATAGCATGTTAGTTAGGAATCACAAGAGCTCATGGGTTAATTTAAGTTACCTCTGGAGATGCATTTGCAGGTAGATTGATGGTTGGCAGGTTTGATATAATTCAGCAGCAAAATATGGAATTGTTCATATTTTTGGCAGCAGCAGCAGTTCCAGGGTTCCTTATGTGATAGCTTCCGATAGTCTAGAAAAGCAGCCGGCCTTTGTTGAGGGAAATAGTCTCCATGCTGGCTCTACTCTGACATGTCAAGGTTAGCAATTTGTGTGGTAAACATGGTGAATTAATTTGGAGATGAAAACTCGGCTTCAAATATAAGTTAGCAGGCACGTAGCTAAAATCTCAGGAAAATATATTTTGAAGAATATTTTACTATAATATTTTCAGTTGACACATTTCATCAGCAAATGAATAGAAAGTCTTGGTTAGAAACTATTCATCAGCAAATGACTAGAATCGTTTCATCAGAAACACCAGAATAATTTTGGTTAGAAACATTTCATCAGCAAAAACTAGAATAATTTTGGTTAGAAACATTTCATCAGCAAATGACCAGAATGGAGAACAAAAGAAAACCCTCCTTTTTATAGTGGAAATAAACAATAGAACTGCCCTGGAGCATTACAAAAATATATCGGACTTATCAGCTGTAATTAAATCTATCCGAATGTCTAAAGGAATTCAACAAAATTTTAATTAATTTCTATTGTTAATTTCCTTGTCGACATTCGAATTACAAACTAGATTTAATTAAAAATTACTTTTACTAATTAAAGAAAACCTTAAGTGGACATCTGCTGTATTTTTAGATAAGCTTCTATAACATTAAATAATTAAACTATTGTCCCTCATTTATTTTAACAGAAATATTTGGAATGACTTTTATTAAATTAAAAGAAAATTATTTTACTTTTTAAATTGCAATATTTGAATCTATTTACTAACGAATATGAATTTTATTTTAAATTAAAAATATATTACGACTATAATATATTTTTGTAAATAGATTCAAACAAAATAACTTTAATTAACAATTTATAATTTTGATAAGTTTTAAATACATATCACAGTGTGTGTGCAATTACAACTTATATAACCTACTTTTTAAATAAATCGAAATTATGTGAACATATACATAATCCATAATATTTTATTGATTTGGGAATGAGTTATATATATATATAATATGAGCATTGTACTCGTGGTTTAAAATTAGGCGGGATTTTCAGTATATAGGCATATTGCAGACACACTACGATAGATTGGGGTTCAAACTAAGGTATGAGGGTAGAAAATAGATGAGAAAAGGTGAAACGAAGATCTGCTAAGCAGACCTTACTGTTTCAATATATATATATCCAAATTATTCTTTCAAATAATAATTATTTAGTTTATATGATGTTACACACATAAGTACTAGTTTATATTCATGATGATATGAAGAGATATTCTTTCATGAACAAATATTATTTCAAAATATTATGAATGAATAGATGTTAGCTTTATATAGGATGATATGATAGAAAATTAAACTGATTCATATCTTAAATAAAATTGATCAATCAATCTAATAAAATTATACCAGTGGGTAGATCTGACTCTTGTATGTACACCTTTTGATTTTTATATTCCATCTTTAAAATATAGGTAAGATCCATTTTAAAGAATAAAATATTATAATGGTTTATAAATGTAATGAAGTAATTTTGATGAGTTTCCTTTCATAATAAATTGTTGTTTTCTCTTAAAATTTTCTCAGCATGCTACTTAGTTCATGGGCATATAATGTTGCTTCTTACTCTCCATTTTGTTCAGTTAACTATATAGATTTACAGTATAAAAAATCATATAAGGAAATTGATATGTGCTTCTGTTTAAAGCCAAAATAAGAGAGAGGGAGTTTAACCTATTCACTTCTATTTATAAAATTTTTCATTGATGTCAGTCTAACTGTAGCACTCCTCTATATTCACTTTTTAAGCAGTTTCAGGCAGCATCTCTCTAATAAAAATTGTGTTATACAACAAATAAAAATAAATATTTTAGAATTATTATATATAAGTTTCATAATACTATTATTATTTTTCATTCTAACATAAATTAAACAATCTACACTACATTTCCACTATATTACACTGGAAATATATTTTTATACATATTTCTTTAGTATAATATACAAATAAAAAGAACAAATATATTTAAAATATTAAACATTTAGTTATGTCATTTATATTTTTTTATAATAAATGCAGTAATGAAAACAAGACATATAACAAAAGAATAATAATTTTATCCAAACTATATGCTTTATTATTCACATATTTATTTTCCTTTTTAAAAAATGAATAAAGTCAATTTACAAATCTTACAAGTAATAATAAATAACTTTATATCAATTTTATCATTGTCATAGCAATACAGATTAATGCTTCATAAGTTAACATATTTATCATTCAAAAATCAAACAAGAAAGAAAGATTAAAAAAATTATGACTGACATCTTACCACATACCAAAACCCATTTTAAATTTTAATAGGCACAATATATAACAATAAAAATAATAAATATAACAGTAATAAACTATTATATGTAGTTATTCAATTAATTTTTCTCAACTGCTATTAAATTCAAAAAACATAACAGAAGCAAACATCATCAACTCAAATTCCATAAATCCTAAATTTTAACATTAGCAGCTTGTCTATTAACTAAATTCATTTTATTTCTATTTATTAAAATTGCCTTCTTAATTTAACACTTTCAAGATGAAACTTAAATTTATATTTTCATGTTTTTTCATGATCCAAGAAAACTGAAGCAGTCATTAAATCATTATTATTTTTACCTTTCTCATGCTTGTATAACAATTCATGCTCATTTAATCTTTTATAAATACTGCACCTCATTCATCTATGAATGATAACATTCATCCACAAAAAAATTGATACACAACATTACATTTTTGCTTGACAGATGTGACAATTTTAGAATTATTCACTAATTTATTAACATTATTTTGCCCATATCCTTATATATCCTTAAAAAATTTCACTTGAGCATTTTAAATATATGGAATAGATATCTATTTTATTTTCAATTTTCAACTCCTTTAAATCATTATAATTCTTTTTAAATTGACATAAAGTATTGTTAATCTGTTCAATCTTATAATTAATTCCAAGCAATTCCTTGGCAAATATCTCAATATTTTTTAATTTATCACACTAATAACAGCATAATTTATTTATTAAGAAACAAAAAAGATCCAAAACTTGCCATCTTTTGCATAATTGGTACTTTTAATTTACAATGTATATATCCCCTTTTTTGCAATAACCTAACATACTATTATCTCTTTTCATAAATAAATCTAAATACATAATACTTTTGTCCTGTTCTTTTTCAATAGTCCATTTCGAATCATTCAAATTATTTAACTCCTCTACAATCAAATTTATAGTATTGGTATTTCCACAAATAAAATCACTATCCACATGCCTTTTGTGAGTTTTAATATTTTAAAAGTACACATATCTAAAATACTATTCTCATATTTAGACAAAACAAAATTTCAAATTTGTGCAACAACAGGCAGACCCACAGGTCATCTTCAAAAAAAGCAATAATGCTATCATCAAAAAATTTTAAAGAATCAATAACAAATTTTATAACATATTACAACTACTTTTACTTTTTAATGCATGTTCAATTATTTTTATGGGATCCACTCTTATCAATAGAACCGTACATTTTTTTGTCATATCTAATGAAGCAATAACATCATCCTCATCAATCGCTATATTTTTAATTCTATGTACAAAATAAAAAGATGAAGCAATAGTATTTTCTCCAAATCCTAAAATGTCTTGTAACAGCTTATCACTATATTTAGAAGTCTGATATATAAATGAACCACCAAAATCAATCATAATGCACTGCTTCAGTTTTCTTGGATCATGAAAGGACATGTAAATATAAATTTAAGTTTGATCTTGAAAGTGTTAAGATTTTCCATGAAGAGAGAAACCATAATAAAAAAAAAATTAAGGAGACAATTTTAATAAATAGAAATAAAATGAATTTAAGTAATAGACAAGCTGCTAACATTAAAATTCAGGATTCATGGGAATTGAGTTGATGACATTTGCTTCCATTATGTTTTTTGAATTTGATAACAATTGAGGAGGGTTAAGAAATTAACTGAAAGTACTTCTGCAGATTGAAAGACTGTATATAATAGTTAATTACCATTATATTTATTATTTTTTATTATAATAGTTTTTAATTATGGACATATTATTTGTATTATATATATTGTGATGATCGCACATACTGCAATCACACACATATATATTTAATATTAACTAATATTAAATATTGTAGTTTTCTTTTTGAAATATACAAACAAATAAGTAAAAGAATTAAAACCAATGAAGAAAAAATGTTGTAATTATTATAATGAGATAGAGGGAACGGAATCGAACAAGATTGTTATCTTTTACCCTCCAAAGTTCAGATTTTGAGAAAATAGAAGTATTAAAGTTAGAAAATATGAGAATCATATGTTTAGTTTAAGATTAAAGATGAAGAAAGGAAATATAAATAAAATGGGAATTCAAATGACTTAAAAAGTGATAATTGGAGAGTTTAAATAAAAATATAAGTAAAATTTAGAATACAACAAAAGATAAAGACCTGTTCTTAAAATTACACATTTTGACTAAATTAAATAGATATGCAAATGTATGTATAAAGAGGGAAAAGGTTTATTGTGTGTCAAAATGAGAATAATCTTATTAAAAAAATAATTGATAAATAATGTAAAACACGATGTTATAAAATCGTATAAAATTAAAAGAAATTGTGTATAAGTTGTATAAACATTTTAAAATTAAAGGTGTCAAAGAAAACCTACAAACAAAAGATCAAGATAAGAAAAGATCTTGAAGAAAAGAGATTAATTCAAGGACAGTTCACATGGAAACTTCGGTGAGAGCACTGTTCTGAGAGAAGTAGAGATTAGAACCTAGTGGGAAGCAAACAAAAAGGAAGAAAAGGAAAGCTGAGTAAAAGACCTTTTTCATAGAATACTGATAAGCTGAATGAGTATGAAACTAATCTATAATACAAGTGAAGCTTCAAGCATGTGTGGCTAAGGGCCATCATGGTCACTGGTCGATCCAAACCCACCATGCTCGTATGATCACCTCACCATGAAACAACTGCCGCGTAGCACCTGCCATGCCATTAACCTGTGGAGTCACTACGTGTAGAAGAGGAGACCCCATAAACAAGTCACTCCATGTTGAAGAGGAGACCCCATAAACAAAAAAACCAAAGCTGAAGAACGGCCATCTCTACTAAAGAAGTGGAGGAATTCCACATGACGGTCGACAGGACAATAGTTAATGTTGAAGGAGAAAAAAATCTAGGTAAAGTAAATAAAGATCGCTATATAACACACATGCACATACTCTTAACATGAAAAGCAATTGCAATTCCAAATATTTAATGAGATAGACATTAATTAGATTCTTTAATAATAATTGGAATGAACGAATATAAATGGATATTTTATTTCAATAGATTAAAGACATTTATAGGATTTAACACATACACCTAATTGTAGTATTATATTTAAATGATTTTATTGTATGTAAATATTTCAAGTAA
Organism: Epiperipatus broadwayi; assembly: GCA_028023455.1. Lineage (NCBI taxonomy): Eukaryota > Metazoa > Onychophora > Udeonychophora > Euonychophora > Peripatidae > Epiperipatus > Epiperipatus broadwayi. The sequence continues at coordinate 2,153,257 of JAQFVV010006219.1, read as the reverse complement.
TTTCTTTTTTGTTATTTTATTATTATAGTAAATGTTTCATAAATTATTTTATCTGTTTCATCTCATTTCTTCACTATTCCAAATAGTTTAATATACTGGGGGGGGGGGTTGGTTATAGCTACTACTCCATTTGAGTACTAAGTAACACGTGAGGATAGTTGTGCAGCAAAACTGATCCCATCGAGAGACAGCCTATCGGGAAAAATAACCTTGTGGCAATATCTGTATTATCACAGGTTCGATCAGATATGGATATACATTCGTTTATGTCTATATGTTCTATTTGTTTGTGGTAACAGAAGGGAGATGATTTGAATTCAAGAACACTTCTATACGATAATAAATGGTCGCGCACCACGCATTCTTATATGATATTATTATTTTATATATTTTATTCTCATTCATTCCATTACTATATATATATATATATAAACAAAATAAATATGTGGATGTGCTAATCTCTGTTATAGCCCCGCTGATTTGATCAAATATGTGGGTCATGAAAGAATGGTTCTAGTTTGATAATGCCATGTAATTGAGGTGCCATTTCTAACAGAATAAAAATAAGGGTAAGCTCTTCTTTTAATGCCTCACAGATTTGGGAGTCACTTATAACTAAATAACTATAATGACCATGGAAAATGAAAACTTTAATATAATCTGAATGAAAATATAGCTCAATCACTGGTCATCATTTGCGACTAAATAAAATATATACTTGAAGTTGAACATCATTTATAACCCAATAAAACTATATATCATACTGTATCCTGAGTTACAGCCTAATTATTGATAACCATTTGTAACAGAATAAAAATATGAACCAAGGAAAAACAATCCTAATTTAATATTGGCCATGAATTGTAGCGTCATTTGTAACAGAATGAAAATAATGAATTAAGCTATCGTGAATAGCAATCACTGAATAATAATCTAACAAATTAATTTAATAAAACAATGATAATCTTTGTTATAACCTCATAGATTCCAATAGTATTTAGAACAGATAGAAAACAAATAAAACATTATTCCAAGCTATCCTAAAATATAAGCATTATTTCCAATAGATTAAAAATAAAACAATAAAACTAAATATCACTATCTTATAAATAATATTATGTACCTATTTTATAAATCTCTTATAATAGAATGCAAATAATGGCAAAGAATTACACTGATACACTTTAATATTCCTCATGAATCAACATACTATTTATAATAATACAAACTTCTAACAAAAGTCAAACATTATTTGTATTTCTATTTAAATGTAATAATTCTTGGATGGATGAAATAATAAAAATATACCCTACAAGTTTACAATATCATGATATCTAACAAAATATATAACTCAATAATTGAATTCTAATTACAACTAAACAAAATAAAAGTACTGCTAACTCAGCTATATTATTCCACTAATATCAATGTACTCCTATTATTTAGGTCTATTATAATAAGACTAAATATAAAATCAATTAACCTATAATAAGATTAAATATAAAATCAATTAACCTATCTTTCCATTTTCACCAACTTAAAATGTTACAAAATCAAATCATCCTATTAAATAACCTTATGATTTTCAATATCCAATCATAACAATATATAAAATAAATAATAGATTCCTATTTGATGCTTATTCCAACAAATGAAATCACATCCAATTACTCTTCAGTTTATTAAAGTTAAGTTATTAAAACATTAGACTAGTAATATTCAAACATTTTAGCAGTATGACCCCACATGGGACATCGAGGTAACATGCCAACCCAAAATTAAAAACAATCAATAATCTAATTATAATTGCTCAAAAACTATGACTAGGTAATATTAAAAATTAGGAAGATGTTAATTTATTTTTTATTTTATACAAAATAAACATAAGTGTCAATACAAGTACAATAAACTGAAAGTCAACTCTGTGATGACCAAAATATTAGGTTAAAAAATCGACTAGTATTAACCATTTATAATCATTTTGTAATCAATTAAGTTTATTTACATTTTTTTCATCCATCTTGCAACCCCAAGGTATTTTTTGTGACCCCATTTGAGGTCACAACCCATAGATTAAATACCACTGCACTAGATTATAACTATCAAAGCATGTGAAAAATTGATAAATTTGTTATAATCAAATATTAATATTAAATTTATTATTTAAACTGAATTTACACTCCACATTAACAAACTGTAAATATAATTAAAACAAATCACTCTAATTTGTAATAGAATAAAATATATTACTATTACTCTGTAACTAAATAAGATTATGAACTTTATGGCTGTATATTGATCCCAATATAACATTCATTTTTAGTCAATAATAATTTAAAATAAAATACTTGAACACTTCATTTCAACTACCTTTATTCATCTTCAATAATTATGATGTTGGTGCCTTTATCAATCATCATACAATTTATATATAATTTCTATTTCAATATATTTCTTACTTGTTACTAACAAAATAATTACAATAAGCTTCTAATTACTTATTAAATTTTTAAGAATGTCAAATCAGTTAATTTATTGCAATATAAAATATATACCTGGTAGATGATAAGCATTAAATTCAATACAAAAAAATTATATTTAATTACTCTTTGTTGCCCATCCTGTGTTTTTGATTTCTAAATTAAGTTTATAACTGTTTCTAATGAATTGTGTGATATAATCAATTAGTGAATATTATCTCATCCAAATATGATTAACTTATAAATTTGCCTTGTAAAATTGAATGACAACTAAGCAAATTTGTTTTAAATTAATCCAAAATTTATTAACAAACTGATATAAAATTAAAATCAAAAAATATATGTATGAGGCAAATAAAAATTTAAAATATATGCATATAATCCAATTATATTTTAAGCAATAGGTTTTCAATTGACATTAATTTTATATTTGAATAGATGATTGCACATCAATCTCCACTTATTGGCTACTAAATACAAACACATATGTTTATGTAACACAAAAAAATGTTTAAAATGTTAATATTTTCCAAAATGTGAGAGAGTTCAAGATATATCTTACTTTTATACTTTATATAAAAATATAGCTAATCAATAGGTAGATATATAGACAGACAGACAGACAGATAGACAAACAGATAGACAGATAGACAGACAGGTAGGTAGGTATGTAGGTCAGTAGGTTGATAGGTCAGTAGGTAGGTAGGTAGGTAGATAGATAGATAGATAGATAGATAGATAGATAGATAGATAGATAGATAGATAGATAGATAGATAGATAGATAGATAGATAGATGGATGGATGGATAGATAGATAGATAGATAGATAGATAGATAGATAGATAGATAGATAGATAGATAGATAGATAGATAGATAGATAGATAGATAGATAGATAGATAGATAGACAGACAGACAGACAGACAGACAGACAGACAGACAGACAGATAGACAGACAGACAGATAGATAGATAGATAGATAGATAGATAGATAGGACAGACAGACAGACAGACAGACAGATAGACAGATAGATAGATAGATAGATAGATAGATAGATAGATAGATAGATAGATAGATAGATAGATAGATAGATAGATAGATAGATAGATAGATAGATAGATAGATAGATAGATAGATAGATAGATAGATAGATAGATAGATAGATAGATAGATAGATAGATAGATAGATAGATAGATAGATAGATAGATAGATAGATAGATAGATAGATAGATAGATAGATAGAATGAATTTACTTATTTGTTATAAATAAAAAATGAATATTTTAATTTAAAACAGTAATTACTATTTTGTAAAATATAAATTCAAACTTAGGAAGACATAACTCTCTCACATTAGGTATGTAAATAGATTATTACTTAACCTAAAATTATACTATTATTTATATCAATAATACTACACATTTTTAAATGAAAAGAAAAAAATATAACAAGAATAATGATAAATGTAAGAAAATGGCCTGAGTATTAGTCTTTAAATATGGCCTTTCTAAAATAATACCATAGTTGTAGTGTTTATTTTTTTTTAAATCAGGATCAGACAATGTTTTATTATTCCAGAAAAAGTAGAAATATCACAAAACTTATTAATTGCAATATTTTTCAAATACCCAAATTATCTTTTCATTCAGAAAATATTTAATTATATAATGTTATAAGTGTGCAAACACTAATTTATATCCATGACAATGCAATGTAGATATCCTTTCATTTAGCAAGTAATTAATTCATAAGTAATTACAAGTAAACAGATGCCAGTTTCATCTATAGCAATGCTATGGAAATTAAACCAATTTGTATCCCATGTATAAATAATACATCAAGTTCATAAAAATATATTAGTAGGTGACCATTTCTGTTATTAACACTTCATCACTGAAAAGTAGACAATATCAGTTTTTAAAGCAAAAAAACATTCCAATGGTTTTAAAACACTAAAAATTAATTTTTATATTTTAATAAATTGTCATCTCTCACAAATTCAACTATCCTGTCTTGTCAATGAATGAACATTATATTATCAACAAATCAGTCTATCTATTTTACAATCATTTACTTTAAAACTAAATATTACAAAAATCATAAGAACTTAGATTCACTTCTGTTGAAGCCAAAGTAAAGAGAATGATTTTTTTCTATTTAGCTTTATTTATAATTTTTGCCATTGATATCAGAGTAACTATAGCAATATATATATTTTTTAACTCTTTAGCCAATTCCAACCAATATCTCTCAAATAAATATTTTATTATGCAAAATTAATAAATAAAATATTTTAGAATTATTACATACAACAAACATTGACATTTCATAATACAAATACTATTCTTTCATTCTAACACAAATTAAACAATTTATAACACTTTTTCACTATACCACAATGGAAGTAAACATTTTACATATACCTTTCAAATATAATATTATACAAACAAAACAACAAGTATACTAGAGACATTAAACATTTAGTTGTATTATTTATAATTTATTATCATGAATGTAGTAACAAAATACATATAACAACAAAATAACAATAATTATTTCCAAATCATATACTTTATTATTCACATATCCATTTTTAAATGAATAAAATCAATTCACAATCTTATACAATACAATAAATAATAAACAATTTTTATATCAATATTATCATTGTCATAGCAATACAGTTCAATGCTTCATAGATTAACCTATCCGCCATAAATATCAAACAAGAATGAGAAAAAATTTTATGACTGACATTTTAACTCATCTCAAACTTCAGTAGGTACAATACGTATATAAAATTAAATATCATTAAAAAACAGTTGATACTTAGACTATCCCAATAACAATCAACAATTTCAAACTGTTGTCAAGGCAACCTTCTTTTAACAATAAACATGATCCTTCTTCATAATTTAATTGTTTTTTTTTTGTTTATTTTGTTTAAAATGTTTGGCATTTCAAAAGACATAGCAACTCTAAAGGATAGTGTTTTTTTTTGTTCTTTATTACTATTTAATTCCTTGGAAAAATCTTCCACACATTTCATGGGTTTTTTTTTAATAATCATTCCAACTTTTCTTTTTATTGATGAAATTACTTTTTCCAATATTAGGATGTTGTTTTAAACTTACAGAACTTTAGATATTCAATTCTTCTTGGTCAATTATTTTGAAATATTTCCATGTTGTTTTCATCACACATTGTTTTAGCTAATTTTAAAACGTATTGGTTAATTGTTGTTTTACTTGTGTCATCTATTTTTGTTGCAGTTCTTAGTAATATATCAATTATCATCTTATTGACCTCAGTTAAGTTTGAACTATCTTTAATATCAATATTTTAAAACAAGGTTTAAAATTAATTGGAATAAATCTGAATGTTAGAAATATGAACTATTAATACTGTCAACTAATTTAATACTTTTCATATCTCTAATTTTGCATTAAGATGTATTTTACATCTTACTATTGAGAATGGCCACTTTCTGTGTTGAATCTATTAAAAACATTACAATTTTAATATATATATATATAATAATTTTGCTGCATCTTCATTTGAATGTTTCTATGACTATTTCCCATTTAGTAATTTCTCAAAAAAAAATCATTATATATATATTTTCTTTTCTCTGAAAATTCCACAAGACTGTATTGTCTCATTTCTGTCATCATGACAAAATTTACCCATAACTGTTTCATCTTTCAATCATTTTCCAATTCTAGCATGAAAGTGTCCATAGTAGTTTAAACTGTTATTTGATATTTAAAGTACTTTATTCAATTTTATAAAAAAAAATATTTCTTTATCACAATAAGAATTTGTTGCAAACCCCTGATTTATTTGCATTTGGTAAATTTCCATTAATTTAAATAATCAACTAATATTATCACTTTATCTGTTATGCTGTCGACTGCACAAATCGCTATATCTGGGCGTAATCCCTATGCTACCAAATATAGGTTACCTGGTAACAATAATAATACTGCAGCAACTTAGCATTATGAATTAATAGATTAATAATACAACCATTATAAGCATTTTAATTATGTATATATATAAACAATTTATATAAAGCATATATATTTACATACTCTAAATCATTCTCAAATAATAATAAAGGTCTATGCGACCTGCTTAGTCTCTAGACTTGCTTTGCCTCATTTGTAAGCAAGCCTCTCCCTGATATTAGCTATCAAGGATAACACACGATAACACCCAGCATCGTTGTTGTTGCAAGTCTATCTGTGCATTTGTAGCTTCTATGAGAAAGTGTTTTTTTGGTTCTATTTCTAGACCAATCTTTCCCTATTAATTAATAATTATAACTCCTGTTCTAATTGGTTGTGTCACTTTAGATCCTGCTGACATTGTCTAATGTTAATTATCTGTAGATGCATCTGGTTACTAGTAATTTTTTCTTTTTAATTGTAACTAATTAATTAGATTATTTTCTGATGGGAATTCTGTTCACTCTTTTGCTCTTTAAGTTTAATTAAGATTGTTTCCTGGATTTATAATTAATCTTTTAGTAATATTAATCCTTTTATCTATTATCTCAATCAGTTTTAATTTTACTTTTTATTTAAATTTAATATTCTTACTTTTAAACTTTAATTGTATGTATGTATGTATTTCACCCTTCACGCATATATTTTAATACATAAATATTTATAACTGTTTTTTTAGCTATATATATATGTATTTATTTTAATATACACATATAAACATAGCAATATTAAAAATGTTCCATTTTTATATTTACAATGAATTCCATTCTATTTGTGCTTCCAGTATGTGTGTCTTTGTAGTAAAGTCAATATGTCTATAATTCAAATTAATCTTTTCATATTTTTTTTCAAATAATATATCATTTAATATTAGAAAGTTCTTTCAATTCATATAATCTTTTTTATTTCAAAGTGATCAGAATTTGTAGATGGTTAAATAAGAGATCATTATTGACTAGCAGCCTTGATCTTCCTAATAATCACTATCTTGGTTGTTGAATTTACATTTTTCTAAAATAAGAACTAGTGTTTGTCTGTCATGATTGTAAATATCTGATAAAAATGAGCACACACATAAATTCATCCTTTTTACAAAAATCTCAACTGATATTTTAATTAAGAATTATCAGGTAATTGAGAAGGACTATAATATTTATTGGTCTTAAACTTGGAGATAAAAAGATAATAAATTTATTATGTTGACTGATACCTATTGATGAGCAACCCATCACTGTTTATCTACAAAAAACATAAACTGGACATTAGGAATTTTCATCTGCTGTCCCTTTAGGATTTTAAAAATGTTTAAAGGCCTCCTTTCAATTTATAACAAATTATTTTCTGAAATTGCACACATGATTGAAAGATTGTATATAATAGTTAATTACTGTTATATTTATTATTTTTAATATATAATGCTAAGAGGTAAAGTAGACAGTATATTAAATCAAGTGCATCATTCAAATTAAATTACTAGCCAAGATCAAATTAAAAAAGTCAACTACCAGTAATTGTACAAAAAAAGAAAACATAAAACAAATTTATAAGATATTACCTTTCCATAATATCAACTCAGTTCTCCCATTTTCCTTTAATAACAAGAAAACTTTTCAACAAATTAATAGCTTCAGAATCATAAATTTTTATTAAATAGATTTTTGACATATTTTTTTTCTTTTTTTATTTTCTTTTTTCAAAAAAGATAGTCTTAGCCTGCTATATTAATATCTTATGACTGGTATTTTTTTCATAAATATATAAGGGAGAATTAAAATATTTATTCATTTTTCTGAAATTTTACTCTTTTCTTTAAACTCAAACTACTTTGATCTATATGTAAAAACAAAAAATAATATTACAACTTTACAATAATATTCTTGTTCATTATTTCTTTTATATTATTCAACAATAATAATAATAATAATAATAATAATAATAATAATAATAATAATAATAATAATAATAATAATAATAATAATAATAATAATAATAATAATAATAATAATAATAATAATAATAATAATAATAATAATAATAATAATAATAATAATAATAATAATAATAATTTATCAATGGGCATTGATAAATGAAAATAAAATTATTTGCAAGATTATTAAAATGTCTCATCATGAGTCTGCCTGAAAAATAATTCTAACATATTTGGAATGATAATGTTCTGTAATGTGATTATTAAAAAATATGAACTTTGCCTCATAAATTGTTTCTTCAAATTAAAATATTTTTGGTAACAAGAAAGTAGCATAGAGGAAGGATGTTACTTTAAATAATGTTTTAAATAATATGAAAGAAAAAATTGATAAGAATATCAATATAAAATTACTTATATTCTTTTTGTTTTCATATATAATTATATATAAGTCAAAATAGATTGAGTTAATGCAAAGTGTGAAAATTTGTAAAAATAGAATTATATTTGAGCAGTTCTAAGAGTATCTTCTTTCAGAAGAATGAAAAGAAAAGAAAATTAAACAATCTCTTTTAATAAAATTTTATGATTATGAATTGATTAATTTATATAAACTTCTCTTGGAAATTAATGATAATTAAAATGTGAGCTAGTATTGTGGGCAGGTAATATAATTTGTATTTATTAAGTATTGTATGACTTTGCACTTGAGAATTCTGCTTTGTCAAGACCACTGAAAATAAATTTTTAATTGAATTTTGGTTAATGATTAACTGTGAATTCATAAACCTGATTATATATGTATTAGATAAATTTATGATTATATATTTTTTTATTACTTTTAGATTTTATTACTAATATAAAACAAAATGAAGTCAATTATTTTTTTAATACTAAGTCTGGGTAAGTAAAATTTAATTTTATCTCAAAAGTAATAATTATAATAAATTAATTATAAATAAAAAAAAATTATTTTCAGCAAAAAAAAAAAATGTTGAAGATGTATAGATTTTTTTACTGTTTCTAAATGAGCAGTCACAAAAAGAATATGTATAGACATATTTATTTGCATCAATATCGTTCTGTAAAATAATCAACTAAGATATATTATATATATATTGTCCATCTGGAAATGAGTTTATTGAGAGAGAAAAATACGAGAGCATTTATTCTCGAACTCACACTTTGGAAATTAAATATCCAATCAGTGACATAGAAAAGAATAATTTATTTCATCTTATAAACTTATAAAGCATGTAAATGGTTACAGTGGGTTTTAATTATATAAATTTAGTAGATCCAAGTCACATTTCATGACCATTAAACCTACTCTTAGTTAACTAAAGGTCAATCTTCCATGAATATAGAACTTATACTAGGTTTAAACCAGTACATCATCCCAAACATCAGGAACATTCATGGAAGCAATTTAAACACCTTTCAGCATTACTAAAGCTATACCATAACTATCTTGGTTGAGTAAAAAACTTGTCTTATTGGCTATCATGATTTGGACCCTTTTAAAACAAATAACATAATTTACAAACAATATAAATAATTTGCTAAATTTAAATGGTGAGACATTAAGAGAAATGCAAGCTAGATTAACAAATAACAAAAACAAATGTTTATTACACAATAATATTCATTACCTGATTAAACATAAACAAACATATCTTGATTCTAGTTAACTTATTACTATTACTGTAATACAAACAAATGTTATTACATTTGCTGGAACTTTAGATTATATGAAAAAATAAGACATACCCAGATAAGAAATTATAGTTCTTACCACATTTAGGTGATCACCCCTAGAAATTTTAGAAAGTTTTGTTAAGTCTTTGGCTGAAGATCCTTTTTGTTAAGTTTAATATTTATCAGTCTTTTTTTTTTAAATTTTCTTCATTATTTTGCATCACAGAGTCCATTCCGGTAAGATTTTATAACTTCTTTACCTGGCTTAATACTGTGGAAGCATTCAGGTCATGATTCTTCACCTATCTATGGTGCACATATTTTATTATAGAAGGCTTTCATTTGATATTTATTTTGTGCAGGCATAATATATAGCATAGAGCACTCAGAAAATGGAAAGTTAGACACAATCATATTTCAGGCTTTTAATGGATGCTCTCTGAATAATTTATTAGGAAATACATTGTGGAAATTCTACAATGTAACATCATTAAAACTCTAAAACAGTGGATTGTATTCATCACATATGGACTTCTAATCAATATCTTGAAGTTTTCCATATGGTCAATGAGTCTGAGTAAAGAAAAAATGATGGAAAAAACCTATAAACAAATTTCAATGATCTTTTATACATAAGCAAAGCATTGTCCAAGTAGAGATTTCCCCCACTTTTTCCTCATCTTATTTTAAATATTTTCCCATTAGTTTTAAATAATTAAAGAAATACAAACTAACCCACTCTGATTAACATCATATGTATAAATGACTTAATTTTATTAGGTTTTACTAGATAACAACTTTATACTATTTTTTTATAATTATAACATTCCACAGCCAATAAAACAATTTTTTTTTTTCATTTCAAAATTATAACTTTGCGAAAACATAAGCAACTATCATTTTAACTGCTTTAAGAAAATATTTTCCCTAAGTTATGTCAACACATTATAACAAGTAAGAATAATTTCAACCTTTATAAAAGTGCTGTGTAAATTATATGGCAGCCATTAAAATTTCAAAAGATTTCTACAGAGACTTTTCCTCTTAATGAAAACTCTTCATTTCACTCAGTTTTGCTGAGTAGATAAGAGGGTCCAGTTATCAGGAGGGGCCCCAGTAGGCTAAAACCTAGTTCTGTTGAGTATGGGAGCTGGGATGAGGGTGCTTCTAGTGATTGTTTCTGACATTGAACTTCTCATTCATAGGAAAGAAAAAATAACAATATTTTTAGGAGTTTTGGCAGTATTCTTATAAATGATTTTATCCATGTATTATTGCAAAGTAAGCTGTAGATTGGTCTAATGGTTTTAGTTGCAAGTGATTTGCATTAATTATTTCTATTATTTCCAATGTGGATATTGATAAGGTCTGTCCTTTGCTGTTCATATGGTTTTTCATGGATGATTGGAATGGTTTTCAGAGAGACAATTTAATGCTCAATTTTTAACTTGTTCTCCATAGTTCTTCCAAGGTATACTGGATTTCTCTCTTCTGGGGATATTCAAAGCCATTTTGGAGAACTGAACAGTAGATTGACTTAGCCTGTATTTTACAGTGTATCAAGTGTTTTCCTATTCCTCAACTTATCTACTGCAAATTGGATTTTTCTATATTGTACTCCTAAAATGCAATTCATATTTGAACTCTAGACTCTTCAAATAATTTCTAAATATTACCTATGTTTACTTTTAGTAATTAATCACATCATGGACTGATGCTTTGAACATTTATGGATTGATCAATTCTTAGAAATGCTATGGACAAAAATACAATGTATCATTTTAGATCTCTGTATTACACTATGTAAATCAAAGTTTGCCTTGTAAAACATGCTGTATCAATAAAGTTTAATACTATTTTGAAAAAATAAAACCTTTTCTAAACAAAAAAGAAATATAATTAATCTTAATTATCTTTTTTTTAAATATGCAAACTAAAAGTAATTCTTTATTTTTTTTAACTTAACTTAAACTTGAACTTTTTTTTTTTTTAATTTAAACTTGGTTTAAATTAAACGAATGTAATAATTCTCTTTTATTATTTTGTTTTTGTTCTTTAAAACTATTATTTCAAAATTCTATTTAGATACGTTCTTTAATTCCTACATGTGGCTAGCATTTTGTGATGGTTACAATATATTATTAATCTAATAACTCTGTGTATGCTTGGATGCAGTTTTAGGAGCTTTTTGTATGGTTGCTTATAATTGTTATTGTTTCGTTGTTGCTGCTGCTGTTGTTATTATTATTATTATTATTATTATTATTATTATTATTATTATTATTATTATTATTATTATTATTATTTCTGTTTTTCTGTTGCTGCTCATCATTATTTAAATATGCTGTCATTTTTTGGATTTATTAAATGTTTATTTTATCCTACCTGTTACATCTTCATCATCTTCACTTATTGACCACGTCTTTGCTAGATTTTCTGAAAATATTTTTTTGAAAACATCTTTTTTGGATTGGAGTCTTACAGATCACAGAGGAATTGTTGTTACTTTTAAAAAGAATTTTTCTCATAGTAAAAAGTATTTTAAACTTTTATCTCATGATCGTTTGCATTCCTTAATTATTAAATATGATTGGAATTTAATCTTTGAGTTGAATGATGTAAATTGTGCATTTTCATTCTTTGTTGACAAGATGAAAGAGTTTATAGATTATTGTTCTTTTATAAAATATATAAAGAAGAAAGATTTGAAGAGACATGATTGGATTACAAATGAGTTAATATCAAAAGTTAACAGAAAGAAGAAATTGTACAAGCTTTTTAAAAAGTTTCCTACTAAGGAAGAATTTAAAATTCAGCTAAAGGTTCTTGATAAAGAAATAAAGAAAGATATAGTCAAAGCTAAATTGTTTTTCTATTCTACTAAAATTGATTCTTTAAAATCAACTAAATTAATTAACTTTTGGACTGTTGTTAAAAAATTCATTTTTAAGGAAGGATTTTCACAAATTTCTAGATTAAAGATTAATGAAATATCTATTGATGTTTTAAATAATTCAAAACTAATAGCTGATCATTTCAATCAATATTTTGTACATACTGTGTAATTGTTAATGAATAGCTTTAAAAATAATTGCAGTTCGCATGTTTTTCAATATGAGAAATCTTTCGTGAATTTTTTTGTTTTTAAAGAGATTGAAGATTGTAAAATTTTAGATTCTCTTTATAAAATGAGACGTAAGAAATGTGTTGGTTTGGATTGTATTTCTGTAAAAATATTAATTGAAAATGTTTCCATTCTTTTACCAATTTTATCTTTTTTATTTAATTCTTCTATTGATTCAGGTATATTTCCAGATTGTTTAAAATCTGCTGTTGTTACACCTATTTTTAAGAGTGGTGACAGGGAATGTTTGGAAAATTACAGGCCAATTTCTAATTTATCAACATTGTCTCAAATTTTGGAAATGTGTGTAAAAAACAGAATTGTTTTGTTTTTTCAAAAATATAATTTATTTTTAAATAATCAATTTGGGTTTTTGCCAAGAAGATCTACAGAACTGGCTTTATCTGAATATGTTTCAGCCATCGCTGAATCTTTAAAAAAAGGTTACAAAACTATAGGCATTTATTTAGATTTGTGGAAAGCATTTGACTGTGTTTCACATGATATATTAATAATTAAGTTACACTATTGTGGCATAAGGAGTACTATACTTGAATGATTTAAATCTTATTTAAGTAATAGAAGCCAATTTGTTAAAATTAATAATTTTTGAGTGATTCTGGAATAATTAGATATGGAGTTCCTCAAGGTTCAGTCCTGTGACCATTGTTATTTACTATTTATATTAATGATCTGCTTGATCTTTCTCTTTATTCTAACATTTTTTGTTTTGCAGATGATACTGCTTTGGTTACTTCAGCAGTTTCATATAGTTTACTTGAGAAACTTGTGAATGAAGATTTATTTAAAATTACACAATGGATGAATAATAATAGATTACTGCTAAATATTAATAAGTGTAATTACATAATATATTCTCTTAAAAATATTCCAGTAAAAGATTTGTTAATTCAATTGCTCTATGTCAGGGTGGGCACCCGGGGGCCACATGTGGCCCACTAAGAGGTTTTATGCGGCTCTCCAAGACAATCAGAAAAATCTGCCTTGAACTGAGGTTTCCTTTTTGTGTGTGGCTGAAGATTCATCTCATATTTTCCACTATGATGGCCATGTCAATACACATGTGCAGTGTAGATATGATGTGCAGTGCTTTTCCAGTTGATCTGGTTACTTACAATTTTGTCTTTGCATTAACAAATATATACATTTCCAACTTTAGTGAAACCATGAACCCTCCAAAAAAATGTAAAATCAGTGATGAATGTCATATGTTTAATGAAGAATGGACAAACAAATATTTCTTTGGTAATACAGGGAATAAAGAATAAAGCAGTGTGTTTATTTTGTCATAAAAAAGGTGTGGCCCTCTGCTAACGTTTGCTTCCGCAAAGTGGTCCCTGATGTGACCCTCCGCTAGCCTTTGCTTTCACAAAGTGGCCCCTGATGTGACCCTCCACCAACCTCTGTGGCCCCCAAGCCAAAACAATTGCCCACTCCTGCTCCATGTGAATCAAACCTCTTGTCAGAAAATTACCAGGACTTCAACAATTTCTTACCTTGGCTTGGTTTTGGATGAGTATTTACATTAGGATAAGCATATTTTTTGGCTTCAAGTAAAATTAAGAAAACTTAATTTTCTTTTTTATAGATTAAGAGATTATTTGAATAAATCTGTCCTATTAAGTATATATAAAAAATTTTCTTAAGCAGACTTTGTTATATTATAACATTATGGGGTGGCACTGCAGCATATTTTTTGAAGTCTTTGCAAACACTACAAAATTTTACATTAAGAATTATTTTGTTTAAACCTTTGGATTTGTCAAGATTTGAATTATATAAGTGTGCTGGAGTTTTAACTATTAATCAATTATTTTTAGTGAATATTTTGTGTTATTATATTAAATACAAACGAATGAATGAAAATAATTCTTCATCAATAATGGTGACTAGATCAAGTGATTTTGATTTATTATTTGAACCAGCATACTTTAAAACTCATTGTAGATATCAGAAATGTTATCTTGGTCCAAGATTTTACAATATTTTTATAAGGAACATTGGATTTAATGTTAATGACCTATCAAGGAAAACTTTGAGAAAATTTATTATGGACTAGATTATAATTGATGATAATGAAAAACTTTTTATTTCTATTTAATTATTTTATTATATATTAATGTTTTTTTATTTTATTTGCACATGTACTTTTGTTAAGCTCCATGCGTGATTTTTTTTATCACAAGGAGATAATATGTTTATTAAATTAAAATTAAATTAAATTATTATTTTTATTATTGTTGTTGTTGTTGTTGTTATTATTATTATTATTATTATTATTATTATTATTATTATTATTATTATTATTATTATTATTATTATTATTATTATTATTATTATTATTATTATTATTATTATTATTATTATTATTATTTTTATTATTGTTGTTGTTATTATTATTATTATTATTATTATTATTATTATTATTATTATTATTATTATTATTATTATTATTATTATTATTATTATTATTATTATTATTATTATTATTATTATTATTATGGCAGACAAAAATATTTAAAGTGTGCAGGTTTTTGTGGGCTAAAGTACCATTTGGATTGTTATAAATTAAGTGATTTTAAAATCTTTAATGATAATGATCTGAAATTCATATGTGAATTTTGTAATCATTATTGTAATACTGAGCATGAAATAAATAATTCAGATAATCTTACTACACCATTTGCTGATGATCCTGATGTTTTAGTCATGGATTCTTTTACATATGGTTTGGGTTTAAATGTAGATAGGGTTAAATGTACTTATTGTAATATAGAATTGTCAGATGTGGATAATGGAATTAAGTTCTCTGGTTTTTGTCAAGGGTATTTTCATATATCTTGTTTGAATTTGTCCAAGTCTGATGCAAAAATTTTTGATTCTGTTGGTTTGGGTTTTTTTCATTGTATAGAATGGAATCAATTATCTGTGGATAAAATGATGAATATTGAGAATGTTAGGTCAACAGATAATAATGATCTTATAGATGTGGAATCTGATGTACATATTGAAAATATTTCTGAAAGGGATAATTATAATAGAGTGTTAAAGATAATAGTGATAATAATTTAGGTATTGATAGGAGTTTAAATTTTAGTTCTAATGTGGATATAGTTAATTTGCTTCAAGATAAGGAAAGTAGAAAAGTAGACTTGGCTGGTTTTACTTTTGAATTATTAAAATCTATGTCTCTTCAGGAAGTTTATAGTATGATTATGAATATGGCAAAATTTGGTGTGAAGGAATCTAAAGCTATTGGTGATGGTGTTATTTCTGGTGAGTAGGTATATAATGTGATTTATTGGAAACACAAATCTTTGGGGATATTGCTGAGGTTGATTTTGCTGGTGATGTTAATTCATCTTTTAAGGGTAATAATACCTTAGAAAAGTTGCATACGTCCTCATTCTTTATTGGAGATAAAGGTAAAAATAGTTTTGGGAAAAAAGATAAAAATAAAAATAATAGCATTGATAATGATGATTATAAAGGTAATAATAAGATATTAGATCAGGATTTTTATTCATGTGATTAATATATTGGATATGGAATTGATAATAATACAAGATAAAATAAAGGAAAAGTTTATAAAACTAAAATTTATAGGCAGTCTGATAAATATCAAAAACAATTTTTTAGACTTAATGATGATGAAAAATTTAACAAGTTTTCTGGCTTTTCTGTTAATAATTCATTGCTAGGATATTATGATAATTTTCTTGATAAAAAGTATGTATTGAAGGATGGATATTCACATTCTGTTCCAAAAAAGTATAGTAGTAATTTTTCTAGTGACTTTTCTAAATCAAATTTCAGAAGAAAAAATTGTCTAGCAAATGCTGATAGAGGTTTTTTTACTCATAGAGCAAATTATTCGCATTTCTCTAAATATAACAATTATATTGATAATGAGGTTAAAGTGGGAAATGGATTGGGATGCTCTTTTTCAACTTCTGGTAAAAAAGGTGGACTACTTGTGGAAAGGGAGTTTGGTATTTCTAAAATTCATAACAATATTATTAATAATATTAATACAAAATGTAATAGATATTTTGTTTCTAATATGCCACAGAGTCTTAATTCATATAATATTAAGGTATTTTTTTAAAAACGTTTAAGAACTAGGATCATGTGTCATGAAATTAATATGTAAAACTCTAAGTCTTCTTGCTTTTATATATCTGCTCCTGCTCATAAACATAAAGATTTAATCTCTTCCAATTTATGGCCTTGTGGTGCTTCCATTCGTTTTTTTTTATGGAACTTTGGCTAATTCTTTAAAACTTTAGTGATATTTATTTATTTTCTTTGAATTCTTTGATTTCTTTTTTTTTCTCTTTAATTTCTTATTTTCTTTATTCACTATACTTACTTACATTTTTCTTTACTTGATTTCATTTATTTATTTGTTTTGATTTATTTTTAATTTAATATGGTAAGACTTTCTTGTTTTTATATAAATGTTAGAGGGATGAGAACTAAGTGTATGGAAATTAAACAATTCTTTGAAACAGAGCATTTTGATTTGATATTTTTTACAGAGACTTGGTTAAATCAACAATTTTCCGATTGTTCTTTCCTTGATAATAGGTATATTATTTTACGAATGGATATATCTTTAGAATATGCAGCTAGAGGAGGTGGTACTTTTATTGCTATCAACAAAAATGTTTTATATAGAGATCTATGTTTTACTTCTTCTGTATATGAATCTACATGGTGTGAAGTTTATATGGATCATAATTTTAAATGTATATTGGAAAATATTTATTTTAAACCTAATATCTCACTTTTAGAGCTTGATTACTTCTTGACAGCACTTGAAGATTTTTTGATTAGATATAATAATATTATTATTGTTGGTGATTTGAATATGCCTGATTTATTTAAGGGTAAGATTATTATGCATTATTCTTTATTATCTCAGAAAGCTTTAAGAATGCTTAGATTTTGCAAATTTTTTGGGCTTCAACAATATAATCCTGTTGTTAATAATTTTCAGTGTACTTTAGATTGTGTTCTTTGTAATGTACCAATAGTTAGTAATTTTCACTTTGTCTCTGTTTCTTTTCCAATTGATGTTCATCATCTACCTATCGAATTTTATATTAACATGTGTTATTCTAAAATTACTTATTCTAATGTTGTGAAAAAAGATTATGGGAGGGGTAATTATGTTGATCTTTGTAGAAAAATTTCTGAAGTTGATTGGAATGATATGTACTCAGTTAATGATGTGAATTCTTGCTTGGATTATTTTTTGAAAATTTTTAATGGTTTTATTGATGTATATATTCCTAATAAATTGTCGTTTAACAAAGGTTATCCTCCTTGGTTTTCATATACTCTTATTAAGATTATTAAAAGGAAATCTTACCATCATAGACTCTATTTTAAGACACAGAATATAATTTATTATAATAACTTTATCAATTTTAGATGATTTGATAAATATATCTATAAACGAGATTTACAAGAGTATATAAAAAAATTGAAATTAATATTTTTTCTAATCCTAGAGAATTCTGGAATTTTGTTAATAATTCAGGCTTGGGTAAGAAAAAGGTTCAAATGACTCATGATTCTGCATTAAATGCAGATGAATTTTCTAAACTTTTTGCAGAGTTATACTTTTCACAACATGGGATTGATTCTAAAATCACATTTCCTGGCAATTAGTCTAGTGCTAAATGTACAATTGATAATATCTCTAGAGAAGATGTTATTGCAGCTATTAGGAGGCTTAAGACTCATTCTAGTTTAGGATATGATAATATTCCTTCTCTTATTTATAAGGGGCTAGCCGAATTTATTGCAGTACCTCTTGCCTTTGTTTTTAATCAGTCTCTTAATTCTTGTACTTTTCCTAGTGTTTTGAAATGTGCTAAAATGATTCCAATCTTCAAAAATGATGATCGAGATTGTGTTTCTAATTATAGACCGATTTCTGATCTTCATACCATTGCATGAATTTTTGAGAGATGTATTTATAATAAAATTATTTCAGATGTGGGTAAAATAATTTCTTTGTACCAACATGGTTTTAGTCCTAATAGGTCAATTGATAGTAATCTACTGACAATTTATGATCATATAGCTCATGCTATTGAGGATCGTCAAAGACTAGATGTTATTTATTTTGATTTATCAAAAGCCTTTCATAAAGTTGATCACAGTGTCTTACTTCATAAATTACATAAAATAGGATTCTCTAATAAACTTGTATATTGGTTTCAATCATTTCTGTGTAGTCGTACAGCATATAGTAAATTTAATAATAAAGTTTCATTTAATTTTGAATGCAATTTAGGTGTTCCGCAGGGTAGTATTTTAGCACCCATGCTGTTTAATGTTTACATTAATGATCTTAAGGATTGCTTGAAATATTCTTTTCTGTTAAGCTATGCTGATGACTGTAAGATTTTTAGAAGAATTATATCAGTTAATGATTGTGTTCTCATTCAGAAGGATATTGAAACTTTAGTGCTTGGTGTGAGTCAAATATGACAGTTAATTTTGATAAATGCTCCTTTGTTTCTTATTCCAATAAATCTAAAGTTTTATAATTTTGTTATTATATCAATTCCCATAAAATTATTTCAGTTAAATGCTAAAAAGATCTTGGAATTATGTTTTCTTGTAATGGATCTTTTATTCCTCATCTTGAAATAATGTTATGTTTGATTTTGTTGGTAAGGCTTTTAAGGTTATGGGTGCCACTCTTAGACATGGTTATCAGTTCAGTAATGATACTAAATGGAAATTGTTTTTTTCATTGGTTCTTCCTATTGTTGAATATGGTTCAATAATTTGGAACCCTAGTTCTTTGCAAGGATGTAACTTGTTGCAGTCTATTTCAAAGAAGTTTTTCAAATATGTTTTTGGGAGGGTAAAATGATTAATCTTTCATCTAGACGAAAGTATAGGGATTTGAAATATTTTTATAAAATTGTTAATAAATAAGTTATTTTATCAGATATAGTTTCAACTATCTCAATTAGGTCTTTGAGTTATGATATTAGGTCTACTTATGTATATCAGATTCAAACACATTGTTCTAATATTCTTAAATTTTCTCCTTTATTTAGGTTACCCTCTTTATATAATCAGATTGGGAGTAACCTTAATCTGTGTGACATTGATTATAAGAAATTTTGTAATCTTATTAAACTGAAATGTTATGTTTGATTTTGTCTTTTAAATTTTACTTTATTATGTATACATTTATATTTTCATTTTATGCTATATGTTTATTTTCATTGCAAACTGTAATTGGCTTTATGCTGTTGTTTAGCACTTAAATAAATGAATTGAACTGAAGAATTATTATTATTATTATTATTATTATTATTATTATTATTATTATTATTATTAGTAGTAGTAGTAGTAGTAGTAGTAGTAGTAGTAGTAGTAGTTACTGTACAAAACTACTATAGCATAAGCCAATTACAGAATTGCACTATAACAACTATACAATAATATACATAAATAATATACATAAATAATAAAAATGACATTGGTGGTCGAGAGGTCAGTGCAACTGCCTTGCACTTGCAGGCAGTTGCCTGGGTTGCAGGTTCGTGTCCTGGATGATGCTATGACACGTAAAAAAAAGACAAATTATTAATATAATTATATGCCATACTTTTTTATAAGTAACAAATAAGTCTAAAAAAATATTTTCATTAGTAAAATCATGATTATAGGTATTAGGCAAACGAAACAAAAGTGAAAATTTTTTATTAAAAGTAATATTTGAAATTTTGTTAGTTAATATAATTTTCTGATTCACAAGATTATATAAAATTTTAAGATCTCTCATTTTTCTTCTAATGGATAGGGATAGATAATGGTCTTTTAACTTAAAGTACTTGGAAAATTTATCATAAACCAATTGAATTTTAATAATATCTCATTTGGAACTGGGATTCCAAACAACAGATCCATATTCTAAAATAGGCAAAACCAAAGAGAGGAATAATATATATTTTGTCAAACTACTTAATTGTCTACCATGCCTTAAAATTGCATGCATAATTTTAAAAGCCTTATTATGTACTACATTTTCAATATGATGATGAAATGATCCATTGCTTGCAAAAATAATACCAAGGTCTTTCTAAATGTCAACAAATTTTATATTATGATCTTTAATATAATAAGAACAAATTATCATTTCAGATTTTTTTGAATAAGAAACTGTTGAACACTTATTCATATTAATATCCATTTTATTATCTCTACACAATTTTACAAAATTATTAATATCTTTTTGTAATAATATGCAATCATTAATTGAGTTGATATTCCTAAAAATTTTACAATCATCTGCATAACATAAAATATGTGAAAATTCCAAACTCTTCCAAATCATCAATATAAATGTTAAACAATAATGGTGCAATGATACTGCCCTGAGGTATTCCTATATTACAATAATATGGATTAGAAAAATTATTCTTAAATTTTATATAAGCTGTTCTCTTCTTAATAAAAGATTCAAACCATGCAACCAAATTATAGGAAAGACCTCATTTGTACATTTTGAAAAGCAACCTGGAATGATCACTTAAACAAATGCCTTGGATAAATCAAAATAAACAACATCTAAATGACATTGATTCTCAAAGACATTAGCAATGTGATCAGTTATTGTTAAAAGATTAGTTTCAGTTGATCTTCCAGGTAAAAAAACATGTTGCACAGGAACCAAAATCTTATTTATGTCATTAACAATTTTTTTTATAAACACATCTTTCAAATATGCATGCAACTATATGAAGCACAGAAATTGGTCTATAATTATTAACATTATATTTTAAACCATTTTTAAAAATAGGTATAACTTTGGCAAGTTTTAGAGAGTTAGAAAAATACAATTTTTAATGGAACAATTAAGAATATAACATAAAGGAGAACCAATATATTCTGCACAACCTTTATAAATGAAAGAAGGTATATTGGCATAACCTATACTTGAATGTGTTTTGAGTTCTTTGACAGCTGATATAATATCACTATTGTTGAAACAATCAATAGAAATGCTATCATTAAAACATACATTCCTTAGTCAATTAAATTCAGACAGTTGAGAATTCCCAAATAATTCAGAAAAGTGAACTAAAAAGTTATCAACACTTAAAGATGAATTATAATCCATTTGAGACTTTCTTTTGGTAATGCCAGAAGTTTTAATAAAAAAATCAAAATTCTTTAGAATTATCTGACAAATTGAGCTCCATATTTTAATATAGTTTTGATAATCAGTTTTCTGAATATCTTTAACCAATCTTCTATAATTAACAAAATTATTGTAAAAAAGTATATTTCATGTTTTAATGTACTGCTTATGATGATACAATTTTCTTCTAATAATTTTTTAAGTTTATCTGAGAACCAAAAAGGGAAATAATAATTGTGAGAGTCACGTTTTTTGGTATATAAAAATCAATCAGATCATTAAATACTTGATTTAAAAAAGTCCATATTATAATTAACATCTGTTGAGGAATATAACGGGCTCCAATCAAAATTAGAAATTGTCTTACATAGACCCATATAATCCCCCTTTTTATAACATCTTTTAATATTTAAAGGAACATGCCACTTAAAATAATTTATTTTAACAAAAAATTCAATAAGTGGGTAATGTAAATTAATAGGAAAATTAAGAGATGAAACACAAAAGCATTTAATCTCAGGTAAGTTACTTAGAACATAATCAAGCATAAGAATTTAAATGGGAATTATGCTGTTTTAAATTCAAAAAATTAAAGAATTGCAACATCCTGTATGCTTTGTGTGATAATGAAGAAATACCAAAAGAAGCATTATCAAATATTCATTTTATAATCAATAAAAATTCTTCAAAAATACAAAGTAAGGCATCCAAGTCAGAGAAAGACAAAACATTCCCTAATAATATTTTTTTATGATGTTCAAAGGGTTTAACCTCCCACCACATTGATTCACAATATCTAGAATTCAAAAGCAAAGATTTATGAACACTTTCTTTCCTAATGGCAATAAGAGTGCTCCCTCCTCTTTTAATTACTTCATGACATCTGCATAAAAAACTTTATATCTATCATCTAAAAATGTATTATCATAAATAATAATAATAATAATTATTATTATTATTATTATTGTTGTTTATTATTATTATTATCATTATTATCATCATAATCACCATCATCATTATTATTATTATTAAAAAATATTCATTCTTTAAGGGCTGCAAAATATTGTCATTTTAACAATCAAAATAGAAATAAATAATAATAAAAAAAAAATTAAATTTAAAAATAGTTTAAACTGAAATAAATCTGATTAATATTAATTCACAATCAATTTTAAATTGAATTTTCAAATATCAGCAGAAAGCATAAAAAGAAAAAAGAAAAATTCTGACTATGGGTGGAACACCATGTGCTTTATGCAATGGACTTATATTTGGCAACCAATCAAGGATTAAATGCAATATATGTAATAAAAAGTTTCATGAATCATGTATAAAACTCACTGTGACATTTCAACATAAAAATGAAGACGAATTAGAAGTTATATATGTGAACAATGTGATAATGACTCAAATGTTGAAAACAAAATGGAGGATTTTGAAACTACTTTAGTTGATTTAGAAAAACTGAAAACTTCAGTAGAACAAACATCATTAAAGAAAGAAGATATTAATCTTGAAACTACAAAAAATAAAATATTTGATCAACTCAAATAATGGATTTAATAGAATCAAACATTAAACTGTTAAACAAAAAAATAATAATAATTGATCAAGTCAAACAGGATACTATAAAACAAAGAATGTGTGCTCATTGTGACAATTTACTATATGGAAGACAAGAAAGGATTTGTTGTAAAATATGTTACAAAAAATTCATGCTACTTGCTTTAAGAATTGTCATTTGGATTCTCCTATCAATTTAAGGGAAATATGTGGAATTGGTAAAGACATTATTACTCATAAATATCAGAAATATATTGAATGTAATGGTATTTGTGGTATAACTTTCATTTAAAATGCATTAACTTAAAAAAAATTGATTTACAATTATTAACCGAAAATGAGAAAAATTATTATAAATGTTTAAAATGCTCTTACAGTGACTTGATAGAATAGCAAAATTGTAAAATGTTCTCTACTGAATCAACAAATTTATCTAATAATTTATTTACTGATACAGAAATAAAACAAAGTGAAAGTTTAATTATGAAAGATAATGAACACTTTGATATAAGTTGTTGTGATAATAAAAATATTTTAAAGAAAATACTGGCCAAATTAAATAATGTCAATAATTCTTTAACGCAAATTAAAGCTAAAAATAATTTTTTGAAATCATTTATTTTGAAACATTTTGACAAAGCAGAATTCAAGAGTGATGCTGTTATACTTGATAGTGATCAAGTTTCTTTGGGAATAAAGAAATGTCTTGTATCTACAGGAAATAATTGTGAGATAGTAAAGAAAAATATTTCCAATCAAGATAAGAAAAATAATGATGGGGAAGACAATAACTAATCTTTAATTAAGAAAGCTATTAAGCCTTCATATAAAGATATTTCAATTAAAAATAAAGGAAAGGAAAAACATATTGATAATAAAAAGTCTATAACAATAAAAAAAAATTGAATCAAATGTTACTAATGATAATGCAAATGAAAAATTAAATATTTCTGAAAGTTTAAATTATGAAGAATTATTACTGTAAATTATAAAAATAAAACAAATATGGTAAGAAGAAAAGAAAAGTCAGGGATTGGGAGAAATTCAGATCACATATTGAAAACAGTTAAACTTAGAATGCATTTTAAAAAATATTTTCTAACTAGATTTTCCCCAATGACTTCAGCAGAGGAGATTAAAAGTTACTTAGAAACTGCATTAAATGTTTCAGTAGTATGTCACAAAATTTTAACTGTTAGTTCAAAATATACTTCATTTTATGTTTCTATACTGGTGTCTTATAGTAATAAAATGAATGATGAAAATTTGTGGCTGAACATGCAGTTATATTGCCTTTCTTTGGAAAGTTAAATAATGATATAACTGTTAATGTGAATAAGGTAAATAATGGTGTTTTAAATGGTAGTACATCTCTAACTCAAAAATAGTGAATAACAGTAATATGCTTAATTGTTATTATCAAAATTCAAGAGGTTTGAAAAGAAAACTTCAAGAATTTTATGAAGCAATTTTATTAACGAATTATGATATAATTTTCATTACAGAAACATGGCTTATTGAAGATATTTTTGATTGTCAGTTATTTGATAATCGGTACAAAATGTTTAGATATGATCAAAATATAAATATGGCTAATAGAGGAAGTGGTGTTCTTATTGCTGTTAAACCTCATTTTGAATGCATGATATTAGATTTACATACAGATGTTGAATGTATTTTAATATCTATTAATTTAGGATATGAAAATTTCATCATTAGTAATGTTTATTTACAACCAAAAATGAGTATTTTACAGTTTAATGATTATTTTAATATTGTTGAAGAATTGCTTATAACATTTAAAGAATTAATTATGATGATAGGTGATTTTAATGTTCCTAAGTTTATAAGTAATAAACATACTTATCTTGATTCTAAGTCATTAAGATTACTATCTGCTGTTAATATGCTGAATCTTACACAAAGTAATGATCTCTGTAATAATTATGGGATTACTCTAGATTTGGTTTTTAATAATTTTCCATCTAACTTAAAATGCACTTAGTGTAATCAGCCTGTTGTTAAAGAAGATTTTTTCATTCATCTTTGAATGTTGATTGCTGCTTTTGGTAAAGTAGATCATAATATTTTTACTAACAAAAGCAGATAACATTGGATTATCAATTAATCTTACAAAATTGTTAAAGTCTTTTTTATTAATAGAAATAATTATGTTTATATTAATGGAGAATCTTCTTTTATGATCACTTATGAGTATGGAGTACCCCCAAGGAAGTATTTTTAAGCCCCATTCTTTTTGCCATTTATATTTCTGATTCAGATTCTGTCATAACTGAGAAAAATATATTATGTTATGCAGATGATATTAAGATCTTTTTAGAGATCGGACATAAAAATGATTATAAAATATTGCAAAATTATATTAATAATTTTTGTGATTGGTGCCACATCAATAATATGCAAATAAATACAAAAAATGCAATTCAGTGTCTTATGCAAAAAAAAAAACAATTAGTAATAATCAATATAATGTTAATGGGAACAAAATTGCTAAAACATTTAAACAGAAAGATCTGGGTATCACTTTCACAAGTTATTATAAATTTAATGAGCATATTCAAACAATAGTTAATAAATCTCTTAAAATTATGGGCATGATTTTGAGATCAAACATTCAATTTACAATTGAAATATATAGATTACTATTTAATACTTTAATTGTATCTGTTCTGCATTATGGCTCTATTATTTGAAATCCATACAATCAAACAAATATAGGTAAATTACAAAAATACAAGATAAATATTTTAAATATATTTATAAAAATAAAATATATACTAAGAAAGTAAATAATATGTATAATAAAAGACTGTTGAAGGACATGTCATTTTTATTTAAATTAATACATGGAACAGTATCCTTAGAATATGCAATCACAAGAATTGCAACTAGGATTTCATCTTATAATTCTAGATGTCATGATTTGTTTTATTTGCCTATATTAAAGCACTCAATTAATTCACCATTGCATAGATGGCAACTGGAATATAATAAAACGTTTTCAGATATTGATATTTTAAATTTAAACTATAAACAATTTAAAGACAAAATAAAAGCAATCTTATATTGACATTAATAATGTAAATAGCATTTTAAGCATATCTGTATGTACTACTTTGTAATTTATAGTACAGATATATATTACTTTGTAAATACTTGTGGCCTTATTTGAGCTGTTTATTTATGAATAAATTGAATAATAATAATAATAATTATTATTATTATTATTATTATTATTATTATTATTATTATTATTATTATTATTATTATTATTATTATTATTATTATTATTATTATTATTATTATTATTATTATTATTATTATTATTATTATTATTATTATTATTATTAATAATAATATTAATAATTATTATTATTATTATTATTATTATTATAAACAATGTCATAATAGTGACCATATAAATATGAATAATAAACCGTGGATGTCATTAGCTTTTATTCCCAATATTAATAAAAATATAATAAAAGTTTTAAGTCAAGATTTTCGATTAGCATGGAGAACTCCACCTAACCTTAATAGGTTAATAAATAATTCTAAGGAAATAATAAATAAGGAGGATAAAAGCAGTGTTGTATACTCTTTTAGATGCCCACAAATAAATTGTAGTGCAATATATGTTGGAGAAACAAAAACAAATATTAAATATCGTCTTCAACAACATAAATATACTTATAATAGAGCAAGAGAAGATGATACAGTTTATTCAGCTTTTTATGTTCACCAAAATAATACAGGCCATATATGTAGTCCAAAGGATTTTACAATATTAATAAATGAAACACATGATAAAAAACACAAGATTAAAGAATCATATATTATACAAAATTCATCTTGTGCTATGAATTCAAAATTAACCAGCTTTCCGATTAGTTGTTCCTGGCCAATACAATGAAATGTTAGATTCATCACCTAGGAGAAAATAGAATTGTTTACACTGCCTTGATAAGGACTCATAAGAGTTGAAAGCACTTGAAAATATTATTTGTTTTTATTTATTTATATTAAACTCTGTATTAACAATTGTCACAAATTGTTGTTGTTGTTGTTGTTGTTGTTATTATTATTATTATTATTATTATTATTATTATTATTATTATTATTATTATTATTATTATTATTATTATTATTATTATTATTATTATTATTATTATTATTATTATTATTATTATTATTATTATTATTGTTGTTGTTGTTGTTGTTATTGCTGCTGTTGTTGCTGTTGCTGTTGTTGCTGTTGCTGCTGTTACTGCTGCTGCTGTTGTTGCTGTTGTTGTTGTTATTATACATAAACATGGATAGAAATAAATTATTATTTCCAACTATTATTGATTCATTTCATAATTCATGTTTTTACAACTTCCTTTACATTTCTCCAATAAAATATTAATATTAAACAGGCAACCTCGCAATCTCATCTTCGAATTATTTAAGGACCAGCTCATATATTTTCTCACTAGAGTAACAACTTTCAGGTGTCTACAAAATCATCCACAGAGCACATTGAATCCAAATGATAATTATATAAACTATATGTAAATATAAAGGTGTTAGATATTAAATATATTTTTTAATTTAAAATCTATCTTAAACTCACTTTTTTTAAAAGAAAATCAATTTAGTGATATAATATCTATAAGTAAAGTCAATAATATGATGTCATAAAAATATTTTAAAAAATAAAAGCATGTGTGGGAAAATGAAAAATAATGGTACTCATAAATAATTAAATTTATTTATATTTTTAGCCTCTATATCAGCTAATCGAATACTACCTCTTCCTAATATGGCAAATTTTGGCAAAATGATTTTACAACTGACAAAAAGAAATCCCCTCGATTACAGTGGCTATGGTAATTACTGTGGCTTTGGGGGTAAAGGTGAAATCTTGGATGATGTAGACAGGTAAGTTAAGTTTACTATTTTCTTATTAACTAGATTTTAAAATTATTAATATTTTATATGGATGATACACATTTTTAAATTAAAAATTCTTACCTCTGATGATTTAGGATAGTTATTTAACAATTTCTAAAAAGAAAAAGAATTATATATTTAAAACAAAAAATGCATTGTCCTAAGATGTTCAATTCCAAAAGGGCTTCAGTTTGATTTTAATATAGTAAAAGCATGTTGCAACTCTAAATTTGTTTTTTTAATCAGAAAATTAATAAAATACTTGGTTTTTAGTTTATCTTTTTTATAATATTTCTACATTCACCTCTAACAAATGCTTCTTTTCTAATGTCTGTTTTTACCTTTAATGTTGGGTTACCAATTATTTCATAATTTTTCTAAAATTTCCTTAACTTCCCATTTCTCTATCATTTTAGGATATCTTTATATCATTCATCTGATATTAAGTGACCATAAAAACTCAATCTTTTATCACCCACTCATTATTTTTTATATACATCCATTTTTTTTTTATTCTTGATTTTTATTTTTGTTTATCTTCTTTAAAAATCAGTCATTAAGTTTTTTATTAATTGTTTTTGTTTCTGCATATAAATGGCTTCGGGGCTTTTATTTTTTATTAATGTGATTTGATAAATAAAAATTTTTGAGCATTATTGAATATTTATTTTTTATCATTTATAATTTTATGTCAAATATTTATGACAAATATTTTTATGCCAATTCCCTGTTACCATACCATCAAAAATGGAAGATACAATTTCTTAAGCCCTCTATTGTGAACATGGGGGGAATGGGGGTCGGTGAAAGTTCTCAGGTTTTTTTTAATGATAATAAATTATTATTAAACTATATGTTTACAAAAATATGGATATTTATTATTTTTAATATATAAAATATACCTCTCCTTTATTTTATTTTTTTAATTATTTATTACTGAGTTAATTTGATATAAACATATTTTTTACGCATGCATAATCTACAAAATATTTCAGAAATTTATATAAAACAATTTTTTTTAAAAAAAAAAAAAGAAGTCAATTTAGCATTTATTTGCACATTTACATATAAAATAATTTAAATATAATGAAATGTTGTAGATCATAATTTAAAAATAGTAACAAAACTCAGTAACAATATTAGAATCCTTTACACTTTTTCACATTGTTCTTTATGATTTATCTAAATTTTATAAATTTTGATTAGGTTTGACTGCTTTTCTGATAATATATAATGCTTAATTTTTATTAAATTATCGAAATGTTTGTTATCTAGTTTATTATGGGATTATTATTTTATTGCTTTCATTAAACTAAAACCACTATCACAATTGATGCTGGAAGTTTGAAAAGTTGCACAAATATTAAAAAGTACCAACAATTATTTATATTCTTGATCTTTAAGATATATGGAGCTAAATCAAATGATTCAATTATTTCAATTTAACATTTTTTATTTACTAAAAATTTCAAATTATCACATTGTTCTAAAGTTGTATCTAAGCTTATGTAGTTGTTGTTGTTATTATTATTATCATCATCATCATCATCGTCATTATTATTATTATTATTACTACTACTACTACTACTACTACTACTACTACTACTACTACTACTACTACTACTACTACTACTACTACTACTACTACTATTATTATTATTATTATTATTATTATTATTATTATTATTATTATAGATTTATATTTTGCAAATAAACATTTTACACTTCCTTTTCCATGCTTCATGTTTAAATTATTTTTCATTACAAAAAAATCCAAGGCATTTCATTCATTTATATCTTCTCTGGAAATTTATTTAAAATAAATGTATTGACTATGAATATAAAGTAAAAATAGTAAAGCAAATACAAAGGGAAAAATAAGTAAATTGTCTTGAATCATGATGACCTTTCAGATAGTTTGAGCAACATGCACTCTTTTCAGCAGTCTTGTAATCCTTTCAATTGAGAGTTTGATATCTTTACCTGACAAAACATAGGTAGGGAACCAAAACGCATTCCCCAGTCTTACAATTATTATAGGAGAGCTGTTCCTTTGCTCTTAATCACCTGAAACAGGCATACCTAGCCATGGCTAGGTCAAATTGCCCTTGAACAGACTATTAAGGAAATCCCCCAGTGCTGACACAAAAACTATTCTGGCAACACCACAAGTTTCCAAGTATCATTATAGATTTTTTCCAGTAAAATCATATGATCCCTCTTTCTGACAGCCTTGATCTTGCACAAAAGTTCATTATGTAAATTACCATTACTCTTCTGAAAAATCAGATGGCATCTCATTGTCCAGACTATGTAGTTCATGATGATTGACAGTCTAATTATTCCAAAGATTTCAGTTTTCAAGTATTCATTCAGGTTAAAAATCCTTTGTTTATAGAATGTTATTCAACTATTGAGTATTGTTCTGCATTTATTTAATATCACACAATCAAAGAAGAGATGCTGCATTGATTCATTCTCTCAATTGCACATCTGGCTGACCAGATTTAATTTTGTAAAAACCTCTCTTCATGACTAAAAATTCACTGGTGGGGAGTGCAGTCAAATTTACTTTTATGGTGAAATCCAGAAATCATTCCTCCAGCATCCAGAATTTAAATTTCCTGATTAACAGATCATTTGAAAGACCCATGAAGCCATGAGGAATGGTTGTGGTAGGGTTAAGCAATTGGTATACATACCAATATTTGAATTTAGTCAACAACTATTTGCTCAATACCTGCCCCCTAAACCAATGTAACAAGCCTCTCCAGCCAACCCAGAGGTTTTTTAGTTGGGGGCCTATCTGTAGACAGTGGTGAGTCAGTGGGAGGAATTAAAGAATGAAAAACAGCTGATGTAAACCATCCTTTCAGCCCAACCAACAGATTATGGGCCCTCTGATACAGAAAGGTTTGAATAGAGTGAAGGGCAAGACATCAGCCTTTTTGGGTTGACACATCTTTCTATGGCTTATGGTGATAACTTTTTTCTTCCAGAGCAGTCAAGAACAAAGACAATTAACTTTTGTCTGGAAACCTTTAGTTGGGGCTATTATTGGCAAGAAATAATTTATTTTTGGGAAGGCTAGCATATTAAGTAATGCCATCTTTACCACTAACAATAGGTAAATTCCTGAAATTGAATGAACTGTGCTTTTGACGGCTCAAGTAATTTTCTTTGAACCTGAATTCTCATATCTCTTGTAGAAAGCATAAGGGGAAAACTAAGAAACCTTCTTCTCAATCAGTAACTGCATGCTGCAGACTTCTCCCGATTAAAGCTAAGGCTATAGTTCTCAGAATACCAGTCCATGATCTTCTTGAGACCAGGAATATATTTTTCCAATGGAAGAAACACCTCAATGCCATAAACACAGGCAAGGCACTTTACCACTTTTCCCAGTTTGGAATGTGAATACCTGGCAGATCCTTCTCAAGTCTAACAAGTTGCAGGTTGATGAGTGCTGTGAATAAAAGAGTACTGAGTGGGGAACCCTGCAGGATGGAGAAATCTGGATGAATTCAGGTGCCACCTTTCCATCCAAAGTAATCAGAATATCTCTGTTACTAAGATTTTCAATTATGGAATGATAGGCCTTAGAGATCATATAATACCAAAGTATCCCAAGGAGCAGTTCAATTCTCACTTGAGTCAAATGCTGTCCTGATGTCTAGTTGAACAGTGATTGGCTTGACACCTCTATGATGCCTCACATGCTCAAACACATTCTCAAACAAACAAACAGCATTGATTGTGGAGAGCCCTTTTCTTGCAAATTTTCCAGCAGATAAATTTTGATAAATTATATTTTGACATGTGGTCCTTAAGAAATGACTCAATAATCTTGATGACCAGAGGTGTCATAGAAATCAGACAAGACTAGAGTGCTCAGAGGGTGAACCATGTTTTTAGAAAGGATACTAGTGAGACTGGGTACAGTCCCTCAACTGACCTATACCCTGTGGCCAGCTCATTGATGACTCCCAAGATGACTGGCACAATGAAATAACTCAGGTATAGCAGGAGGAATTTGGAATTGCATGTGGACCAGGGTGATTCACCTCCAGGAATGATTTGAGCTTTTCAAGGATAGCTTGACTAGTGATTCCATGATCCAATGAGTCATCCACCCAGCACTCAGTTCTACTATCAGTCTTCCCTTAATTCTTTAACTTTGAGATGAAATAATTACATATTACCAGGATCACAGTATCCCCAATATATGACTGCCCATCAAGAACAATTTATGAGGGGGTAATTTGTTTCCTTCTTTATCCTAGCATCCACTTCATATAACTTCTGGTCCAACAGTGCCAGTACCCAAGAAACCTACAGGCACATTTAATGGCATTGTGTTCCCCCAAGGCCATTTGATTGTTTCAGTAATGTTCCTTCAGATGTAGGATTTTTTTAACACTATGACTACTGCCAGAGAGTAAGTCCAGTTTATTTGCAATGTCATTTAGCTCAAGTAATAATTTTGTTGGGCTAGGAGAATTCCAAGTGAATTTTTTAATAATAGCCTACACCACTTCAAGGAAGGCTGTCCAGGCCTGAAAGGGGCCAAAATTTCAAAATGTTGATATGACCTGCAGGAATAGTATGTTTATGTTGATATGACCTGCAGGAATAGTATGTTTATTGACCAGTCTCATAGTACTTTTCAAGCCATATATGATCAGAGGCCTGTCATCCACCTCAATGTCAATGTGCAGTGCCAGGTGGTCAGAAAAACTGACCAACCTCAGTCCCACATTAAGCTGAAAGTGTGTACATCTAGCTTGTGGTAAAGAAGATCTATAATGGTCCTCTATTTATGGGTATATTAAGAAAATGCATCTGGCTGGGGAAAACCCCTACCACACATGACTCCCTTATTGAGTAAGTGCACATATTGATGATTAAATCACTCATAACTCATGTTAAAATCCCCTAAACTCAACAGGGAAAGGAGTTTCAAACTGTGAATATGTTAATAGTATCTATGATTTTCCTGATCAATAGCTCATTGATTTGTAGGTTTAGACAAATTCGATTAAAATGAAGTTTGCAATAATGCATATCAATGATAATACAATTAGAATCAATAAAAATGACTTTGAACTTTGAAAGGGCTCTGTATCAATTTATCAATATTGCAATATCTCCAGCTGCAATGAGAGGGTTTTGAATATTTAAAGTAACCAAAGGAGGGGCAAGCTACTCAATTCTGTAATTTGACCTTTGACTAATTTTTGTCTCTGCCATGCAGATGATCTGTGGCATATTAAGATTAAATCAAATTTTTAATGGTGTGTAATCTTGCCAGGGAATTTAAACCCCTGACATTGATCTCAATGATTGAAATTAACATTTTAGAAGAAAATTAATAAAGGGAAGAATGAACTTAGAAAACCAAGAATACCACTCAGATCAACAGATCTTATTGATTACTGTGGTCAAGGTTCTGAGGAGTACCAGAAGCTTTAACCAAGTCCTCATGACCCAATGTTGAATCAGTTGTCATAATACTTACATGCAAGCCATTGTCTTTAAAAAAGACCCATGAAATACCAGGTCCAGGCATGCCAGAAGATTCAGATGTTAGGTCATCTGGATAATTAGTGAAACTGGCAGCACTGAGACCTGTCTCTTCTGAAAAATGCTGACACAGTTCTGGACAAAGTGTGTCTTCTTGAGCCACTTTTTTTCCAAGGTGCCATCTGCTCTCTCTTCCCATGATCTGTCAGTGGAAGAAACAGCATTAGTCCTCTATCTCTTCTTATGAAAAAACTGACCTTTTCCCTCTATTTGGCTGCACCATTGGAGACAACTCATTATTACAATTGTTCTTCTAATTTGGTAACATGTCATCTTCAAGACACTTTGCTTTAGCTCCTTTGGATTTCCCCTTTTCTTCTGAGCCTGGTAACTTGACCTATTGTGGGATTCAGTTGGTATCTCATTTTGAATATCCATATCCATATTGCTATCTTTATCAATCTTCCAATTCCTCTTCTTTTTCTGCTTTTTCTTCTAAACTTTTATATTGATACCATTATTTGAAGACAAGCAAGTCACTATGCTCTATCCCTTATTTAAGGTATAATCATCTGACCCAGAAGACAACTCTAGATTCTTGACCCACTTCCTTTGTTCATGATCTTCCTGCATTATAGTCATATCCAAATCTTTGATTTTCTTCATCAGAAATGTGGTCTTTCTCATGACCGACTACTTCATACCAACTGGTTGTATATGTGCTATTGGCTGCTTCATCACACCAGGAATGTATATCAGGATTTCTGGTTTCCAGGAAGACCTCTTTTGAACTTTCATCTTTAATCAAATTAACTACTTCCATACCCATTTCAATCTCCACATGTCCAGTGCTTCTAGTAGTAGGCTTGCTTTTTAGATATATCAATGGAGTCAGTCTACTTCAGCTCAGTTTTGTTATAAGATTTCATAACTAAATCCAACATATTTGCATACCCAGATGTTCTGCCACATTTATGAATCCTGTTTCTCTTAATGCCATATAAACCACAAATTCTTGCTTTACAGTCCTTGATCAAATGAGTTTTTGCTACACAATAAAACACTGGGGCTGGATCCCAACAAAGGACAAAACCATTGGTGCCCAATATAGAGAACCAACAGTCAGAATATCCATCGGACTGACACCGCCTTTTATGATTATAGTAAATACAGCAGTCTTTGAGAAAACTGACTCCCCACCTTTCTTTCTATTAAGTAATGGAAGTTTGAGATTATTGAATATTTTCTCAACATTTCTTGCAGATTTTTCTTTTGAAACAGTTTTTCATTCTTCCTGCCAAAAATAACTGGCTGATTGGTATTAATGCAACATAGGAATTTATTACCAATAGTCCTGATATTGGTTTTTGAAGTTATTCTTGTCTCCCCATGACTTAAATTTGACCACTAAGTAGAGGTCATTTGGAAACAGTCCTTGATCAAATGAGTTTTTGCTACACAATAAAATGCTGGGGTTGGACACCAACAAAGGACAAAACCATTGGTGCACAATGTAGAGAACCAACAGTCAGAATATCCATTGGACTAACACGGCCTTTTATAATTATAGTAAATACAGCAGTATTTGAGAGAACGGACTCCCCACCTTTCTTTCTATTAAGTAATTGAAGTTTGAGACTATTTCATATTTTCTCAACATTTCTTGCAGATCTTTCTCTTGAAAGTCAATTAAACAGTTTTTAATTCTTCCTGCCAAGACAACTGGCTGATTGGTATTAATGCAACATAGGAATTTATTACCAATAGTCCTGATATTGGTTTTTGAAGTTATTCTTGTCTCCCCATGACTTAAATTCAACCATTAAGTAGAGGTTATTTGGAAGCACCAAAATCTTGTGCACTCTTTCTGTCAAGTTTTTTTCCTAATCAAGCTGCAAAACTGGTCTGCTGGAAATTTTGAATAATGAACATCTATAGTTAGTAACAGCAAATATGAGCGTTCTCCCATTTGAATAGAGTAAAAATGATTTATATAGCAGATCAGGAATAGATTTATTAAAGTTGTTGATAAGTTCAAGGAATTGATCTTCAGGGAAACTGTCAACACTAATAGATAAATTGTTGTCAATCTCATAGATAAATTTTTGTGGACCTCAGGTCCAAAATCATTCAATTAAGACACATCAATGTTCATGAGATTGATCAAGAAGTCCTGGATATCTTCTGCTTGTGTATGATTTCCTTTTTGTCGATTATTATTTTTATTAGCAACCCTAGCATAAGTGAAAACATTGGAGTTGATGGATTAGTGAGTAGCCTTGTATTGAAGGTGGAAAGGAGAAATAGAAGCTTCTGTTGTTATACAATCACTAGAATTATTTTTTATATTACAATTGTCATTAAAATTATGTTTTGTATTACAA
Source organism: Epiperipatus broadwayi (assembly GCA_028023455.1). NCBI lineage: Eukaryota > Metazoa > Onychophora > Udeonychophora > Euonychophora > Peripatidae > Epiperipatus > Epiperipatus broadwayi. Next base: position 2,116,390 of record JAQFVV010006219.1, on the reverse strand, counting down.
ATTATCAATGTTTTTCTCTTTAGTTAAGAGTTTTGTCATTGTAGCAACATTATCAGCCTCTAGTAGTTGAAATCGACTTTGAAAATTATCAAGAAACAGAAACTGTTCATTGGACCACTTCTCTATATTGGATTGATTACTAAAATAATATTCCATGGGTAAAACATTGAAATAATCTCTAGTTTGAGAATAGTCAACAATTTCTTTATTTTCTAAAAGAATATGACTAGAAATGATTTTGTCAGCCTCTAGCGGTTTAAAAAACTTGTGAAATTTCCAAAATGTAAGATTTTGACTGATTTTAATCGAATTTTTGGTAGCAATACTTTTTAAAACAATGCTATTATCATTATGAGATGAAATTTCAATGGTTTCACCATTTAAAAAGACATTTGGAACATTTGAAAAATTTCTTATCCTCTCCTGTGCTAAAACATAGCTATTGCTGGCAGCCATGTTCAATAAAAAACGGAGTTTAAATTTTCCTTGCAAATTGCAGAATCTTCCATATCTTCACCACTCATTTCTTAGAAAAGTAAGATATTTTACTTACCTTTAGTCTATCACTCAGTTTCTTCCTCTGACTCCTCCTCCTCTTGCAAACTAAAGAAATTTAGGAGAGCCCAAATAAGATTAACTTACCACTAGAACTGCCACCTAGTGAAAAAATAAACAAAATGTATGAAATATTTGTGCTGTTTGTGCTTTGACAAAGATTATATTAAATAATCAAAATATTGATTGGTATATGAATTAAAATAATTCAGAAATAAACAATTTTTTTTTTTAAAAGAATATTTTATGGATTAATATTTTTGAAATTGAATATGAAGCTTAAAAAGAAGAAAATATACATACTTTTTGAAATATTTATCTTAATTTTCATTATTGACTTCAGTGAAACAGATTTATTAAGGTTTTCTGCTACACTATATAAAGTTTACATTTACTATGATTTACACAGTAGATTTGTTTTTGACTTATTTTTCTTTTGTCCATATTTGTTTGGTCACTAAAAATTTGTTTCAAATTTCATAGTTTTTACGTTTTATAACTATGAAATATGAACAGTGCAAATGTCATTTACATATACAACTGGTGATCTATACTCTGTAAAGAGTGCAGAGAGTTTAAATATCAAATTTAAAAGATGCAAAGAATTTGGCAATTTAGTTTAATACAGCTTAAATTTCTTAACTTTTTAATTTCTTTTATTTACATTTACTTATCGATTAATAGAGAAAGTTAAAACAATTATTAATATTAAGATCAAAAATACTCAGATAGGTGGTGTAATAATAAGCATAGCAAATAATGGCAATATATATGAGTCCCCATCTCTTAGACCATTTTTTATTTTATATTTATGTATTGAAACAGTAATTGCCTTTTACCAAAAATGCATAAATAATAATCATATTATGACATTTGATTAAATTCGTCTAGGGGAATGATGAATATCTAATGGGGGGAGGGGAGGGATGAGTGGAGTGACTATACAATTATTATTTTTTATTTAGCTAGTTTAGAATAGTTATGGATAACAACCAAACTAGACACACATAAAGGACAAGCCTTTATGCAGATCCAGCCATATTACCTGAAAATTATCCTCTCCACATTAATATTATTAAAGATAAAGTAAAATAATATAAACAAAGGCAAAACTCTCTATACGATATAACAGATAATCCATTATGCCTGGATTCGCAATTGCCTACACATCAGATGTAACAGATGGGAAAATAACTTGTGGACTGTGATACTATGCAGATGTAACAATCTGGAGACTATGACTCAATGTGCCCTAATTTATTGCCCCTGATGACACAGTCTGCAAAGACCTACCAGGTTTGGAAGAAGAAAAAGTTGCATCTAACTATGGTCAGACTTTGGGTTTTGGGGTAGAATGCTAATGAAAACCTGATGAAATGCTTAACCAATAATTGCATGCACTTTAATTGACTAGCACTATCTCTCTTTAATAATATCAAATGCAATTTAGGTTAGTCTCTGTCTCTATTTAATAATATCAAATGCAATTTAGGTTAGTTCATCCACTTTCACCCCTTTCCGATTCTGTTATGCCCGAATATTAGAGCCCAGAGAGAATATTGCTTTTGACTCCCTTAACAGATGTGAACGGATACACACAGCAACTCCTGCACCTATATATAGGCTACAGCTAGCATTTATTATATTTATTTTACTCTACAACTTTTATATGACAAGAAAAATAGATGTGAGTGCATGCATAATTGTTTATAAACTGTGGAAAGTCAGGACAACTCAATAAACTAGAGACTGGAATAATATAAACTCTTAAACCATTTATTAACATAAAATATAATAACAATAGTAATGATATATATATATTGTAAACTTTTAAAGAGAGAGAGGAGAGAAGGGGGGTAAAAAGAAAAGAAAGAAATGGATAGAAGAGAAAGAAAAGATATGAGAAATGAGAGAGATGAAGAAAAGGAAATGATGATGATGAGGAGTTGATGATGAAGAAGTAGAGAAGAAAAAAGAGAGAAATGATGAGGATGAGAAAGGAACAGAAATGGGAGAAGAAATGATGATGATTATGAGAGAGATAGAGATGAAGAGAGAAGTAGTAGAAGAAAGAAATGAAGAAGAGGAAAAGAGAGAGATGAAGAGAGAGATGAGAAGAGATGATGAAGAGAGAGAAGTGAAGAGAGAAATGATGAGGATGAGAAAGGAACAGAAATGGGAGAAGAAGTGATGATTATGAGAAAGATGAAGAGAGAAGAGAGTAGTAGTAGAAGAGGAAAAAAAGAGAGAGAGAGTGAGAGAAGATGAAGAGAAAAGAGAGATGAGGAGAGATTATGAACAGAGAGAATTGAAGAAGAGACTCTTGATGACTTGGCTCAGTGGGGTTACAATAAAAAAAGAGATGATGATCCAGAGATATATGATCAGATAGAGACCAAATCCAATACTGAGACAACTATAACTATCATGGCATGTTAATGATTTACCAGTAAGCAATACAAAGATAAATTTTAAAATCATTAGCTAATAGTTATTGGAATCGGCCTAACATCAAATCACACTCTCCAAATAAGAATAAATAATACTTTGATTGGGAGGACTATCACATTAAATGTAAAACTAATAAGGCAACAAAAGCAAACAATCTCAGAGGTTTTAAAAACTAAAACTCTTGTGCAAAATAAAGATTATGTTAAGTTGCCTACTAAAGAATTGCTAAGATGACTAAACAATTAAGTGATATCTTGGCCGACCATAAAATAACTATCTTGTGGTTATTTTATGGAACAATAAACTAAACAAATCAAATATTAATTTAATAATTTTAATAAACCAATCTAAATTTAGATTAATAATGGCCTATTACCCAAGATATTACTCAAGCAAGGAAAAGGGCAAGGATACTTTTTATGCCTTTCCCCATACTACAGACAACTTACTAAAGACCTCAAATGTAGATGGATTACAATTCTTAACTATAAGATGATGATAAACAATGTGCAGATAATGTCAGATAATGTGCAGCTTTTAAAATAATAATAAATACTCTTCTGGGGCATTAACTTTCTACATTTTTATATTGCATGTTTTTAGTCTAAGAAGATATAATGATAATTTAAAATCAATTATAAATGTGCATTTAATTAAGTATCTGATATAATGTAATTATCTGTTTCTGTGATTCAATCTGAGAATCACTTAAATTGGCATGGTTTTATACTTTAAACCAGTATCAAATATATTTTATAAACATTATCATATGTCTGTGAACTTCTGAATTGAAAATTTTTATGAACTGTGAAACTTAAGATTTTGTGAACTTGGAACCCAAGACAATAATATTTTCATATAAAGCAAAGCAAACAGAAACAAAACTTTTAAAATAATAATAACAAGGTTTATTATTTAAAACAATGAAAAGAAAATATTTACAATCAATTTTACCACAAGCATTGCCAAGATGGCTCTGGAAACTTTTATTTACAAAATATTTTGATTTTGTTTAAAATTTTGTTTTTTGGCTTACAAAAACAAAATAAAAATAATATGAATGATTTCTTTAGCTTCAATGACTGAATACCTATCCCAGATTCTTTTAAAAGGGGTTTTTTAATAAACAAATTACTAAATAAAGAATACCTATAATAGCAAGCAAAGGCTATTTAATACCAAATTCTAATCTCTTTTTAAACAATCAGAGATTTCAAATCTTTTGAAACTTAAATTAAAAATAAACTGAGTCTAATAATTATCAATTCTATTTCTTTATTATAATTATTAGCATATTAACAATATGGTAGTGTTATCTAACAATCAGAATAACACATAAGAAGCTTAAAATTATAATCCTGAGCTTAACAAACGCTAAGTTGGAATAAGCATATTTAGCATATATTTAAAATATTATCACCAGTTATACTGACAGCACTAATATTATAGCTAGTGATATGATTAAGCAAATCTTTTAGCTAACCTTAAATTAATTTAGATATATGGGTCACTCATTCATCAGAGGTCATTTATACACTTTTAACATAAATTTTGTCCACATAAAATACTACCCTGAGTGTGTGTTAAAATTAAAGACCTAAAAACTTACAAATCCAGCGGTGAAAATCTGGATGACATATTTAAATTAGTATGTGTGAATTGCCTCTTATACCATATGCATAATTTAACATACTTAAAATAAACATAGATTATTCTTGGTTGGCTTGTGCATGATAAAACTATCATAGGAACATAATTCAAACATTTATATACCTATGAGCCTTAAAATAGCTACCACTACTTGAAGAAACAAAGTTCCTCAAACAAGCATATCTAGTCATCACAAATCTAAAACAAATGCAATATCACCTACTGTGGTGGAATTAGCATTAAGTCATCATGAATGATAGGCTAAAATATAAGAATATATAGGCTCCTCAGAGCTGGAAAAGAATGTAGTGGCTTTCAAATATGCCTAACTTTGAGGCAGAAAATATGATGCCTGGACATTGTCTACAGTACATCAAGAACAGGAAAGATACACCAAAAAAGCATGACCCTCTCTCATGGGATTCCAATGCTAATAAATGTGATAATCATCACTAGAAAAATACAATTGTAAGACATACAATAACCCACTATGGGCACAAGCACTATCAATTCATGGAAGTACAATACAATAAGGATGGAGGACCTTGTCTACTCCATAAAGCATATTCAGAATTATTAACTAAGCCTAACTCTATGAGGCTAACAAATACTAACTAATGACAAGATATGTACTTCACATGAATTAACTAAGTTATCACTAAGAAATTTAAAATACAAAAGTGTATATTCAATGTAAGAACCAACAAAGCAAAACTGTGTCAAAATGACTACTATAAGAAATACTTTAAAATTAAATGCATATAAAATTCTAGGCAAGGCACAATGCACACATAATAAAATATTCAATACTAAATATAGTGACTAGTGTGGACTTTTAAAAGATTGCAAGTTAAATGCGAGAATATTAATTCTCAATGCATATAAAAAAATATTTGCAGTTATTATTAATATAGCATTCATAAAACAAATGAATGGAAACTCTCTGATAAGCTTCATTGGCTGGTTTAAAATAAAACTAAGTGACACATCCCCCAGATAGTAAGATAAGACTGTGATATTTAAATCTCTATGAATGAAATTATCAAATAAACTTAATTTGTAATGCTTAATAAATATAAATAGTAGCATATAATCTACCTGTGAATAGCAGAATATCAATCTACTTATTCTATAACCCATTAAAAATTAAAATTGTTACATTAGTTTACCTGTTATATTTATGACAATAATGCTACACATATTTTAAAACAAATTATATAGCATAAATATTTTTCTGGTTTCCTTATTTATTTATTTTTTAAAACCAATAAAATACAGACAATAATAATAATAAAAAAGATAATACAGTAACTCAAGTTCATGGTTTCAGCTCCATATTGGCTATCTATTCTATATAAGTAGATAATTTGTTGAGAATAACTTTATTTGATGGTATTCGAAGCTCTATCAAAATGTTCATAAGCATGGCAATGAATGTTAATAAAAAATGAAACATGTTTTAAATAGTTCTTCCAAGACATATTAATTCCTTCCTTTAAAGATATACTAAATATTAAAACATTAAAATAATAATATAGGCCGGCATTAAAAAAAAAAACAAATTCTTCAGCTGATAATATTTTATTGCATCCTAGGTTTATATTCATAATAATATTGCTTTCTGATTTTCAATTCTATTTTTCTTTTAAAAGAATGCATTTCTTCTTTTTTTATAAATAAATAACTTTTAAATTATTTCTCATATAGCATTTTGAAATTTTTTTTCAAATAACTTTCACTTCCCATTGCTTAGCATAAGACAAAACTTATTTTTTTTTTTTTAAATTCATATTTTCATCTGTTTTTTCAATTAGCTAAAATAAACCACTTTCATTTCAGGTCAAGGTATAAACAACAAACTTTTAAGATACTCTATTATTTTAAACTTCATCCTTAATGACATTCTATAATATTTTGTCCAACCATTTTTGGAATAAGACAACTAATATCTTGTATCCAATATCTTGCAGTTGAACATTAGGCAAAATCAATAAAATTATACTAACGTTGTGCAGATACAATTTATTCTCCCTGAGTCTAGCGCAGTACATTTCTTTCTTCTAAATTTATTTTAGAAACAAGCATTATTTAAAACATAAAAATATTTTAAAGTCAATATAAAGTTTCAGGAATAAAAGTCAGACTTAATAACAGCTTTAAATAAATTTTTATACAAGGAGATTGACACATTTTTAAACTATAATATAGTTCACTATAATGTCTTTCAGTTCCCCTGGCTTATGTTTTATTAATTAAATAATAATGAGTATCCTCCAGCTAATAAAACAATTCAGTACAACAAAGTAATGTAGCCATGTAAATATTAATAATTTCAATTTTAATTTAGGTTTCCAATAGATAAAAGACATGTGGTACGTATATAAGATAAGATATATATAACTTCTTATAAACATTTTGTTACTACGGTTTCAAAATTTTGACTGAAAGTTGATATCAGAAAATATTACCTGTTAGCTTAGCAGCTTTTCATACTTGTAGAACAATTTAAAATATTTTATTTAAACATACTTTATTTTTTTAACAAAATAATAACTTTTAAAAAAAATTTACAACTCTTTTTTTTATTTTAAAGAGAAATTTATAATTAGCCACACAAGAACACCCCAGAACATACACAAGTATTCTTCAACAACTATTTATATCTGATAATTTCATTACTCTACCCACTCATCAAACCCTTTTTAAAACCAATCAAGTTTGATATCTAACACTTTTGACAGATCAGCTGAAATTGATTGCTGATATAAATATTGATTTAATTATCTGAAAATCATGTGGTCATTAATGGTTTCTAAACAAAAGTTAATTATTAACTATTTTATGCAATACTTTAAAATAAACTTTAAATGAAACAAATATAAGAATTAGCACTAGTTTTATTTATCAAAATTTTTAAACATTTAGTTTTAAATTTCATTCATTCATTTGTTTTGAATCAATATTACAATTAAACTATTATTTATCACTATAGTCATGTGTCTTTCCCTACATGCACAAACATTCTCACCCACGAATGACCTAATTAGCTTGAACCTTACTAGCTAATTATAACTTATTTTAAAACTACAAAAATAAAATAACCACTGAATATTAAATTCAGACAACTTTATAATTTAATTACCAAATCTAAATTACACCTTTTAAACATTATTACACTACTTTAAATAAAATTTACAGATTATTTTTAAACTAATTTTAATATTATTTATTTCCAATATCTGTTTATTATAATTTAAACACTAAAAAAATGAATTAAACAATAATTATATTAAAATATATTTAATATTATTTATCAATTCACAACTATTTCTGACATTTCCTTCAAGTAAACTTGCTAATTTTATATCTCTCATTAAACTAATCACTACATGTTACTATTGAAATATATAATTACTGAAATATTTACACTTAATCCTATAATCCTATAAATACCCAATAATTATTATGATATTACACAATATTATCCTATACTATTCATTATCTAATTAACTTCTATTTTTATCATTAAATTTTTTTTAAAATTAGAAAAATAAAAATAAAAAGTTAAGCTGATATCCATTTCAGCACCTTTTGGAGCCAAGTGAAGTTTCATATATGTACAATATATATACACATGTGAACTTCTACCATTCTATTAACTAATAATTTTCCAGATCCATGCCTTTTATCCTATGGTAGAAATCCATCTATGTTACTCATTCTTTACAAATCATGAACTATATAAAAAAAGAAACATTAACAATTTAAAATGATTTAGATGCTGGCTAGCTAAATTTTATATTTACTGATTTTCACAATCTATTTAATTTAAGTACACCCCATTTTATACATATGATAGGTATAGAAATTAATACTTGATTAGCCAATCATACTGGAAAAATATATATACGGGGTTAATCAACAAAATAAACATATATGTATTCTGTATCAAGTGTTGCAATTTAATCTATAAAAATAAATGTAGAAAATCTTACCTTACTATTTACATGAATAACCTGATGTGAAGCAGGTAGGTTGACCTAGATTTTATTTACAATAAAATAGAAAAATATCTAAGTGAATTACCTCCCCCCCCCCCATTTCTTCTCTGCTAATTCTGAAAAATGAGGTTTCTAGCATCAGAGTGTGAAAATACAACATAGATAATAAAAAATTAAAAAATCAAACAAAAATTTACAATATTAATTTCTTGATTAATATTGTAGTTGGAACAAAGTTCATAAAAATCATCCTAATAGAAGTAGTAGTTGATAGTTAGGCATGTTGTTCTCCAAAATCAGTTTGACTCATCGAATCATTTTCCTAGGCAAGGATAGATAGGTACAATGGTGTTTCCTGTAGTTGTGTATGGTAAACACCTCAATCCTTAACTGATTCACCTTTAAATATTCCAATGCTTGTTTACTTTGGACTGCAGGCATCCTCCTGTGTGTTTGACAATAAAGTAAAATAAAAATAGAAGTTTTGTGCAATTTTTAGGAAATAACATGATGCACAATAGCATGTTTTGCTTTAGTGCATATTCATCTTAAAGTACAATTCAATAATTATTTGTAATCATAAATTTGTGTTAGATAATATAGAAGCACTTTACGTATATATATATGTATTAAAAAAAATATTTCATTTTTGCTTCCTATTTTCAGCAGACTTAATTTTTCTTTTTCTTTTTGAAAAGATTTAAAATATTAAAAATTATTCCAACAACTTTCAAAACATGATTTAATTAACTCAAAATTTATAAATTATTCTTACTTTGCTTTCTCACTTTCTTTCTTCTGAATTTGGCAAAATTTAAGTCACAGTATTTGACTTTAAAAATTTCTATGATTCAAATAAAAGAAAAAACAAAACTTTATTTTAGTGTTTGAAATTTTAATTTAACTGCTGTATATTGTTATAGCTGGAATATTATTGATAAGAAGAACAATTTGTAAAAAGTTTCTGTTTTTATGCAATTTGTACGTATATCTCCTGAACGCTTGGATTTTTAACTGCCTATTGTTTAAATACATTTCATTTATTACAGATAAAAAATAAAATGATAAAATCAGGTTTATTTTCACACACAGCCACCTAACTTGACCTCAGGCTATCCTTAAATCATCTGACTATAAATTAATATTCAATTTTAAATTTAAAAAAATATATATACATTACAGTTTATTAATCAAATAGCATACATATGTACAATATTATTTTCTAAAATATTGATTGTATTAAATTTATTACAAAATAATAATTTATTGTGAGTTCCCTAATTCACTGTGAATATAAATAAATATATATATATGTGTGTGTGTTGTACATGTATATATGTGTTAACAATAAATAAATAATCTTCCCATTATTAATGCAAGTTTCAAATGGATTGAATTCAATAAGTAGGCCAATCTTGTTAGGAATATCTGCATTGTAAGCTACCCTTGACAATATATTGCCACTCATTGCAATCCAAAGTAATCAATGGATGACAGAAGGTTTGTGCATAAAATCCCCATCTAGTGCCTACTCAGTCAATATCCCCAGACAAGTTTCTAGCTTGGGCTAGATCATGTGATGTTTATTACTAAAATAATATACTTAGAATTCAGATGAGTAATAAACAAAATACAAAATTATTAATAATAACAAGTAACTTTAATTAAGGAACTGAATGAGAATAATATAACAAATCATGTTTACATCTAACATATTTGTATGGAGAGCCCACATTACAGGAAAAATCTGATTATTCATAACAATTCATAAAAAATAAAATAAAAATTTTATATTAAGTTCATTCAGTTATCTATTTATGTTACAAAGAGTTCACTTTTCTTAAAAATTTGAATGAGATATATGATATGGTCATAAGAATCTTCATATTTTAAACACCTACAAGTCAATTTGTTTCAATCATAATTTATTCCCGTGTTTTTTCCTATGATTGAGGGAGTCGGAATTAGCAAATGTATAAATCCAGTGATAGAAGAGTATTTTTGTTTGACAACTAATTAGAGGGCAGGTTTTCTTATATCAAGTATCACATATTTTAAGCATCCAAAAGCAGTTAATAAACCACCAGAATCGAAGTTAATTTCTAAGGCATTTTTTTATTAAAGTTTCATAATAAGCTACATTATTGGAAATTTCAGTGTGATGCTCTCTGGACTTTTTGTCCCTGAAACTGCATTATCTCTATTTAAATAATCATCAAAATTTTGTTGACTTCCAACAAAGGTGTAATTCCCTCTCTTTTGTTTAAAATCAGATGATCAGAGTTTTTTCTTTTTCATTTCCAATTGGTTTCCTCAGCAACTTGGTATTATTAATAATTAATTTTATTTTACATGTAATGCATTTTTAATTTTTACAATTATTATTTTAAATGTTTTCCTAATTTATTTTACACGCATGACTTTTATACATTTTAGAATACATAATTTAAAAAATGCATATACATTTATCAAAAAGACATGCCTTTAAACTCTGTCATGGAGGTTACAAATATGTATATTCAAAAGTATTAAGGTATATATTATAAATATGTAAAAGAGTGTTTTAAACAAAAATTAGCTTGTAAGGGAAAGGTGTAGTAAAAAATTTTGGCTACCTTATTGATGGGCATATGTGGATAATAAAATTATTATGCTCAGAGTTAAGTAATTAAACAAACAAACACAAATAGACAAACAATAAATATAGTAAGAATTATACATATAATATCAGATCACTAAAAAAAAATTCTTCTACTTCCATTAGAAGATAATGTTATTTTAAATGTAAATATTCTGTTAACTATGAAATTTAAGAACTAGTGTATTTGTTTCTGATCAACATTTTATAATTTCAGATTTATCTAAAACTAGCATCATCAGTAGACGACACCCATTAATGAGTATGGTGTGACACTACAACTCTTTTCCTTCCCCTAATAACTGAATCTTAATTATTAGAATCGCCGCCGAGGGCACCACCAAGGATTTCTCTCTTGGAACCTGGCCACGAAGCTTTACGTAAACCTGGTCTTATTTATTTTCGAACGGCGATTCATCGATTACAATTTTGTTTATAATCTGACAGGGGTTTTCACTTAAGGACACTAACTAATTATTATAGATAATTAAAGAATTCAAATATACGTTGGATGTAAAAAAAAAAACTTTCCTTTATTATTATTATTATTAATATTATATCTCTGCCCGACCCAGAGAGAACTGACTTACAATTTCTGATTTTCCAACTGTTAACCTTCTAAGTATTCTTCCCAAATATCTACCATGGATTTACTCATGCCGACACTAACACTGCGAATTCTAGCAGGCGTGTATACAAAGGCGACTTATAGTATATAATCTTTCCTGAAGTTTATTTTTAAACCCCACTTTATTTGGTAAATAAATAACTTGCAAAAACTTAAAATGAACGTATAAGTGTCTTTCGTTTTCTTATACTTTCAACACTTCCCTTATTTTCTGCTAACAAACAAGTAATGCCCCAAGGTTCTCTGTTGCTTGGCAGCGCACTTTTATACCCCCACCCTGTTGTTACCCTCTAGATCGAACAGATATTAAATAATTGAATATACAGTCATACCAATATTTCATAAACATATTTAATGAGCATTAACATAAATAGTTTACAATATTAAATAAACTTATTTCCCCACCTCTATTGTTGAAACATTCATAACAAATATAATAAACGAAAAATAAATCAAAGATAAAGTTCTATTACACTTTAACTAAAGTTCCCATTAATTGAAAAGTTTATAATTACCCTGATCGATCAGAGCCAAGTGGCCTGACTTTCATAGATTCACATTCCATTCGTCATGCCTTTGTCCTTGTATATGAGAATTCTGGTGTGTCCATGGGTGTTCCTTTGGTTGTCTGGCTAGCAATATACATTTCTTTCCATTCCTTGACTCTTTCGGTAGCTTCATTCAGATGGAGTGGCAGCCAATTCCCCAAAGGGGAAGGTTTTGATAGCTTTAGCCGCTATGCATTTGAAAAGAGTCCGCAAAATAAATTTCTATAATAATTTTTTTTGATTCGGAGCACAGCTTATCTCTTTTTTTTTCTTTATTGTCCTTGCTGGTCTCTCACGTCAACTGACTTACTCTAAAAGCGATTTTATCTCTCTTTCTCTTATCTTTTTTTTTTCTTTTTAATTAGCGTAACAGCAATTATTAACCAAATACTTTTACTTTGTGAAAGTTTCAACAATAGAGTCTAATTACTACCAACAATCTAATTTTGTTTTCTTTCCCCCCACCCTTTTATCTCTCGAGTTTTCTCCCTTTTAATTAAACACTTTTAACATTTTTGACAATAAATTATATTTTATCTTTTTTCTTTTTTTTTTTTTTTAATTTTTTCTCAAATCTATAGCAAAAATAAAAGTTTAAGATTTTACCCTTCCCATTAAATTAAAATCATTTGTTAATTTTTATTTTACAACTATTTAACTTCGGAAAATATCTATGACGAAATTATAAATATGTGAGCTTATATATATATGAGCTGACTTAAAATATCAGCTCAATGGTTATTCCAATTCTAAGAGAAAAATATATATATACATACAAAAAGAAGTCATAGTATACTAGAGATTAGTTTTGCATGATTAGTATGCATATAGAATTATTTATAATTATGTTTGTAAAATATTTACATGCTGTTTTTTAACTTATTACAACCATTTTCTTCTTTCTGAAAGACATCAAATACCATGTTTAATAGTATCTTTCTATTATATTCTATACTCAACCATATCTCATCAATAAAAACAATCAATTTTAAATGTTTTTAATGTCTTTCAGATATTTCTTAGAATATGAGATCTGCATATCTCATGAAAACCATGCTCAAGTTCACAATAAACTATCTTTAAGCCAATAAACATCACATGACCCCCATCTCTTATGCTTGTGTATAACTGTTGTTAAAACAGGCAATATAAATAAACTATCTTGTAGCAAGTCCTATATGTTCATTCTTCTACATGTCCAATACAACAAAATTATTGTTTTATAATAGTAGATTCAGTAGTATTACATCCAGCAAGCTATAAAATATATTGATTAGTCTTATGACCATATTTTTAAAATTTTAAGAAACATCCTTAAATAAAAAAATTCTAATATCTTTAAATTATGGAGTCTATGATGTCCAAGTGTCATTTTTTTACAATAAATTAAATAAAATAACAACTCCCTATGCAGTTTAATCCAATTGTAGTATTTATTTAACTGTGATGAAATATCCTATCTTTTAATTAGTTAAAAAAAGAAACATCACAGTGGAGTTTTGTGTTGAATCTTAATATTGAAGTTTTCCTTCTTATTAAAAAGTAATAAGATATTTAAAATGGCCCACATTCTTAAGTTAATAACTATCCAAACTAAAAATTGCTGAAAGTTTTTCTTCAATTATTGGCTAATAAAAAAAAGTTTTTAAACATTAATTATTAAATCCAAGTTCTTACATATTGCATTAAAAGTGGTGTGTTTAGTCTGTAGGTTGTTGTTTGAATTGGTAATACTAGCATAATCACAGAGCCGCCTGTGAATCCAAAAATGAAGATGATGAAGTTTTGGGTTTTTTTAATAGATTTAAATTAAAAATTTGTCCTCAAACTTGTATGAATCTTATTCATTAAGCCACTATAAATTTCAATTACGCCTGTCAAAACAACTATGAACAAAGTTGAAGCTAGTATATATTGAAGCAATGGATCCGGAAGTCAGATCCATGCTTCACAGCCTGCTATAAACTAACCGGTATTGCAAACATGGGTTAAGTTTATATTTGAGTATCAACAGTTTTGCATTAAATAGAAAATTAAAGTGTTTTGTTTTGTCTATTCAACAATCATGAAATTAACTATTTAGTTTAAAATTTTCATTTAAAGTAAATTTGATCAAAAATTAAATCATTCACAAAAATTTGTTTTTCAAAATTTATTAAAGAAACATATATGTATGGCAAGCGTATATATATGATTAATGCAGAATTCGGTTGAAACTAAAACTTCATTTTTTTTTTTTTTTCATACGTCATAGCATCGGCCGGGATGCGAACCCACAATCGTCTGCAACCAACTAATAATATATTTTTGTTTTAATTTGTTTAAAAATATATGTTGTATGATTTTATTTTAAGATAAGCCTGTCAACATTCCTAAATTAATTGCATTATCAATTAGAGTTTCATGCGGGGCAATTAAATATGGCCTTTTTAATAAATAAATTTACAAAAGTAAAGAAAAATTTGATAATAAAACCTTAAAGTTTATTTTTAGTCAAAAAGTTACTTTGAAACAAAAAAGTGTGGGGGCTTATCAAGATCTAGAATCATACGAAAAACAATAAAAAAAGTATCGCTCAAAAAGTATAAAAAAGTGAGAGAATAAATGAAAGGATTCAGTCAGTCATTCTTTCTTAGTTTTCTTTCGGAGAAAATTATTGGTGATCATTCTGCAATTATTTCTTATTCTGAAAGCATTCTAAGGTGATTCTGAAATTTTTTTGAAAATATTTTGAAGTTATTCTGAGACTCTGAGATTGTTATTAACTGCTGATCGTCACTCTCTTCAGATACTTTTTTTACTTACTTCTACTTCTGCTATGGTGTCCATGTCTTATAATTCTCCATGTCGGCCAATGATTATGACTCATCTGTTCCGAGGTTTTGCTGAAAATTATTGTTGAAATCCATTGCCTCCTAGTTCTTGTGAAATGCAACACTTCAAAAATTATATTAACATTGTCAACGTGACCATATATGATGGCTAAGTCCATCAGCTTTGCCTGCCATCAGAGTTCTGATCCATCAAATGCTGTAAGAGTGTCGAGTATATAATGGAACTGAACTGTGAGTGGTATGTGCACCCTATGTATCAAATGTTTTCAATCCTAATATGCTTGTCTGGACAAATGAATTCACAAATGTCAGTCAAGTCAGGACATCGGGGGGAAATGGACAAAAACCCAAAACCTGTACTGGTAACCTTTTATCCTCTCCTCACTAATTTTTACTTTCCTTGTTTTAAATCTATATCTTTCTTTAAATGTGCTCATTTAACTTATTATCTTTTCTTATGCATTTATCTAAATTTTAATATTATATTTATATTTATTTTAAATTGATCACCTCTTTATAATTAAATTTCCTCCTTCACTATTTCTCATTCTATAAAGTCAAATAAGTCTGACCTATGTATCTTAGTTTCTTTATGCGTTGTAATTATTTTTTTTATTATTTGAAAATATTTTCAATTTAAAAATGACTATTTATAACTTAATGTTAGTTCAAGTTTCCTTTTGTTTTTTTTTACCAATTCGACCTCCTCCATAACGCATATTTTTGTTCTTATGTATTTTTAAGGTTAAATGTTGGTTATTAAAAGAAATCATCAAATAGTTTAAACTATAGGTGTAGCACAAAGCCATGATTGAATGCTTTGTGAAATGTTTATTTAAACCTTGCTTTATCGAGGGGATATGAGTTGTCAAACTAAAATAAATTGGAAAAGCAATACCCATGCTGCAGAATCATATGTAATTTAAACTGCCTCATTTTTAAAATTATTGATTAGGTGTTACTTGGGGAATAGCAAAGACTTAGAACCTTAATAATATTTTATTATATCATTTATTAAAGTATATCTTTCAAAGTAAAAGCAGTAGTCTTATGATTATTTTCTTTCAACCTTTCATTTTGATTAATCTGTTAGGTTAATTGTCCGATGATCCAAGCATAGCACTAGCATTTCACTCATATTTTGATATATATATGTAGGGGCACATTGCTCTAATTTTAGGTACTTAAGTAGTTCTAGTCGATTGTCTCTCCCCTGATGCTAGCAGGCCAGGTTAGAAAATAATTTATGCATGTCTCGGATATGTTGTTGGTTCGTGTCTAGACTCAAAAATAGATGAATAGGGCAGAGGCCATAGTATTCTTAATTTTTATATCTTGCCTATGGGTGGCCTCAAGGTACTTTTGTCTAGTCTTTGAACTGGGTTAAACCAGCATACCCATTTGACCAGCACAATATATCCTTATTTAATATTAGTTTTTATTTCAAATGCTTCATATTTGTCATTTATGATAATCCTTTCTTTTCATCATATAAAACCAGTATAATACAATAAATTTTGCAGAATGATAACTAATTTTAAATAGTTCCATAGTCCTATTTGAATAAATTTCGCAAATGCTTTGATCTCTTAAATAGAAGCAATATATAATCACTTATATTTCCCTGACAATTTTTTTACATTTACTTGTCAACCAAAACTATGTCTAAAGTATCCTTAATTCTCTAAATCCACATTAGGCATTTGCTAATCATACACCTAATGACTGAAAGCATCCTATTGAAAAAATATTTGCTGGAATGGATAACTATTGCAATACTGTCTAATCTTTATACTTTTAAAAAGTGGAACAATAGAAGCACTCTGAAGATCAGGCAACAAAACTTCGTGAGTCCATATATTTCTAAAAGAATTTCAATATTTTAAAGTTAACCTATTGCCATCATATTTTAATACTTTTTCAGATAATCATCAGGATCTGTAGCCTTTCCATTTCTAACATTACAATGAGGATTTTAAAATTATTTTTTTCCTTGGTTTATCCTCTAAGTAAAAATAGCTAAATTTTCATTGACTGAATAATTGATTAATTACCTGCGTTGATTTTTAAAAATCAAAATTTTACATAATCTGACTTCAACTCACATTGCAACCATAAATGGTAAATGCACTAATCTCTTAGATAATAAGACCTTATTTTATTTTGAATTGTAAAAATATAATCACGTACAGTTAAAAAAAATTGTAGCTTTTATAAATAAGAAAAATATATAAATATATCAAGATAGAAATCTTATAATTTCATTTTACCAACACTTATCAGTTTTAATAAACTAGTGTAGTAAATCTTTGCTTGTGTACATAATAGATTCATTTGGTTACTACTAGGTAAATTTTAATTAATAGTTTTCAAATGAAGATATTAAAGAATTTTCAGTGCTCTATATTACAATATAAATCTTCATGATAATTTATTTTATTTAGAAAACTCAATTAATTACAATATTAATATCATCTATGTTCTTTATTACTTTTACAATGCTTTTTTTACAACCTAATATGACAGTCTCAATTGCGCCAGCAATTTTCTTCAGAACTTATACTTATATCTTCAAATCTTAACTCTTATTTATGGTTCTTCTTTCTTCTTATCCAAGCTCTATTTTCAGTATTCTTTATCTTCATTTATGAAGTATTATAACTTTATCTTTCCTATTGCATTGTCAAATCCGTATAATATTAATATCATCCATATTCTCTTTTGCAATGCTTTTTACAATCTAATATGACAGTTTCAATTGCCCCAGCAATCTTCTTCAGAACTTCTACTTATATCTCCAAATAATTAACTTACTTAATTATAGTGGATACATTGTTTATTAATATTTGTAAAGTAGTAAAAATGGAATTATAACATTTCTGTTTTGCCAATGGATACTTTTATAAAATTATTTATTCCCTGTTAAGAATAATTGTATGATTATGCTTTAAAATAAGATTAGTACCATATAAAATAAATGGATATACTGTATTATTAATTGCATTTGAATTTTTGTTTGATGCATTGCAAATCTTATGCTGTTGTTGGATCACACAGCTTTTCTCAGGTGACAGGTTGCCATTGTTTGCTATAATATAATTTTTAAAAAATCTTATTTTGAAATGTTGCTATAAAAGTGTCATATATTATATCATAAGCATTAATAATAATTCACATTAACAATATGATGCTTATTGAATATATTAATAAAAAATTGTTAAATTAGAATTAAGCTCTTTTATTTTGCTGAAATTGAAAATACAGACAGAATTTTATGGTTTTCTTGAAGGCTTGTGATGATGGTATTTTAGATGTATTAATATAATGGACTATTTCCATCATCTAATATGAGTATTGAAGGTCTTTAGAAAAATGTAACTTTATTTCAATATTCCAAATACATTCAACTGTTGGTAATAACACATCAAACAGATTAGTATATGCACAATGTTTCGAGAAATATTTTCCCCTCTTCTTCAGGTGTTGCTGACCTGACCAGTGAAAGTACTACCATAGGAATTGAATCTGTATCCTTTGATTCTTGAGTATTAAATTTTAAGGTAATGTTCTAACTCATATTAGGTGATGGAAATAGTCCAATATATAAATACAATTAGTATTTTATTTATATGGGGAAAATCCAAAAATTGTGTTGACATCTTTTGCCTTCAAAAGTGTATTTACACTAAGTATACAATCTTTTGTTTTTAAATATAAATCAAACATATATTTACATATGATTACATTAAAGGCCTAAAGCTAAACTAACCAATAAAATTATTAATTAGCTTAACTTCATCAGTAAACCAGACTAGTCAATAAAAATAAATTCTGAAACACAACCATTGGTTTCACTGATTAAAGCAGGCTTCTCAAGCAGAAAGAACTAAAAACTTATAAACAAATATATACTTATTGTTATCCACAATTCTCAATTACATCCTGCACATCTTTAATATTAAATGAACTCTTAAACAAGTTAATTGTGTCAGAATCATACCTTTTTAATAATAAAAATTCTTTATTTCTTCTTTGAAAGCAATGAAATAAAGAGAAGAATTAAAGAATCTTTATTATTAAAAAGACACGATTCTAAACCAATTAACTTGTTTAATAGTTCTTTTAATATTAAGGGTATATGTGATGTAATTGGGAATTGTGGGTGGTAGTAGTATATATTTGTTATTCGGTTTTTAGTCTTTTGCATTTGAGAAGTCTGCTTTTAGCAATGACACCAATAGTTATGTTATATACTTTATTTTTTTAGCTAGTCTGATTTACTGTTGAAGTTGGGATAATTTTAATTATTTTATTGACTACTTTAGCTTTAGAATTTTAATGTAAACATATGCAAATATATGTTTGATTTATGTTTAAAAGCAAAAGTCCATATACATAGTGTGTGTTAGTGTACTTATGAAAGGCAAAATATATGAACATAATTTTTAGATTTTTTCCATATGAATAAAATCCTAAGTCTGTATTTGCACACATGAATATTTCAACAAAATAGAAGTGCTGTAATTATAATTGAACATTTTTTATTAACACATTTAATAAACTTCATAATATTAATGTTTATATTAGTGATTTTTTGAGTTTCTGGTAATAGTAATACTATTTAATATTGACTTATAATATTATTTAATGTAGAATTTCAAACAATCTCCTTTGATCTGTAATTGACAGCTTTGTTTAGAATTTTTGTCTTTAAAAAATTTATTATTTTTTCCTTACTGGCTTTTTAAAAAGTAAGGGGGGGGGGATTATGAAGTGACTTGTGATGTTGACTTTGATGAAAACAATAATTGGTGGTCAGCTTCATTCAATACAAAGTACAAATTAAATCAAATAATCCATCCAAATCAAAATAAACTGGACTGCTTTGAAATGACAACAACAAATTAACAAAAAAAAAAAAAAGCGTAAAGTCAAAAATTCTTTCTTATTTCTTTGAATTGCCACCACCAGCCCAATACTTGTTTGCTTTGTAACTTCATAAAAAATCAAAGACAAAACATTTAGAATGCAAGGAGATTTTTTTAATTAAACAGTAGCGGTATGGGCAGCAGCAGCAACAACAACAATTATTATTATCATTATTATTCAATTCAATGTTTATTAACGGTTAAATATATAGTACAACAAAGACAAAAAAGTTTTCATTTGATTGTTATTACAACTCAATAACTGTTGAATTGTTTTTTTAAAGCTATTGTTTGACAAATGAAAAATATCAATGTCCATAAAATATTTATTGTAAAAATCTGGCAATCTAACCAATATAGATCTTTTCAAACACTCAGGATGAAAATGAGATATATAAAATAGTTTTGTATTATTACCATTCGGCTTAGGGATTCTATATTGTATCTTCATCTTAACTCAGAAATATCTATTTACCCTTTCACTATCCTTTGCAATATCAACATGTCATTAACAAGTCTATGATTAAACAACATAGATCTTTTCAAACACTCAGGATGAAAATGAGATATATAAAATAGTTTTGTATTATTACCATTCAGCTTAGGGATTCTATATTGTATCTTCATCTTAACTCAGAAACATCTATTTACCCTTTCACTATCCTTTGCAATATCAACATGTCATTAACAAGTCTATGATTAAACAACTTGTTACTTAAATTTCCTGGTTTTTTTTAAAGCATTATCAATTTTTGAAATTTATGTTGAACATTTTGAATCGTATTAATATGAGAAATTGTATCTACATTCCATATAATAGATCCATAATGAAGTATTGGAACCACTAACATTGTAAATAACATCAATATAGTATTTAAATCAAAATTATTACTTATCCTCAAAATAGGATCTAATACTTTATGCATTTTTGTCACACTATAGGAAACATGCTCTGTAAATGATCCATAAGCAGAGAAAATTATTCCCAAATCCTTATGACTAATATCTTGGGAAATATGCTTATTATTTAATGCATAATTACATAAACTTTTACTAGATTTTCTAGTAAATGTTACAATTTTTTATTATCTAGCATTTATAATCATATCATTTTCAATACACCATCTATGTAGACATTCTAATATATCTCAACTCTAAATGATCTGATGAACTATAAATTGTTTTAAATAATTTTATATCATCAGCATAGCAAAGAATATTCTTACTATTTATAAAACAATGCAAATCTGAAGTAATTATTGCAAATAAATAAGGAATTAATACACTACCTTGTGGCACTCCACAAATAGGATAAATACAATTTGACCATTCATCATCATCATCATCATCATCATCATCATCATTATAATAATAATAATAATATTGTTGTTGTTGTTATTATTATTATGATGATGATGATGATTATTATTATTATACAATTTAAATGAACACCACCTCCAAATCTAATAATGTTTTAATTGCTTTTCAAATAACAATGTTTAAAATAATATGGTTAATGCAGAACAAAAAGTTTACTTTTAAATTAATTCCTAACAAGTTAAAGAAAAAAGGATTTCTTATTAATGCATAGTGGTGCAGGAAAATGTTGTTTCCTTTTCATTTTTTAGTTTTTTTAATTCTTTACAAATGTAGTATTCTAAAGACAAAAGAAAAAAAAATCAAAATTTCGAAATCATTTTTTTTTCAATTACAAATAAAAAAAGGTTGTTTGAAATTCATCTACATTTTGTAAGTCAATATTAGCTAAGTAGTATTATGAGAAATCAATCACTGTATTTTCCTCACACACCCAATCTCTCTTCAAATCCTTCACTCTTTCACCCTTTTCTCAAAATCCAATAAGGCCTTGAAAATATAAATAAAAGTTCACAAAATAAAAGACTAGTCAATGAAAACTAACATTAAAAGGTTTTAGATTACACATTGAATTTATAAATTAGGTCAAATTTTACTATGATAAATCATTTTCCCAAAGAAATCTTCAATTGATTGATTAGTTCATGACATAAACGCTTGTTTAAAAAGTCAGTTAAAGAGAAAGTCAAAATGTAGATGGCCAACTAGACCAGTATCCTTATTTTATATATTTTAAAATAATTTATGTCTTCATGTAAACTAAGTTTATGTATTTTATTTTACTTATATATAATTGTGTAACATTTAGTAATATTTTTATGAATTTGTATGTTTTTATTAATACTTAGTTTTGTTAAACTCTTGATAGTGATGACAGTGACATCTATCAACAAACCAATAGTAACTGGACAGACACTATAAGCATATCTTTAATTGTAAATTTTTAGTAGTAATGCTTAATGTTAATAAAATTATTATTATAATATAAGCATATCATTATTTTAATTTTAATTTCTAATGTTGTCATTGTCCATTGTGATATTGTAATTCATTGAAATCGTCTTCATCATCATTATTAATTATTAGTTATAACATATTGATATAGATTCACATTGTGCTTTTTAACTTATAATCTGTTTCTCATAGTAGCAATCTCTCTTTTCTCAAAGCCACTGTGCAATTGAAACTTTATTTTTAGCATCACCTAATATTCATTGATAATTTTAAAAATTAGCTCTAGAATAATGAAATTTCTCTATTTACTTCCACTGAAAGTAAAATTATAAGCTCAATTTAATACTACACTCTTTTAATTCTTTCTTTTTGTTTGTGATTGTTCTCATTAGGTGCTGCTATGAGCATGATAATTGCTATACTAAAAGCTTGAGTAAAAACTGTATGGATCTTTTTATGAAAAAATTTAGTCTATTTAATTATATTGCTTTATATAATTTTGTAATCAATGAAGATGAGACTTGTACTTGTGGTGAGTTTATTTTTATTATTATAATAATCATTCTTAGTAACAATTTTATATGATATGACAATATGCATTTCAGATATTTATGGTTTACTCATTATTTATCTAGTCCCATAATTTCTTTATACTGAAGATATTTAAAAAGACTTTTGCAGATACTATCCAATAACATGTTGGATATATCTTATGGTGACATGTTTGGAAATTTCTGCTGCTACTGCTGTTGCTTATTAAATGTGTTCTGATGGTGATGAATGCACTGATCAGTTTAAAATAACATTTTTCCTATCCCATGATCCTTTGTCACTGTTTACAGGTACCTTTCTGCAATTATTGTTGTTAAGCTTATATAACAACTTTTATTACCTAGATGTATGTAGTGTGCAAATTAGTGAATAAAAATACAACTTACAAGCATGCCACTAAAGTTGGAATCTGCATCCTTATGGAACACAATATAACAATTCTGAACTTTTCGCTGCAGTAGTCAATGCAGTGAAAAGTTCAGAATTGTTATATTGTATTTTATAAGGATGCAGTTGCCAACTTTAGTGGCATGCTTATATGATTTCTTCAAACTTTTTGTTTTTATTCATTGGTCTGATTACATATTTTGTTTGCTCATTGCTCCATGCAGTTTAATGTAGTGATAGAGTGACAGATCTCAAAATTGAAAGATTTCTAAGTTGACTTTCAGTTAAATAAAGTTTTAAAAAATCTCATTTAGTTAATTGAATAGAATTATCATGCTTGATCTGAATGGCATACAGATGCAGACAGATTCGTTATAAGAGGATACCAGAATGCATTGAGGAAAGAACAAAACAGTTTTGTAAAATTACTGCAAACATGGCAGTTCCACAATATGTGATGGATAAATGTAATAACTTAGCAGCCAAATTGTTTTGCAAACTCAAACATAAACTTGCTTTCTTGGTGGATAAACAAGAGATCAACATTGCAGCAGCAAAAAAAGTGTCATTTGTCAATCTCGCTACAAAATCCTTGTTCTCTGATATTAGTACAGTGCTGGATCTTGGACCAAGATTTGTAGGCAGTCAATGGAAACACCCCATGATGAAGGTAGTGGCAAACATAGAGGCGGGATTAATATCTAACTCTCATAGAGATAGGTTCATCATGCTATTTGTCAAAACAATCTGGCACACTCTGATTAACACAATGTTTGATGATTGGAGTACAAAAATTAGGAAAACAAAGCAATTCTTAGCAGATAATGCAATCACCTGTATGAAAGAGGACAAGTGAAACAGATTCATTCTAATGAACAAAAACAAATACAGAGATAAAATTAATTTCCAAATCAACAGGATTTAATAACAAATTGGACACAGAGAAATTCTTTGCTTCATTGCTTTGGATGCACTACAACAAGGTCTTTTTAAAAGCAGATTATTATTGTATTTATCCCTTCTCCTTAAAAACCCCCAGAATGTTTCAAAATGTCAAATTGCATAAACCAAATGTGCCTCTTAGGCTCATGTTAGATTTTGGTGGTGTGCATTACTTTAACACCATTAAATTGCTAAATCATGGCTTACTTATGGCATAGGGTTTAGTGCTTACACAATTAAATCCTCATTTGAGTTTGTGACAAAATTAATAATGCAGTGTTGAAACAGAACTTTAAAATTGCATCACTAGATATAACTGTGCTATACGACTCTTTATCACAAATAGTCTATTAATATAATCAAAACTGAATTAATAAATAATAATTACCTACAAGCACACATTAAGTTCATCACTGAACTTTTGGCATGTCTTGATGATAACATTATGGCAATATTCGATGGAAAATGGTTCCACATGAAAGATGGATGGCCCATAGGACTTCCAATGAGTGGCATCATTTCTAGCATCTTTCTCATCCATTATGAGAATCAAATCCTAACAAATATTACACTTTTGAACCTAGTATATTATATACATGCTACATTGATGACTTGTTTATTGCTGCACTAGAGAACATGACAGTAAATATTCAAAATGAACTTCAAGAACATATGATGCTAACATTGATTACAGTATTGGATGACTAAAAATAAGAAATTAAATACTTAGATATGCAAGTGCAAAGAGATTCTATACAACTTAATTACTATATGACCATCAAGCCTCTGAAAATACAAGGCTACACCCACCTGAATTCAAACTTACCAAGGGTGCATAAATTGGCAGGTCTGGCATCATTCTTATTTAGAAACTGCCATCTTTGTAAATTTGTAACCGACCTCAAAAATAATTTAACACATTATCTAAAGGATTTAACTAACACAGAATTTAAACTCAGAACTATTAACAAAAACATTAAACAATTCTATAATAAACTAAGAACTAACCCAGACAAAGATGATAAACCATGTATATTATTACCTTATATATTCACTTTGTCTAAAAAATTGATCAAAACCTTTGCAACATCATTTAATTTAAGCTTTCACGTACCACTGTGACTAACAGATTAATCAATAATTCCAAAGATAAGATAGTACCTGACCAAATACCATAGCTGGTTTGCAAAATTACTTGCCCCCAGAGTGGCTGTAGAGTGGCATATTATGGAGAAACTCATGCTTCTATTACCATTAGAGTCTCACAGTAGCACTATTTATATAACAGAGTATGAATCAAGTCTAATAGTAGCTCGATATTTTTGAAGCATCAAAAGTCCATTGGCCATATATTCAAACCCATTTCAGCAGAAATATTGTACACTAAATGCCATGATGCTAAATGTAACATAAAAAGGTGTGCTTTATAGCAGATGATCTCAGCACCATCAACAGGAAGGAATTTTCCTTTTCCATTTCCAAAAAATAAGCAGTGTAATTGCATAAATTTGCATACATATAAATTATATATACATTTAACCAGCACATCCATCATACATTATGAATATGGGAATCAGATGTTCCCAAAAGTGCTTAGCATTTATATTTTTTTTTCTTTTATTGTAGCTTCACATAGTTGCATTTTAGTGCAATATAGACATTACTGAATACAAGTGAAGTAGAATTAAGTTATTACATTAATCATTAATAAATTAACCCTAATATACTATACACACTCACACATGTAGGCTATTACAAAAATTAAATCTATATATTGTACATTTGATCCAACCACCTAATATATGCATATATAAAATTACAATAAATAGACCTCTTAATCACTCATGTTAGAAAGCATATATATATATATTCAAAACAATACAATAATTAATACAGTAAAAAATATTTTAAAAACAAATATATACCATAATTTAATAGAAGTACTTTTGACTATCTATGTAATCGTAATCAACTACCTGCAAATTGTACAATTTGAATCTAGTTGATAATGATTACATAGATAGTTTAAAGTACTTCTATTAAATTATGGTATATATTTGTTTTTAAAATATTTTTTACTGTATTAATTATTATATTGTTTTGAATAATTATATATATTTTATTATAATTGGAATACAGACATTGATTAATAATTTATATATATATTATAACCTACGCTCACAACACCGCTCATAAACATCATATAAGTAAATGCCAAGGCGCCAGTTCTATTAATGAATAGAACAATATAACAACATATTTGATATAAATTATTACTGAGACTCTTTACCTATGTCTACATTCAGCTCAGCTCAGTGGGAGGTTATAGGAAGTTCATAAAATATATAATTATAAATAAATGAAAGAAGAAATATTATAAAACATTAAATAAAATATAAATCCTTTTGTTAATTAACTACATGATAAAGAATAACAATATTTGTTTGTACAAACTATTAAAATATCCTTTCAACTTAATTTTTTCCATCATCCAAGTATAATATATATCAGCTTGATATAATTATATCACTAAACAATTCTATGACTTAGCATATCATCATCTAAACAGCTACCTTAATGCCGATCAAGGAATATACAATAAAATCTCAGGGAATTTAAAACAGTTGAATTAAAGAAAATACATTGACCCATAATTTATAATTCTAACTTATAATAAACTGTAATGAGATAAATTGACTAAATGTTTTACTGTGTTTAGCAATTAGATAATGGCAGAAATAGGGATATTTTAATCTCATATCATCATCTAACCAATACATTAACTAGGCAACCCTTCTTATACTTTTATCAAGTGGCAATGTCTCTTATAATGTTTGGAATATTATCAGACACCAGCATATTTGATATCATAGCTATAAAACACTATATTTATTTTGTAATAGATGTATGAAATGTGGAGATGTGGAAATTAGTACCCAAATGTATACAAGAATAACTCAAAACACAGTTTTTTAATAAATAAACAAATCATTTATTACACTGAAAATTTAATTTAATGTAATTATTTTTACAATAAGACTACTTGTCTTAATAATTTAATTCTCAAATAAATCTTTGGACCTCAGTTTGGGATTATCCCTATTATATTACATTATTTATTATTCATACCTTTTTGAAAGCAAAATTAACAAACAAAACTTGAATATTCTGACTTTGAATACCTGTTTTGCTTAAGCGTTTCATCTAAACATAACATTAACTAAATAATGTATCATATTATTAGTACAATAAATATTTTGAGAGGATTTACTATCGATTAATAAAAAAAAATCAAATTAACATATTTGGCCATCAACAAAGCAACTTTCTATAACTAATTCAATAATCATTTTTAATTACATACACTTTTCACGCATAGCAATAAAATCTTATCCATTCTGATGATTGATGATTTATAACTTTATGTTAAATGAATATAATGTATTTTAAAGCTCTTATTTCCTGTTTTAATTTCAATAACATTATACCTTTATATCCGTGATATTGTTTATATATTACGCGTGTGTGTCACATCTTAAGTAACAATAATAGAAAACAATCTTTTCTACACACTATCAATTCATTGAGTAAATATTAAACAATTACTTCATTTCAGACAATGTCGCAAACCAACCAACCAACAAAATAAGACATTAATATTATATCAAGAATTTAATTTAACTATTTATCTGGCCATATACTAAATAACACAGAGCTATATATTTCACGATTATACAAACAAAACGTTCCAAGGGAAATTCACATGAGGAGCAAATAAACTCTTTGCTTAACACTTCAACAATAACTCATCTAATTCTGAAATATGCTATTGGTGTGGGACTTTTTCTCATCACCAGGACTATAATAAAACATCACTCAACTTTGAAACTATCATTTCATACTTCAACAATAACTCATCTAATTCTGACATATACTATTGGTGTGGGACTTTTCCTCATTCACCAGGACCATAAGAAAACACTCAACTTTGAAACTATCACTTCATAATGTGCATACAATATAAAATAGACTCTACTCATGGAAAAATTCTTAAAATATACTATATAGGCAAAATCTCTTATCCCTACAAACATAGAATGCATCTAGAGTAATTTCCATTCCCAAAGCTCTTCTACATATCTAACATTATATATACCGCTGGCAGATAAATACATACAGATAACCTACTAATCCTTTCAATTCTTTAGAATATGACAATATCCGAAATTTATACATAAAATATCTATAAATTGATATCTCTATTAAGTAAATATAATAATTGCGCAAAATAGACATACACACGCGTAAATAAGAATATATAAGAAAAAAAAAAATTCTAAGTTATATACTATGCAAGCAACGCAGTAAATAAAGAATACATTAAAATATAACAATTCCGAATAAACTTTGAGCCATTTTTAAAATTTAATAATCATAAATATTACGAACGATATTTCTTTACCATCCCTGTCCGACTATTTCTACTATATGTTCATTGATTTAGAAGCCACAACTCTCACTTTGAGACAAGAAAATATATAAAATTCATATACACCTCTCTTTACAATATAATGAAAGAAAGAAAAAGAAATACATTTCTTTCCTTTACCTTCTTAAAAGAAACATAAAACATATTTGAATAAAATCACATGTTACCAGCGTATCCACAAATCTGTGAATACGCATTCCGAGACGATCTAGAAGTTTATAATAGCATAAAATTATAAGCAAAACATAATAATAAATATGCCTATCTGTCTATCATATACATTGATGATGGCAAGTAATAAAAAAAAAAATAAAGAAACAAAAGTCATTTGTTCTTTGACTTAAAATAAAAAAAGTTCACTTGCAAAGTCCTTCTCCAGGTTTATTAAACGATACGGAGATAGATTCCAAACTGAGTTCATGTTTATTAAGAATACGAAACATAAAACGAATTTCTGTAGGACAAAACAAATAAATAATCATAATTTAAATTTTGATCTAGTATCTCAAATGTTCTTAGTTTAACTACCATGCTTAAGTAATCAATCTTTATCATGACGGAAATATGAAAGACATTTTCAGCTACAGTTGTACAACAATTATTTAATTCACTCCGTAGTAGTTTTTAAATTAAATAAGCAATTGTTCTTAATAAATTTCTTAAATAGCATTGTTTTTCTGACATTTATAAGCTAGCATACATATAGTTATTTTTAAACATTGCAAATCAATATGTCATAATACGTTGGTAATTCCACAATTAATAATAATTTATTTTATAATGCATCCATATCGAAGAGAACAGAAATATACCGCATTCCTGTCCTTCCATCCGATTTAAGTACATATTTAATAAGTAGTATCCTTTAGTTATTTGGGCTAATTCACATTTTATTTCTTTCATAAAAGCACATATTATTTTAGGAATTCTCAATAAATAAATAAAGTCATTTTTCCGTAAGGAATTTAAGTATGACATAATATATTAACTTTTGTAAAAGCAAGATATAAGATATATTGAAAAATTAAAATAAATTCTGTAAAAATGTTCTGCACACATTTCCAAAAGATATTATAAGATACACATAGATTAGTTATATGATTATAAAGTTCATGCATTCTATCTTCCTTCTAAATGATAAATAAATAAAGTAACGCAAGCTTAATATTATAGATATACATTTTAAAAATAATAATAAGCAAAAGATGATTAATTCAAACATTTAAATGAGGTAAAGAAATGAAAACTGATATACCTTCTTATATTTTTAGCCTTGCATGTTAATTGAAAACTTTTTCCGTACTAGAATTTCCTATGACTTTTCTTGAAGTTTACTTTAAAGCTTTTTTTAAAACCAATTTGACTTATGGAAGAGATATATACTTGTTATAGCAGAGAAGAAGAATATACTGGCTGCAATTATAACAATAATGAGCAATTTTTATTAAAGACTATTTGTTAAATAGATATCTCTTCCTTCCATCAAAAGGTCATCTGCACTCAAAAGGTTACTCCACCTTTTGTACCGGAAGCTAATTTAATATGCAAGAAATCTTCTCTTTAAAAAAAATCATTTTAACCTTCACAATTAAATCAAAAAATAAAAATAAAATAACTTTTTACTAACTTGAAATAAATGAATATTAATTAACTGTTAAACAAAAATGATTAATAATTTATTTAATTTGTAAAATAATCCACTGATCCAAATATCTATTAATCATTGGGAAAAATATATATATATATTTGTTAAATTATTAAAGATAATTATGGCAATTTAAATGTCTTCATGTTAAATGTACTATTGCTTAGTGTTATTAAAAGACGAGAATGAAATGAAACATAATACAGATATACACTTATGCACATACACTTTAATATAAATATTAAATTATCTTGACTAAATACAAATGATCTGTCTATAGGTTAATCATGTTTTACTAATCAATATCTGAACATGGATGGGTGTCACTGAACAATAGATCAGGAAACCATTCAAACAAATATTAGACACTAACATAAAATAACTTTGCATCCTCCCAACGAATTATACTAATTCCTATAATAAATAACCCCTCTTTTTTGCATTAAATACTTCATTAACTACTATAATAATAATAATAATAATAATAATAATAATAATAATAATAATAATAATAATAATAATAATAATAATAATAATAATAATAATAATAATAATAATAATAATAATAATAATAATAATAATAATAATAATAATAATAATAATAATAATAATAATAATAATAATAATAATAATAATAATAATAATAATAATAATAATAATAATAATAATAATAATAATAATAATAATAATAATAATAATAATAATAATAATAATAATAATAATAATAATAATAATAATAATAATAATAATAATAATAATAATAATAATAATAATAATAATAATAATAATAATAATAATAATAATAATAATAATAATAATAATAATAATAATAATAATAATAATAATAATAATAATAATAATAATAAATGCTTATAAAATGGTTAATCAAAATGTATAAGCAATCAACATCTAAAGCTTTGAACAATTTCCAGCAAAATCTTAAGGCTATTTCATTTTTTTTTTTAAATTACAATGCAGTTACCCACTATTGATATATTATGAACTACTTGCTTGTGCCCATTCAGAGGGTCACAAATATATATTATAAAGGTCGGGGATGATGATGAAGTATCCAGTCTTACCGCATCTGCCGACAGAGCGCCACTAGGCTACTTTGAACCTAGAAAATTTATAAAGTCGACAGATACATGCTGTTAAGATCACGACCGTCAGCCCTAGTCACTAGCTCAAGTAGACACAGAAACTTATATATTTAGTAAAATATATTTTTAATAATAATAAAGGCAATCACTGTCAGTATTAATAACACAAAAAAAAAGATTTTATGTATATAATTAATAACGCACAAACTTTTAAAAAATAATTTTTATAACACAGGAAGAAATTTGTTTTATTCTGTTACATTATTTTATTTGTTTTTAACTTTTAATTTTAAATTTTAGAAATGTTGAGGATAGATGAGCTACCCAGACCACGCACCTAAAAGACTTTCAAACAATTGATTCCGGGCTAAAAGTCCGCAGCCACATCAATGCTCATTTCCAGATATATATCAGCAACTAATGCAATATGAACATGTTAGCATAGAATCACATGACAGGAATGTGCATCTGAACAACATGATATTATTGGAGAAAATATGAGCTTCAACCAATATCGGAATGTGCTTCTATCTGGCGAAGAAATCATGTATGTAATAATAAGAGAAAAACGCTACGTATGGACGAGAGAGCGGTCTTATCTTGCCGACATCTTCTCAATCCATAGAACTGGAATGGGTCAATGGCACAGGAAATACCTCTGCATCCATTTCAATGATATGACTACCTCTCTTTGGGGTCATGCATTCAGTTGGACTCGTAGCCCTAGGTGCTAACACACTTCACATTACATTGATATAAACGTCCATATATCTCTCCACCAGCATTGACACAATTATGAAACAAATAGTCTGAAATCAAAACCCTCTTTAAAAGTAACATATTTAAACTAGTCTAGCAGCTATCTACACTCAACTAACATTTAAATCATTTTATTAATTTAATTCAAAACAAAAATCTTTAGTTTAATTAAGGTTTTAAAAATCATTTTTAAGATGACATTTATATTTTAACTTATTTTTTTACTGCAAGTTTATATAACCTGCTTTTCTTTTTAAATTTAATAATGCACAAATAACGATGTGTTTCTATTTTTAAATTTAAGTTTGCAATCGCAAACCCCCACCCTATTACAAACAGATATTAATTAAACATGAATAAACAAAAATAAAATACAATACATTTTTTTTAAAAAAAAGATTACGTTGAAAACTTTAGCTAAGAGTTTAAAATCGCAAAGTTTATAGAAAGATAAAAGTTCAGGTTGGCTCAGAAAGAGAAAGTCTATTATTCATTTTAAAGATAGATAAAGTTCTAAGATTTTAAATTTAACTGTTTATATTTCATTTTATCTTTTGTAAATTATACTTTCCTTTATCCGTGCTCGTTCCTTTGCGATGAAGATCTATGAAGACTTATGACGATGTATGAAGCATTTATGCTGGTTTCTGAAGACGGGATCCGTTGTTCGATCCTGGGATCCATGGAGATGAAAGCTGCCTTTGGCTGGCCATACCGAAGGAAGCACGATGAAGCTGATTACATCTTGGGTGACGGCGATAATAGCTTTTTAAATTTTTATTTCTAATTTCAGCAAATACAATTTGAATTAAAATTTTAATTTTCTAATTCTCCAACTCCCCAACTAACTAATTATCATTTTGGTTTTTCCTTTTATACTCCCCAGGCACCTTATCTCTGGAATGTACAGATTCATCAAACATATTTCATTATTTATAGTTTATTGGTTTATTCTTTGTGTCCAAGGTGAGCTTTTGGGTTTTCCACTAAGGTCTGTGTCTCTATCTCTGGGTGGGAACTCATATATTTCGTAATCATTTCTTTAATTGTGATTTTGCCTCAAGGATCTGTTTATAATTTTTTTATAATTAAAAAAATCTTCGCTATTATTAAAAAGATTTTATTATATATTTTATTTAAAGATTAGAATCTTTGCTTCAATTCTATAATTTATTTATTTATTAAAGCTTATTTTAATATTTAAATCAATCTAATATATTAACAAATTAATAATTCGTTATTTGTGCATTTTGACAGTTTGTTTTTAATTCTGTATTAGATAAAAAAAGTTACTATTAAAATTTGAATGTAACACACATATATATATCCCATTACATATCACCGAACTTATAAAAAAATGATTAAAAAAAAAGATTTTAGTTAGGGTTTGTATTAATTAATAATAGTAATGCGTTAAAGTTCTTTTTTTTTTTTCTTTTCGTGGACGTATTTTTTTTTTGCACAATATTCAAACTATAAGTTTATGTTAATACCAAAAATATATATACTTATTTCAAAAAAAATATTACAAGCTTAATTTTCAAGGCATTCGTGAGTTTACTAAACATCGGACTATAACTTTACGTTAATACAAAAAAATATTTACTCATCTCAGAAAAAATATTACTGGCTTAATTTTTAAAGTATTCATATTTTTTTAAGTTACTAAATCATTCCTTTTCTTTTTTAAATATTAAAGTTACTTAATGATCATTTTTATACCTGACAGTGCTATCTTATCCTAACTTATTCTTACTATAACTATTCTGATGTTCAGGGTGCTATTCGCACTATTTCCTAAACTTATTTTTTTAATATTATATTTCATAAGTTTTCTTTCTTACGTGAATGCATGCATATGTGTGCAATATACATTCTGACAGTACTTTTACATCTACATTATATTCTACAGCTTTAAAATATAAACAAAAATTCATTTAAAAAAACTTTTTTTTACTGGCATCTTTTTTTTTTTTTTAAAAAAAAAAAAAAATTTCAGGGTACTTGTGGTTAATGAATATCATGCCACATGCTGGCAGCCATTTATAACAGGATTTGCCATTTTCCATATATATATTATGCATATATGTAGTCTTGTACGATTGCGTGTATGTATATATAATGATACATGTATATGCGTAATGGTTTAAAAAAATATCTATTCTTAAATTATTCCATTTTACTGTCCAGCATATTTATGAGCATCAATTTATGACCTCGAGCGCCAATCCCATATTTCTATAAGAATTATGCTGGGAGAACTGGAATACCAATATGGAAATGCCCCTGGGCTAGCTCTGCTCAAGGCTGGTGGTAAAATTTACCGGCAGTAGATCTAACTCTCTCTTTTTTTTTTTTATTTAAAAAAAAAACTCATAACATAAAAACAAAACAAAAAAAAAAATCATTCATTTTATATACATTTATTAGCTATGATATTTATGTATGTATAAAAAAAAATTATTTACTTAAGTTAAACTAGTGTCTCTTTCAAATCAAAGATTCATATCAGTTTTCTTTTTTTTTTGTTTGCTCCTTTCTCTTTTTGCCAAAACTCCCACACACACAATTATGCTATTATATGTATTTTGCACCGAAGATTTAATTGGACATTATAATTTATACACTAATAAAGTTCGTAGTAAATAGTTTGACCTCTCCGGGCAAAGAAAATAAATTTTAAGTTCACAATTGTGTTAAATAAATAGTTTTCTCAAATTCGTGGAGTAAGCTTACTAAAAGTGACATATAGATGTAATTAGAAAAAAAATACCTGGTTTTCCCAGGGAATTGATCGAATCCTCTTGGTGAAAATGGAATCTCCAGTCCTTTGTCGGTGAACGAACTTTGTTTTTTTCAATTTTCTTTGAAGTTCGGGTTCCATGGCTAAAGTCTGTTTATTTATTTATTTATTTTCTTTCTCTTCTGGCGATTCAATATTGTTGCTTATTGAGGCGAATTCTCTGGGCTTGACATCCCTTCTCCGTTATCGGCAGCTGCTATACATTCGGGGGCAAATGATTTGGACCCTCTGCACATTAAAGCCTCTACCCCAGCCTGACCATATTTTATCAAAATGTATATCATGTTGACCATCCGCTTTCTTCTACCTCCAAACTTATACTAAATAATTAATTTAACTTTTCTTTTTATTCAAACTTATCTTTCTTGTCACTCTTTTTTTTAATTATATTTCCATTCACATTCCATATGCCTTTGTTAAAATGCACCATAAAAGCTTTTTACACCTATTTCTTTCCAATTAATATTTAATTAGTATTAGACATTCCATGTATTTATAATAATTACTTCCATTATTCTGCAAAATTAGTCTTCCATCTTGATATTTAAAGTTCTTTTGTTGACTTAATATGTATATATTTAAAAGTTTATCAAACAAAATATTTTTTATTTTTATTTTGTGAATTTTTCAATTTTAATGGTTCAAAAACGCACTCACACATATACATAGTGATGTGTATAGCTGGGTTTGGCAAAAGAGAAAAAAATCAGAGCAAGTATATAACCCCCCGTACCTCTTCTATGAGTTTTTTTTAATTAAAATAACTAAATCAATTCTGTACAACCACGCAAATGACCATTGATTGTACATCAAACTGTAAATATTAATTTTGTTAGTAAAGTAATATATATTTTTAATAATACGTTAGTAATAAGATATATATATTTTTTTAATAATGTGTTAAGTATACGAATATGTATTTGTCTAATTATCGCAACAGGGTTTGATTATACCTGCCCTGTTGCAATATGTTTTTGTCTAATTATCGCAACAGGGTTTGATTATACCTGCCCTGTTGCAATATATTGTCTAATTATCACAACAGGGTTTGATTATACCTGCCCTGTTGCAATATATATATATATATATATATTGCAACAGGGCAGGTATAATCAAACCCTGTTGCGATAATTAGACAAATACATATTCATACAACAGGGCAGGTATAATCAAACCCTGTTGCAATAATTAGACAAATACATATTCGTATACTTAATGCATTATTAATATATATATATATATATCTTATTACTCACATATTATTAAAAATATATATTACTTTACTAACAAAATTAATATTTACAGTTTGATGTACAATCAACAGTCATTTGCGTTGTTGTACAGAATTGATTTAGTTATTTTACTCATAGAAGAGGTATGGGGGGTTATACACTTGCTCTGATTTTTTCTCTCTTTTGCCAAACCCAGCTATACACATCGCTATGTATATGTGTGAGTGCATTTTTGAACCATTAAAAATGAATAATTCACAAAATAAAAATAAAAAATATTTTGTTTGATAAACTTTTAAATATATACATATTAAGTCAACAAAAAAACTTTAAATATCAAGATGGAAGACTAATTTTGCAGAACGATGGAAGTAACTATTATAAATACGTGGAATGTCTAATACTAATTAAATATTAATTGGAAAGAAATAGGTGTAAAAAGCTTTTGTGGTGCATTTTAACAAAGGCATATGGAATGTGAATAGAAATATAATTAAAAAGAGTGAAAAGAAAGATAAATTTGAATAAAAAGAAAAATTAAATTAATTATTTAGTATAAGTTTGGAGGTAGAAGAAAGCGGATGGTCAACATGATATACATTTTGATAAAATATGGTCAGGCTGGGGTAGAGGCTTCAATGTGCATAGGGTCTGAATCCTTTGCCCCCGAATGTATAGCAGCTGCTGATAGCGGAGAAGGGACGTCAAGCCCAGAGAATTCGCCTCAATAAGCAACAATATTGAATCGTCAGAAGAGAAATAAATAAATAAATAAACAGACTTTAGCCATGGAACCTGAACTTCAAAGAAAAAAAAACAAAGTTTGTTCACCGACAAAGGACCGGAGATTCCATTTTCACCAAGAGGATTCGATTAATTTTCTGGGGAAACCAGGTATTTTCTTTCTAATTACATCTATATATGTCACTATTAGTAAGCTTACTCCACGAATTTGAGAAAACTGTTTATTTGACACAATTGTGAACTTAAAATTTATTTTCTTTGCCCGGAGAGGTCAAACTATTTACTACGGAATTTATTAGTGTATAAATTAGTCCAATTAAATCTTCAATGCAAAATACATATAATAGCATATATGTGTGTGTGTGGGAGTTTTGGCAAAAAGAGAAAGGAGCAAACAAAGGAAAAAAGAGAACTAATATGAATCTTTGGTTTAAAAGAGACTAATTTAACATAAGTAAATAATATATATTTTTTATACATATGTAAATATCATAGCTAATAAATGTATATAAAATGAATGGGTTTTTTTTTTGTTTTGTTTTTATGTTATGAGGTTTTTTTTTTAAATAAAAAAAAGAGAGAGGGAGTTAGATCTACTGCCGGTAAATTTTACCATCAGCCCTGAGCGGAACTAGTCCAGGGGCATTTCCAAATTGGTATTCCAGTTCTCCCAGCATAATTCTTATAGAAATATGGGATTGGTGCTTGAGGTCATAAATTGATGCTCATAAATATCCTGGGCAATAAAATGGAATAATTTAAGAATAGATATTCTTTTAAACCATTACACATATACGTGTATCATTATATATACATACACGCAATCGTACAAGACTACACATATGCGTATTATATATATGGAAAATGGCAAATTCCATTATAATGGTGACCCAACGAAAGGACATCGAAGAGAAGTAGGTTAATGAGGGAAAGAAAAATATGAAAGAATTTAGCATGATTTTTTTTTTGAGAAAGTAAATAAATGTATACATATCAGTTTTTTCAGATCATTATTGTTTTAGCTAATAACGGAAGTTATATTAAATTGGCAGAGTTGGATGTAGTTAATATTGAGTTTTATAAGTAAAAAAAAAAACTTTTTAAGCTATATGAAAAATACCAACTGAGTGCAGAAGATAAAAGTGATTCATAAAGTAATCAGTTTAGGTTAGACTGGTTTTTTTTTTAAAGAACTTTCAGTTTATTATGGATTTTTTTTTTTTTGTAAATAACGAACATAAATGCTTTATTGTTTGCTATTGATTTTTTTTTAAAAAAAGAAAAGTAATACAGATATTTTAAAAGAAAAAAGTAAACGAGTGTTTTAAGTGGTTAACCTTTATAATTAATCCATTTTAATTAGATACAAAATAATTATTTTGGCTTTCTCTCACTTATTACTATAAGATGTCATAACCAGATAAAAATAATTTATATATATATTAAGTTGATGTCGTTTTAAAAGAAATTCGAGAAATGAATTATATTTAATTTACACCCACACAGTAGCTATGCTTTTTAATATATTTTCACTTTTTGCTTTTATAATCATTCGACAATTTCTGAATTTGAAACTAAGTTTGAAACGAAGGTTTTGAAATAACAATAGTCTATCTGTACTAGTTTTCAAAACAGGGTTTTATAAAAGTGAAACACAAGAGTAAGTCGAAACAACATAATGAAATATCGATTGGTCCACGATAAAATTATAAATATATATACTTAAGAAATATTGAAGGTGTAAGAAAGTCCGGGAAGGGGGCAGCACTGTGCTGTGAGGGTTTGGGATTTCGGAACCTAGCATGTAGAAAAATATATATACATCACATAAAGAGGATGGAGTTGATAAGAATAAAAGTATATGGAGGGAAGAAGGAAGAGACACCAGTAGAGCACCTTAGGAGTCTGCAAAGATACTTTGTGTGTTATGAAACACCAGACAAGGTTAAAACGATAATAGCATCTTACCACCTAGAAGGGCAGGCCATGGATTGGTGGAATTCATTGCTAAACCAACCGCAGACATTTTTAGATTACAAGATAGCCCTAGAGAGAGTTTTCTGGATGAAGAAAGGCAGGACAACATTAGATCCCAATTGATAAGAGACAAGTTTCAAGAGGATGGACTAGAGGAATATGTTCATTTTTTTAGGCATCAAGTAGCCACACTTAGGACATTAAAAGCATGTAATTTGTCAGAGAAACAGATTGTGAAGACCATCTGCAGAAATCTGCCAATAAGAATAAGGTTGATGCTAGAGGAAGAAGGAGATAACCCGTCTAAAGAAATAGACAAGATATTGAGTCAAATGGAAATAAGTGCAGAAATGAGTCGGATTCAAGAGAAAAAGGAAATAGACCAAAGGAAAGACATAATATTCAGACAGCAACTGAACTCAAAACACATGGGGAACCTAATTTGTTCATGGGAGGACCGCGTACCGAGTTATGCATGCCAAACATGTCCGAAAATAAAGATAGCAGCAGGACAGACCGAAGTAGAAGCACTTATTGATTCAGGGAGTCAGGTCTCTGTAATAACAGAAAGATTGTATCATAAACTCACCAGAGAACAACCAAATATACCTATTCTACCATTGAAAGCTGTACAAGTGGCAATGGCCAACAACAGAAAGGTCAAGGTTGAACCCAAACAAATATGGCTGGATGTCAAAATCCATGAAGTAAGTTGCCCCCATGTATTCCTAATCATGAAAAATTTGATTTGTGATGTTTTATTGGGAACTGACTTTTTATACAAATATAAGTTCAAGTTGAACTACGAAAGTAGACAAGCCACGTGTAACAGGAAGGTGGTTGGATTTATAATGGATAGCACAGATAGTTCAATAGGTGCTGTGAAAGTTGTCGAAGAACACAATGACGATTTGATAATGGAAAAAATAGACCAGGTGAAGATAACTGGGGGAGAAGGGAAGGAAATACTAAGAAAGATACTGAAGGAATACAATCAGGTATTTTCAGACAGGCCAGGCGTGATCCCAAGGTTCGAACAAAGGATTCAAGTAAACGAAACACAACCATTTAAAGCAAAATCATACCCAATTCCTCATCAATATAGGGAGCAGGTTAAGGAGCATATAGATCAAATGTTGGAATGGGGTATTATATCAAAAAGCTCTTCGTCTTATTGTAACCCGATAGTCGTCGTCAAAAAAAAAGGATAATTCCATACGGTTATGTCTCGATGCGAGGCAGTTGAATAAAATCACGGTCCCAGATTGTAACATACCACCACCCATGCAAGAATTACTTGGGAGATTTAAATGAAAAATTTTTTTTCAACATTTGATCTGACAGCAAGCTATTGGCAGATAAGGCTGCATCCAGAAAATCGTAAGTATACTGCCTTTAGATATGACAGCTGCTCATATCAGTTTAACCATATGCCATTCGGCCTGATTAACAGTGGGCTGGTTTACTGCGATGTTTGGATCAGGTATTATCTGCTGAAGTCAAGAAAATAGTTACAATGTCTGTGGATGATGTATTGGTGGATGATGTATTGGTGGCATCGGCTACTATGGAAGAACATACCAAAGAGGTGGAAATGTTTTTAAGGGAATGTTGGAATAAAGGGATCAAGGTAAACCTAAAGAAAAGTGTGCTATTTCAAGAGGAAGTTACATTCTTGGGCCACCTTATAGGATCACAGGGTGTCCGGCCACACCCAGATAAAATCTCAGCCATTGAAGGTTTCCCAGTACCTAGGTACAAAAAGCAGATACGATCCTTTTTGGGTATGTGTAACTTCTACAACTGTTTTCAGGAGCAGTTTGCTCAACATATGGAACCACTAATTAGATTACTGA
Source organism: Epiperipatus broadwayi (assembly GCA_028023455.1). Lineage (NCBI taxonomy): Eukaryota > Metazoa > Onychophora > Udeonychophora > Euonychophora > Peripatidae > Epiperipatus > Epiperipatus broadwayi. The sequence goes on along the minus strand of JAQFVV010006219.1, from coordinate 2,075,337 downwards.
GAAAATATGTAGTGTGGGAGTGGGGTGAAAAGAAAAGCCAGGCATTTGAGAGGGTAAAGCAAGGGTTCATGAAACATGTAATGCTGGCTTTTCCCGATTTTGAGAAATCTTTTGTAGTTCAGACTGACAGCAGCGGTATGGGCTGGGGGCAACAGTATCACAGATTCAAGAGGATGGTCAGGTAAAAGTGCTGTATTTTTTAAGTAGGTTGCTCAAGGGTCCAGAACGGCATCACACTGCCACAGAAAAGGGAGCTTTGGCCATTGTTTGGTCATTCCAAAAACTCCGCACATTGTTGTTGGGATCAAAAATAATTGTGGTTATAGATCATAAGAGTTTAGAATTTATTAACCATAGTTATTTGACAAATAGTCAGTTGGTACAGTGGAGCCTATACCTCCAAGAGTATAATTATACGGTAAAGCATTGTAAGGGGTCAGATAACATTGTAGCTGATGCTCTTAGCCGTAACCCAGTGTGTTTGCCATCATGTCATCTTAAAGCTGAAAATTCATATGTGGCAGGAATAGACTTAAGGATTAATGAAGAGGTAGAAAATGACCTTAAGAGATTAGCCCAGTGTCAGAAGGAGGATGCCCAGTTAAATCAAGTAATTGCACAACTGAAAGGGAATACACAAAAAAAAAACAATGATGAATCCAGAAGTTGGATCAACCGATACAAACTTGACCAAGCTGTTCTCCAATACAGAATGAAAAGGGGACCAGATAGTTGGAGACCTGTAATACCCCAGAAAATGCGGAATGCAGTGGTGACTCATGTCCACCAAATATATGGACACTATGGGATATGGAAAACTGAAAAGTGGCTCAGACAGTGGTTTTATTAGTCAGGCATGCATTGGACTGTTGTGAGAATGATCAGGCAATGTGAACTTTGCCAGAAAACTAAGCCTGCTAATAGGAATTATGCAGCCCCAATGACCTCCATAATTCCAAAGAAGCCACATGAGATGATTGTGATAGATTATTATGGGCCATTGCCCACCTTTAATAAAAAAAATACTTATTGGTGGTGTATGTTCTATTCAGTAAATTTGTGGCTGCATATCCCATGACTCAAGAAAATACCCAAAACACCATATGTCTCCTTGAAAAGGAATATTTTACAGTGATAGGAAAACCTCAAAGCATCCTATTGGATCATGGCACAGCATTTATCTCTGGAGAATGAAAAGCATGGGTTCAGAAGTCAGGAATCCAACACATACTGACATCAATTAGGAATCCACAATCGAACCCATGTGAGTGGGTGATGCGTGAGTTGGGTAGGCTGTTTAGGACATACATCCCAACTAATCACCGAGGTTGGGTTAAAAATATTCCAGAAATACTAAACTACATAAATTGGGCAGTTAATGAATCCACAGGGTTCTCTCCTGTGGGGCTCCAATTTGACAAACATGCCCCTAAATTAAATAAGGCCAAAATACCAGGACCAAAGGAAAAACCAATAAATGTGGAGGAGGACCAAAAGCAGACATATCATAAACTTTTGAAAAGGAGTCAGGAAAGAAACAAACATACACTGGAGAGACCTCATCGGTTTAAAGTGGGTGACCTAGTCATGGTGAAAACCCCACATGTGAGCGAACTGGGGAAATTTATCTGTAAGAAGTTTTGCAGTTTGTATGAGGGACCTTTCCCTATTGTTAAGTGTCAGGGGGATAATGCATTCTGGGTGAATACTGGGCAGGAGGTAAAAGGATCATACAATGCTCGTTCTCTCAAGCCTCATGCCGGTATGAACAGTTCATGATATTTAGGAGCCATTCAAATACATAGACCATATTTGAAGGTTTCCGGGAGGGGGGTATGGTTTTATAATGGGATTTTCTGTTTTCCATATATATATTATGCATATATGTAGTCTTGTATGATTGCGTGTATGTATATATAACGATACACGTATATGCGTAATGGTTTAAAAAAATATCTATTCTTAAATTATTCCATTTTATTGCCCAGCATATTTATGAGCATCAATTTATGACCTCAAGCACCAATCCCATATTTCTATAAGAATTATGCTGGGAGAACTGGAATACCAATATGGAAATGCCCCTGGACTAGCTCCGGGCTGGTGGTAAAATTTACCGGCAGTAGATCTAACTCTCTCTCTTTTTTTTTTATTTAAAAAAAAAAACTCATAACATAAAAACAAAACAAAAAAAAAACATTCATTTTATATACATTTATTATCTATGATATTTACGTATGTATAAAAAAAATGTATTATTTACTTATGTTAAATTAGTGTCTCTTTTAAACCAAAGATTCATATCAGTTCTCTTTTTTTCTTTGTTTGCTCCTTTCTCTTTTTTCCAAAACTCCCACACACACACATATGGTATTATATGTATTTTGCACCGAAGATTTAATTGGACTAATTTATACACTAATAAATTCCATAGTAAATAGCTTGACCTCTCTGGGCAAAGAAAATAAATTTTAAGTTCACAATTGTGTCAAATAAACAGTTTTCTCAAATTCGTGGAGTAAGCTTACTAATAGTGACATATATAGATGTAATTAGAAAGAAAATACCTGGTTTCCCTGGGGAATTGATCGAATCCTCTTGGTGAAAATGGAATCTCCGGTCCTTTGTCGGTGAACAAACTTTGTTTTTTTTTCTTTGAAGTTCGGGTTCCATGGCTAAAGTCTGTTTATTTATTTATTTCTCTTCTGACAATTCAGTATTGTTGCTTATTGAGGCGAATTCTCTGAGCTTGATGTCCCTTCTCCACTATCGGCAACTGCTATACATTCGGGGGCAAAGGATTCGGACCCTCCGCACGTTGAAGCCTCTATCCCAGTCTGACCGTATTTTATCAAAATGTATATCACGTTGACCATCCGCTTTCTTCTACCTCCAAACTTATACTAAATAATTAATTTAATTTTTCTTTTTATTCAAATTTATCTTTCCACTCTTTTTTTAATTATATTTCCATTCACATTCCATATGCCTTTGTTAAAATGCATCACAAAAGGTTTTTACACCTATTTCTTTCCAATTAATATTTAATTAGTATTAGACATTCCACGTATTTATAATAATTACTTCCATTGTTCTGCAAAATTAGTCTTCCATCTTGATATTTAAAGTTCTTTTGTTGACTTAATATGTATATATTTAAAAGTTTATCAAACAAAATATTTTTTATTTTTATTTTGTGAATTTTTCATTTTTAATGGTTCAAAAATGCACTCACACATATACATAGCGATGTGTATAGCTGGGTTTGGCAAAAGAGAGAAAAAATCAGAGCAAGTGTATAACCCCCCATACCTCTTCTATGAGTAAAATAACTAAATCAATTCTGTACAACAACGCAAATGACCGTTGATTGTACATCAAACTGTAAATATTAATTTTGTTAGTAAAGTAATATATATTTTTAATAATATGTTAGTAATGAGATATATATATTTTTTTAATAATGCGTTAAGTATACGAATATGTATTTGTCTAATTATCACAACACGGTTTGATTATACCTGCCCTGTTGCAATATATTGTACCAGGTTCGATCCATAGTGACTTCACTTACCCTTCTTGCTAGGTTCTAGCTGGGTTTAAACTTTAATATAATAAATTTATAATCTTATATTATAAATATTACGTGAACGAACCAGCACCTTAGTCAGAGAAGTGTACTCAAAGAACACCTGAATCCAAGCCAGAAGATATATTTATGAAAGGTATCTAACTGACCACCTTTGAAGGAAACAGATTCTTCTTGACTGTTGAATTCAACACCACATTCAAAGCGCTTTTTTGTTTTAGTAGAAACATGGGCACCAGTTACTTATCCAGAGAATAAATAATGTGCTTTAAACAATGGCCACTAATTTCTCAAGATACATCCATGACTAGCTCAGTCTACTGTAATACATTCACAAATTATTGCATTTAGTTAGTGGTAAAAGAATTGACTGACAGTTCAAGCTTTAAGTTTAAAAGACAATTTATTTTTATTACCATTGATTACTAATTTTAAATACTTTTGTAAATCTTATTTAACTAACATAATATTGGTATAATGATCATGCACATATTAATTCACACACTATAATATCATATAACAAAGCATTAGATAATATTTGAAATTTAAAAACACATACATCAATAGTTCATCTATGTATGCTATAGAGTTCATATTACTTGACTCTTGGAGGTTTTACGAATGTGATGGCTACTTTATAAATGAAAATAAGAAAATGTTATTACCTAGGATTTTAGAATGTAGATACTTCTTGCTGTTTGCTGCTTCTAGTAAAATATTTCTAACCAGTTAGATTTAGGTTTTCTTGTGGAAATTTGCTGCTTCAGTGGTACTATTCTTGGAGACAGTTAAATTTTCATGGAGGATTTCCAGTTGTTAGACAAACATTATCCTTTTCCAGGCAAGTTGGATGTTTTTACTGGACTCAGGATGTAGACAGTTGCATGTTTCCAATGATTAGTATGGCATTGCCCTGGTAAACACTAATTGATTGACTGATTGAAGATTGATTATTTGACTCAACTGTTTTCTCAAATGCAATTCTCGATTGTAATCGCAACTGTAATAGCAATCTCAACTAACAATCTGATGAAAAACTGGACTATTTATTAAGATGATGTGTTGTCATTTTGATATCCTCCAGCTATATCTGTTGTCAAAATTTCTTTGATAATCTTTAAATCCTGTTGTTGGAGATATTAATCAGCAGCCATTGCAAATGTGTTATTTTTACATTTTTAATTAATAGCCATCACTGTGTTTTTAAATATAATTTTCCTTTATTTCATTTTAACATGCACATATTTATGCAATGTTTATAATCGCACATATATATTTTAATAACAAGCATTCATCATTTATGCACATGTATATTTTAATCTAAACTCAACACTAGTTTTAAGATTACTTTTTTTTCTTTAACTTAAATAAAAAGAGATTTATATTTTTAAACTTTAAGTTATATTTCAACTAATAATAATAAAAAAAAACTCTTTATCTTCTTTTATAAAACTTCTAGTTTGACATTTCTAAAGCAAATCCCCTCCCCCCTTTTAATTAATTAATTGTAACTTTTATTTTAAAAAAAAACTCTTTGACTTTTAATTTTACATTTTTGAAAACAAATTGCAATAAAAAAACTCTTAAACTTTTACATACTATTTCTTTTAATGAATAATTTTATTTAATAATTTTTTTAGACAAAATTATTATGTGCCAATACAATGTTGGTGCAATATATATATATCATGGAAAAGAAGGGCTCTTTACCCAGAGCAAAACATAAACATCATTGAGCAATTCAAGTATGAATAACAATAAAATCATGGAGGCCAAAACATATATAATAATAATTTCACATGGTGGATAAATATGTAAGATTGCTATATGCAACGCATATCTATACATATATATATATATTTCTTTAATTTCAGATGCTTATGATGCGAAAAGAGTAAACAAATACAACTGCTAACCAATTTAATCCTCTTCTCAAATATTTATATAGTGTAGTGGGATTTACCATTTGAAGAGTTTGTAAAATTTGAAGTAACATTTGTAACTGGATTTATGAGTGTAAAACCAGCTTTACCGGTTTATTATTACTATTTTTAAATATTTATATTTTAAGTTATTAGCTCATAGTTAATCATTAATTACTGACTTTTAACCCCATTACTTAAGCAGAGAAGTAAATATAATCAATACTTCCATATTAACTATACTCTCTCTCTCAGACTGAGATTTTCATAAAAATATTAAAACAATCATCACTTTTAGACCAAGGTAACTTTCTAGCTGAAAGGAACATGAAACATCTCATGGGAATATTTATAACAGGTTTAAACCCTATGGGCACTATCCAGTAACTAGACTGGACTCCAAGAGACAACATTAACATGCTTCAAGCACTTGATCCATGACTAGCTATTAAAAACATGAGATAAGAATTATAGAATATTTAAATAAAATTCTATTTATTCATAGGTAAATTGAGAGAGAGTAAGCAACATAAATGACACTAATAATTTACAATACATTTATTAAATAATACAACATAAATAATAAGGAATATTTAAAACATAAAACAAAATATGAACACTTATTCAAATTACTATAATTTTAAGCAATCATATGCTTATTTAAATATAGTTATAATTAACAAATGACATCTAAAGTTCTATTTAATGATAAAATGTAAACATCCAATATTTGAAATAAGAATTTAAAATTTGTATTAATGACATCAATACATATTTATCTAGGTTTTACTTCAGTATTTAAATGATCACCCCTGTCTTCTGATCCTGTCAGATTTACAATGGACTTCCATTTTATAATACCTGGTCACTTCTTTCTGATTCAGATTACTACTGCAAGGGCTGTTTCCATTGATTTGGTATATCAGGTTAGAACATTGGCAAAAGGCAAGTCAGAGTAATATTACTGCATCTAGCTATTGGCATACAGGAGATGGACAGAGGAAAAATGAACGAACATCCAACAGTGGTCTAGCAATGCATTTTTCTCTTAACATGATCGTAGAAAGATTTCTTCATCTTGCCGGACTTCTTTGTTTTAGTTGCTTGTAGATTTTTTTTCAGTGCTGCTAGCTGACCTTGATTAATTCTCGGGTCAACTATCTCTTTTTTTTACTCTCTTTTATAAAACTCTCTGTATAATAGGTGATTTCTGCTTTTTGTACTTTGATTTCTCCCCTCCTTGAATTTTCATCCACTCTATCAATTCATTTAATCTTTATTTTTAATTAGTGATATTTTTCATTTCCTTATTTTCCATTTTTGATTATATCGAAATTAGTTATGTGTTGTCAATTAATCAGTCTGGAATTTATGTCCAAAAGCTGATTAATCTTTTGCAAATTCTTTTTCGAATTATATGTTAAATTTCTAATTAAAAAGTGCTTACAATTAAAAGTATTTTTGAAAGGATTATATGTTAAATTAAAATACAGAAAAGAAAAGATAGATAAGTTATAATTAATATTTTAACCTATTTCCCAATATTTATACTTTTGCTTTTTATTTTAATTTTTTTTTTTTCTTCGAACTATTAAATATTAAAATATAATTTTATTTTCCTATTTTATTTTTAAAAAATTATGTAACTCGTATATATACACACTTACACAATGTGTATATATGCACATTGTTACAATAATTGTGTGCACATCAACACAAACACACACATATAGAAATGATTTTAAAATCTTCAGAGACATTATTAATTATTAAATAAAAACTATACAATATATGAGAAAAAAAAAAAATCTCTTTTTATCAAACTTAATTTTTGCTAATGAAAACTTTTTTCTAAAAGTAATTAAACAATCATGGAAGTGATTTTCTTTCAAATAAAACTTATGGGGGGGGGGGGGTAAACTCTAATTTTCTTTAAAAACCATTTTACATAGGAAAAAAAAAAAAAACTTTAAGTATTATTAAAACTAACATACAATATCAAATAGACTAAAGATTATAACACATAAACATTAATAATAATAATAAATAGTTTATAAAACAGATTAATGTATAAATATAAAATTGCGTCATTTGTCTTATCTATCATTGGCTATTGGTAATGTCTTATAAAATAGTTCATAAGTAGAAGTTTACCTTAAGTTCCAGAGAAAGGATTGTGAAGGGGATATTATCTGAAAAATTTGAATATTAGATAGATGTACATATGCATATAAATGGAGCTGTTAGTAGTTTCCATGTGAAGTCTTTTATGTGCTAGCTTTCAATTTTGTAGAGAGTTTCACCTGAGATTTTTCTTAATATTGAGAAGTGCATTGATGAATTACAGCTTTGATAATGGCTAGCACTTTATTGGGTATTAGCAATTAAAGATCGACATCCAATGCCTATTGGTTACATACAGGAGAAATAAAGTTTGTTTCCTGGTGTATTAGCTGCTTATCATTATTAACTTAATTACTGGGAAAGGTTCTGGATGCATTATTCTAATCAGGCAAAGATAACAATAGTAAGATGTAGGCTCGGTGACACAATAAAAGCAGAATGACTTCTAATTCTGAACTGATTTTTTATAGCATTAAATTTTTAATTATTCAAGCCCACTTGTTTAAAACCTTCAAAACATCATATGATCATCATTTCATATGCTTACATATGCTGTTAATAAGAGTAATGTGATGTGATGTTATGTGGATGCACTGTATTTCTCATTATATGGAGTCAGGAATCTCTCAGCCATATGCCCAGAGAAACCTGTTAGCCACTTTACCTTCCCATTCCATTTCCCACCGTTTTTACATAATCTTCTCTATTTTCCACAACATAACCTTTGTCAAATCCATAGCCTTTATATCTAAATTCTTCTTATATTTTCCCTAAAACCCAGCATAAATCCCTATAACCTACTTTCTGGATAATCACTTATGTTTATATTTATTTTTCCACTTCATTATTTATACCCTTTCTACTTTCAGGCATTTACATTCAATTAACAGATGCCTAATATTTTCTAGGCTTTCCTTACACAACTTACAGACTAAATCATCCAAATTTTTCCATTTATGTGTATAGTCCCTTGTTGCCAAAGATCCTGTTTGAGCCTTAAACAGTAAACAACTTTCCTTGATATTATCATAAATTAATTCACACCAATATTTAGTTTACTTTTATAAATATTTAAACTCTTTTTACTCTCCATAATAGCTCTTCACCTCTCCCAACTCCCTACTCTTTATTAATGTATCTATTCTTCTATCCCATTCCTTACCACTATAACACTCAATAATTATCCTAACACAATCACCCCACCTTTTGTGGAAGTATACTGACATAAATTCTTCATCCAAATCTTCTGCATACTGTACTCCCTTTCTTACCCATGTTGTTGCATGCCCTTTACTCATAACCCAATTAAATACCATTCTCTCCATACAGTAGTGCCACCAAGTGCAAGCCTTCATAATCAATGAATGCACAAAGGTTTATATATATATATATATATATAGTGCCTACTCATCCAACATCTTCAGACTAGTTTCTAGCTTGTGGCTTTCATCAGTGATAAACCTTGGATTTGAGAGTATTGCACCTAGATCTTAATACATAATGCAGTTGTCCAGAAGTTACCTATTACCTATTTGGTTAATTATCAAGCTTGCAGCAGAAGATAAAAATATAATGTTTCCATCCCAGGCCCACTTGCTTGTATGGACATATAGATCTGAATTCAATTCAGCACCTATACATTTTGGTATCTTTGGTTTTTCAAAAACCACAGTCACCATTATCCTATGGGCAGGATATGTATAAACTATCAAAACATCACATTATAACCATTTCACATGTTTAAACATGCTGATGAAAACTCCAAGCTACAAACTAGTCTGGAGATGTTGGATGGGTAGGCACTAGATAGTGATTTTATGCACAAACCTTCCTGCATCCATAAATTATGAAGGCTTGCACTTGATGATACTACTATATAGAGTTTGGTTGTTACCAATGACTTATTTACCAAGAATATTTAATTAACAAAGCAAGTGATTACCTGTTTACATTTTTAGCTTAGATAAGCCAGTACTTATTTTTATGAGCTTGGATTGAAAATATTATTGTGTTTTCAATTTAAGACTCATGGTTTTGTAGTTAAGTAGAGCTAAAAGATGACTGCTGAAGGGTTGCATTAGATCCTAAGATCTAGGTTCAGTGCTCTCAGATCCAAGGCTCCTCATTGATGAAGACCACAAGCCAAAAACTAATCTGGGCATATTGGATAAGTAGGCACTAGATGGAGATTTTATGCTTTTCTGGCATCCATTTATTACTCTGGCTTGCACTGAGTGGCAATACTATATGGAGTTTTTTCCTGTTTTAATAACTATTTTTATTCCTGCAGTTATCCAAATTTCTTCATTTAATCAATTTATCAAACATTTTTAATTCATATAAATATGTAGATTTACAGATTAGTTTAAAATATTAAGACAATAAGGCTTAATAAAAAAATTGGATTTTCTAAGAGTTTTAATTAATTAAAAAAAATTAAATAATTAAGAATTGATACAAATTTTGTAGATTAAGTATTGTCCCTGTGATATAAATTTTAAACAAATTTAATAATTTTAGTTACAAAGCTTTCTTTTTTTTTTTACAAACTAAAATTACATTGACTATGTTAATTATAAATGTAGACCTTTATCAATGTAGACACATATATAATGCAACCATAAAAAACTTAAAGATCTGAAATTAAGTTTATGTTTTGCCAACCATGAATTGTTTTAAAATAGTTATTGAGATAGAAAAGTTCTATTACAAGATAGATAGATAGATAGATAGATAGATAGATAGATAGATAGATAGATAGATAGATAGATAGATAGATAGATAGATAGATAGATAGATAGATAGATAGATAGATAGATAGATAGATGGATGGATGGATGGATGGATGGATGGATGGATGGATAGGTAGGTAGGAAGGAAGGTAGGTAGGTAGGGGGGTAGGTAAGTAGGTAGGTAGGTAGGTAGGTGGGTGGTGGGTGGGTAGGGAGATAGGGAGGGAGGAAGGTAGGTAGGTGGTTGGGTGGGTTGGTAGATATGTAGGTGGGTGGGTGGGCGGGCAGGCGAGTGGGTAGACAGACAGACAGACAGACAGATAGATAGATAGAAAGATAGATGGATTACTTTAACATGTATAGAATATATAACTGAATCTCTAATTAATTCATCAATAGCATCTATTTGCTTAAACAGGAGGAATCCTAAAAAGTTTACTCACCACTAGTTTTGATATATAAATGAACCTCTAATTTATTCATCTAAAACATCAAACATCCATCCATCCATAATCTCATTCATCATACAGATTTACTGATCATCAGCTCTGATATATGAATATGATTTGCACATAGTTAAGTTTATGCTTTCAAGATTAGTGACTACTTTTTCCAGTGTAAGAGAATGAAGTGAGAAGTATAAACTTAAAATAGATAATTAAATAATATGAAAGATTTTAACACTTTGTTCATATTTATTTTGTTTTATTTTTAGGGGAAAATTTTATTTTAGGACAAGTGGAAGGAATTTTGGCAGGACCAACATGTGCTTTAACTATGTGCCAGTGTGACTTTACTGCGGCCAAATGTTTTTCCAAACATCCTTACAATCCTGCATTAAAAAATAAATCGGTCATTTTAGAGTTTATCTCAAAATTGAATCCTTTGAAATGGATTGAAAAAGGATTGTTAGAATTTCAGAAACTATAACATATTATATAACAACAAAAAAAAAATCAGAAAGTCTTTAATAATTGCATCTAGTAAATGAGAGATTTTACATACGTGTTTGCTTTATATCTTTATCTGTGGATTAATGGAGGTTTCTTTTTTTACTAAATTTACTTCATTGCAAATAAAATAATACTATATATATATATAGTCTGCATTAAGAATAGGTTATATTTACCTGTTTAAAAGATTTATTTAACTTTTTTGTATCAATAATTTCAATCTCTGTGATCAAGTTGCAATCTTTAATGTCTATATAAATATATAAGACCATTAATAAAGGCGGGATTCCACCTTTATTGTTAAAAGAAGGTTGCTTTGACAACAGTTTGAAATTGTTGATTGTTATTAATTTTGGGATTATTTAAGTGTTGACTGGTTTTTAATTATATATATATATATATCTGTATGTGGAAAATTAAACTAGAAATGTGCATACAATAATAATTATAAGTCAGACTTACTAAAGTCATTTTAAAAAACTTGTAAAGTATGTTTTCTTTTCTACTTTAATGCTAATTTATTAATTAGACAAAAAATTATCTTCTTTTATCTAACTTTCCATGTTGTTGATATACACATTCAGAGTTTATTTCTTTATAAATATATATTGTCAAATCTATATATTGAATAACCAGTATTTATTTTGAGGATTGTTAAAATTATTAGAATATGTAAATACAGCTGCTCCTTGATGCTATAAAAAAATTAATATATATAATGAAAAAGCTTTGTACTTTACATTGGAATACTACCAGTAGGCTCATTTAGCAACTAATGAATAGTATTGAGCCAGAAAACAATTGTCTGCAAAAGTTGATTTGTTGTTTGTTTCAGCATGATGTTATATTTGATAATTGTTGTTTCCAGTAAATTTATTGATTAGAATCTAAATATGGAAGACAATCAAGATTCATCCAATTCTTCTGATTCTCCTCTCAATTCTTCATTTGAAGAGAATTCTGATGTACAGTTCTAAATTGTCACACAGTAATATCATGGGCAGCTGTCAGTCTCATGATATAATCACAGATATTTTTAAATCAAGATCTAAACCCAAAAAGACCTGATATGCAGAAGTATATATTTCTAGAACAAAAAGAGAAAATGAAAAACCTTCAATGACCAGTAGTTCAATTCAGACTGAAAGAAAGAACCAAATTGGTAGAAAAAGTAAAAATGTAACAATTAATGAAGAAAATCAGGAGAACAATAGGTTAAATTCTAAATGTATTATAAAAATTAACAAAACATCCAAGAAAAAAAATCCATTTCAGAAATTTAAGACTCTATGTCAAAATGACAGTGAATTACCTTTAAAAGACTGCTTCCGAAGCAAATCATTAAAATAAGACATCATCATCTTGCAAGAATAAAATTAATTGTAATGCAATTATTCACAATAAGAACATAATTTTGGCATTTATATATTTTCTAAAACCACTAAATATTTCGTTTTAATATTTGAAAAAACCAAATCACTAATTAAATGGAAATAGATAATTACTTACAGATTAATATAATTAAAAATAATTAATTAGACCATAAATATTTATTTATAAATATGTGTGAGAGAGTGTGTGTGTATAAATATTGAAAGTTTTTATGAGATAGTCCATGTATTTTCTATTAAACATTCAATTATTATAAATAAATAAGCAGCCAAATCCAAAACTGGATTGGTAAACTGATGCCACATCATCTAGTAATAGTATTTATTTATTTGACTTCCAACAAATTTTATGTGCAATCCACTTTTAGCTTCATTATCATCAACAACCATTATCAATTCATTGCAGGATGAAGGTCTCGCCGAAGTTCAATCTATCTCTGATCTCTTTTCTCCATATTACTCCAGCGCATTTTCTTATTTTATCCACCCATCTCACCAGTGGTCTTTTTTTAAGTCTTTTATAATCTCTTGGAATCCAGTTTAAGATTTCAACTGTCCATCTGTTATCATTACTTTTAGCTTATTCCCTAGTTTTTAAATAAGTGGGGGCAGGCATTATTATTTTCTCAATATATTATAAATATACAGTAAATTAATTTGTCATAAGAGCAACTGAAAATAATAATGTACGTTTTTCGATATTGATTTAGCTTTGTTTCACGACTACACTTGATATCAGCTTGCTTGCTTTTTTTTTGCTGCGATTCGTTCTATATATATCCAATGCCTCACAATTCATGATTTTCTCTCTTGACTATTAATCATTCTCAACTGACAATTAACTGCACTGTTACCCACAGTATTCTGTACTGCTTTAAAATTGAAAATAACAATATGTGTTTCTTCAAAAAATATATATAATTTACCAATATCTTTTTTCGATCAATTACATTTACACTCTTTATAAGTTACAAATTAAAAAAATTTAGATAAGCAAAAATAATTTAACCTGAATTTAGTTATATATATATTAATTTTAAACTTTAATTATATTTACATTGTTGTACTTACAGGTCCGAATTTTAAACTTCAAAGCTATTCATTTTTACATAAATCAACTATTTTTTTAAAAATAAATTTACAATAAAAATTTTGTTTCACAATATCTTATTTTCATATATTATCTAGATACCATTTAACTGTACTTTAATATACTTGTTATAATGAATATGACCCATCTATTGATTGAACAATCTCCAATTTAAATTCAGTATGGCTTTCATGTTTTATTCTATACCACTAAAAATTTTGAGTTTTACCATTATTATTTTATTATCGATCATCTTCACTCAACTTTGCTGACGTAATATTTAAATTTCGATCTTAAAACCTGTCTAGATAACTCACAGACTCATGAGTTAATTTGCCTTATGACCTATACAATCTATCATTTGCGATGCGATAACTTTGACAGCTACAGTATATTAATAATGATTATTTAATCAATCCAAACAATTATTTTGTTTGCTAGAATGCATTATTATCACTTTGATGATGTACAAAATTTTATTATATAGTCACATTCTGTTTTATTAGTAATAGTATTTTATTATTGTACGATTTTTCCAATCTCCATGTTTTTTTCTAATCTGGATAAAACTACTTAATTTTACTTGTTTTAACTTTTGTTTAAATAATATAACATATATAATTTTATAATTATACTACACATATTTACTTTATTGATGCAAATTTTGTAGCATTCATTTATGAACAATAATCATCTTTCAATAAATGTTTATATAATTATTAATTATTTTTATATTAAAAATTATTAAATTTTGTATAAATTTTAAAGTTAATAAAGTGTAAACATATCAATAATATTTTTAAATATTCATCCTTTCTTACATCAAATGGCTCATTCTTTTTCTTTTTTTTTTAATTTTATACTCTCACATACAGTACCATTCGAGTCTACGCCAAATTAACAATGCAAGGGACTCTTTTTCATTAAGTATACTTTTAGTTTGAAGACACTAAAACTTTTATAATTAACAATTCACATTTTATGCATGAAGTGAAGGTAGTCAAAATAGGGCTTTTTATTAGTATTAATAATCAAATTTAGTAAATCTTTAAGGCATCGAAGTTCCTGATTATACTCTTGCATTGTCTCCTTTTTATAATCACGTTCTCCTACATTTTAAATGTACAGAAATAAAAATGTTATTAAATTAGTGCATTCAACTAGTATGGTAAGATAAGTCATATATCAATAAAAACATGGTAGTGGTTATGATATTTGGAAGTCTGTATAGAACTTAGCCTATGTGATGATACCTGATTGGCTAAAATGTATTTTAAAAGCCATTAGCATAGTGTGTCCAGTGACAAATATGTATTTTAAAGTTTAGAAATTTGTGTTTCTAATTCTAAAATTTCCACAAATATAAAATTAGAGATCATGAATAAAAAGAGACAATGTAAAAATATTAGTGTTGCATTTACAATTTATTAAATTTAAATCAAAAGTTAAATCAAATGTAATAATTTCACAAACAGTTTATATTCATTCTATATTAGAACCATCTAGGGTAAGCTTGTGTAATCATTTGACCCCAGATAGTAAAGATCTCTGAAATCCTCCATTTTTAGATTATTTTTATGGCTTCTTCCTTCTTCAGTGAAGACCATTAATAATTATTTGTATATGTATTATGATATTTGGGAAATTGTAGAACTGCGGTAGATCTAATAGATTTGTACAATTCAATTAATAAATTATAACTCAGGTACTTAATAAATTGAAGTCCTGATTTAAGCATGGTGAGCAAAGACTGATTTATATAGATATAAACTCTAGGCATAAGTGTACACTTATGCTTTTAAAATTTATGCCTATAGGAGAGTGCAGCTTTAATGTGTATGCTCTGAAGAGATACTCCTTATTTATAAGATTACATATGCATGTGCATTATATAAATAACGGATTATATTACAGTAAATTCTAAATTCATTTTATATTTAATTGCAGATGATTAAAAATGAGATTGTATCTCCTGCAGTATATCTACTAGTTTATGCAATTCTATTGATAAATTATAACTCAGGTACTAAATAGATTGAAGCCCTGATTTAAGCTCAGTGAGTATAAACTCTAAACATAAGTGTACACTTATGTTTTTAAAGTTGATTCTTACAGGAGAGAGCACAGAGATTTTAAGTGCATCCTGTGAGAAGTTACTCCTTATTTATAAGATTAAATATGTAAATTATAAAATTTTAGAAAAAGTATATAATTCCAACAATTAGTTATACTTATCTCAGTGCATATTTCATTTAGCTCAATTCTATCAAAAATTGTATGTGAAAATAAATGAAGTATTGGAAAGTGAAGAAAGAATGAATAATTGAAATTACCTATCATTCCGTTTTATGCAAACAGCTGTCATTAGAAATAGGCAAACGCTAGATTAAGTAATTCTTGGAATCATTCGAGTAACATAAATCTTTGAAAAATAGTTTTAAATGAAACTAAATGGTTCTAAAAAGAATAGAGACACTAGAAATCCTGATTTTATTGATAGAACAAAAAGAGAAAACGTTTGGATATTAAATCTCATTGAAAATAAAAATGTTAATAAAAATAGTTTTAAGAACTTTATCTTTGCATGAGATATTAATAATGTTAAACAAGTTTCTATGGCTGAAAACCAGTCAGGGAAGACAGAAAACAGCCTAAGGAATATTATAGATACAAAAATTAATCATAAAACTAAGAAAGAAAGAAATCCTAGTGTTAAATTGTTCATAGGAATAAAGTTATGATATCGTTGTGTTGAACAGGTCAAATAAATTATTTTGTATTTTAATTCGAGCTCAATTTTAGAATTGAACATTATAGATTATGACTTAAGCTATCTTCCTACATAAAAATCAAATTTCTCCTATGATCACAACAGAAGTTATTAGCCCATTTTGGATGTGATTGGGGCATGACAAAAAATAAAATAAAAATTTTCAAATCAACACAGAATTACAACGAAATGATTCCTCAGCAAAAAAAACAATGATTTAAAGGGAAAATTAATACAAATGATGTTTTAGACCTAAACAGAGACATTGAAGCTACAAATGATTCATCCTCTTTTAATTATTTCAAACTTTAACAATAAACTTTCAGATTATGCAACCGAATCCTTGATTCCCAATCAAGACCTAGAATTCAATCCAAAGAATCAGAATCCAATTAGTATCAACAAATAAGAACCACAGTGAACCCTGAGGGACTTTATAGTTAGATAGATTGAACAGGTATTGTGAACATTTGCAGACACAGGAGGTTGATAATGATTACAAACAGACTTTCAGCTCTATTGACCTCAGTGTGCAAGGTGATGTGGACAAATGGTGTGTATTCATGGTGTGCAAGTAAATCTGGCTTGATTCCAGACTACAATGAATCCAAGTGTTGCATTGGTGGGCACAGGTCTGCACTCCTATTCTTTTCTTCAGGTGTGGTAGTTGTGGTCATGAGGGCTTGATATATTTGTGAGGGCAGTCAGTGATCATTGACAAGCCCAGGGATGCCTGCTGGGTGGGTGAAAGTCACTGCCTTCCATTGAACTTTGCCCTAAGAGGCTTCTGCACCCCCTTGATGGATTGTTTATTAGGACAGGTTGATTTGAGCTCATTATTTTTTTTTTTTTTTCCTTAGTTAACTTTAAAATAAGAGTGTTTGTAAGGCAGTTGGTCTGATTTGGGTCACCACCAATTTTTTGTAACTTTGATGGAGTCTTTGCTGCAATAATTTTGTGGATATGGGTCTGCACTCCTCTTTTCTTCCTCAGGGGTGGTGGCGGTCATTAGGGGGATGGTTTATTGGTGCAGGTTATTAACAATTATTGCCACTACCTGGAAAACCTGCCAGGAGGGTACCTGGTCAAAGTCTCGGCCCCATTCCTGCTCTGGTCAGCTGCTGTGCTCCCTTGATAGGTTGTTTTTGGGCAGTGCAGATCTGTGCTAGCTACATGTTAGATTTTTTTAGTTGGCTTTCCAATTCTGGGCAGGTAGACTGAATGTGGTCTCTGCACATTTGGACTGTTAATTGGGAGACAGAGGTATCTAGAATGGTCTTGGCATGGCTTGGCTGTGGGTCAAGAATTTATTGTTTAATGGACTTGAGCCTTGGACCTTGCTTCCTGTTGTGGTGGTTGGTGCAATGCTGGACTTGTCCACCTATTCAGCTGAAGCATTCGGGTCTTTGCTTTGGGGCCCCAGGGGTGGGATCATTGGGTGATGGATAGCTTCTCAGCAGCTGGGCCATGTAGATTCGTGTATAGATACTCATGTTCAGATACACATTAATCAACATTATAGCAACCCTTTTATGGATATAATCAATAATTGTTTTACCTTGTTTGTTACATTGAACACTTTGTAATTCTCAATGGGTAAGTTGTACCCAAAATTTTTGTAATCTTTTTACTAATAAAGGTTACTTTTGAAAATAATATGTAAATAATATTTATTTTCAAAGCGCAGATGATTTGAAATTAACTTACGAGAGAGTGCAAGTCTCTCAGCGCTTGTGATTATTAATAGCCAATCAGATCGTAAATACTGGGACAACGATTTAACAAGAAAAGAGTGGTAACCACTCTTAACTTTACTTGTCTGTCTATATATCCAAGCCAGTCCAAAGTACTTATATCTGAAAGTGTGAATATTAAATACCTTCACACACTACTCACTGACTTCAAATTACAAACATACAGCATGAAATCTTTAGATTCACTATGCAGTAGATTATCGATGTTATAAATTGCAGAAATATATGTAAATAATATTTATTTTCAAAGCGCAGATGATTTGAAATTAACTTACGAGAGAGTGCAAGTCTCTCAGCGCTTGTGATTATTAATAGCCAATCAGATCGTAAATACTGGGACAACGATTTAACAAGAAAAGAGTGGTAACCACTCTTAACTTTACTTGTCTGTCTATATATCCAAGCCAGTCCAAAGTACTTATATCTGAAAGTGTGAATATTAAATACCTTCACACACTACTCACTGACTTCAAATTACAAACATACAGCATGAAATCTTTAGATTCACTATGCAGTAGATTATCGATGTTATAAATTGCAGAAATATATGTAAATAATATTTATTTTCAAAGCGCAGATGATTTGAAATTAACTTACGAGAGAGTGCAAGTCTCTCAGCGCTTGTGATTATTAATAGCCAATCAGATCGTAAATACTGGGACAACGATTTAACAAGAAAAGAGTGGTAACCACTCTTAACTTTACTTGTCTGTCTATATATCCAAGCCAGTCCAAAGTACTTATATCTGAAAGTGTGAATATTAAATACCTTCACACACTACTCACTGACTTCAAATTACAAACATACAGCATGAAATCTTTAGATTCACTATGCAGTAGATTATCGATGTTATAAATTGCAGAAATATATGACAAGTAAAGTTAAGAGTGGTTACCACTCTTTTCTTGTTAAATCGTTGTCCCAGTATTTACGATCTGATTGGCTATTAATAATCACAAGCGCTGAGAGACTTGCACTCTCTCGTAAGTTAATTTCAAATCATCTGCGCTTTGAAAATAAATATTATTTACATATATTTCTGCAATTTATAACATCGATAATCTACTGCATAGTGAATCTAAAGATTTCATGCTGTATGTTTGTAATTTGAAGTCAGTGAGTAGTGTGTGAAGGTATTTAATATTCACACTTTCCCCCTTTCTTTTCCCCCCCAAAAATAAATTCTTTTGTGTGGGTTAAAAAAAAAAAAACAAAAAAATAAAGAGAGTTTTCCCCTCTTTTTTTTGTTAAATTTTTTTCCCAATATTTACAATTTATTTGGATATAAAAAAACCCAAGCGCCGAAAGACTTGCACTCTCTCGTAAGTTAATTTTGAAAATAATATAAATGTAAATAACTATAATAAAATTCAAGAGTGAATGAATAGTACATGTCCACAATTCCTTATAATTAAGATTATAATATGCATTTGGTATCTTACTATCATTTTGGTTATCAAAAATTTACCATCTTCCCTTTTAATCAATATATTAAGCATACAATAACTTGACCAACCACTTGATGTTTTCTGATAAACATAAGCACCAGTACCATAATTCAGTATGAATAAAAGACCAAGATATCAAACCTCATATTGGACTAAATAATACTAGTAGCTACATCAATTATACTAAAACTTCTCTGCAAAAAGTATTACACTTTGCTGTCACTCTATCTAATGTCTTATTGGATATAATGGCAGCAATTAATGGACTCATTCAAAAATTTCCTCCAGAAGAAACAACTAATTACACTAGAAAAAAAAAAGAACATTTGAGAAGCAACAGCATGCCAAGTAATAAAAAAGTACTTATTAAAATGTTTCAAACTATACAAATTATTGATCATTTTCTATGTGGCTCAAAAGCAACGATATTATTGTAATACATATTATTGATTATGACAACAAAAATAAAAGAGCTGCTCACAGCAGACCACAAATATGAAAAGTTCTATACGAGCTACCACAACAAAAAACCATTATTTAACAAGCATTGCAGATATTTCATTGATTAAAATTTTTTTACATATTTGAGAAAATTTTACTTCTCTGGGATAATCTATAAAAATCAAGGTCTCTTCAGATTTTTTTTATCACTTACAGCATTATCTAAAAATATGAAAATTGAAAAAACTAACATAATAGTCAGCTTTCATGTGAAAAATGTATTCACAAATGTGTCTAATGATCAACATTGTCTATTATAAAAGATTAAATGAGTATAATAGCTTACAAATTAGAGAAACTCTTTCTATTGATAGTATTATGGAACTCAACATTAAAACCATCGGTTATGATAACCATTTCATTTACTTAAACATGCTATTAATAAGAGTTCCAAACTCTCTATATAGCAGTGCCACCAAGTTCAAGCTTTTGTAATCAATAGATGCAAGAAGATTTGTGCATAAAATTCCTATCTAATGTCCTACTCATCCTACATCCCCTGGGCTAATTTCTAGCTTGTGGCTTTCATCAGTGGAAGCCTTGGATTTGAGAGCATGGCACCTAGATCTTGGGATCTAATGCAACTCTCCAGCAGCCACCTTTTAACTAGTTGGATAACTATAAAGCTAAGAGTCCAAGATGAAAGCACCATAATATTTCCACTTTAAAATCATTTTTTGTCTTTGGTTTTTAAAAACCACAGTTGCCATTGCAGAATATGTATAAAACCATCAAAACATCCCATGATCACCATTTCATATGACACTTCTAAAATATACTAATAATAATCAAAATAGAATGGTTTACAAGATCTCTGCATTATGACTTATTGATCTAACATGGGGCATAGAAATAATAAGTTGCCGTATTGATTGCAATGATAGTGTTAAAAAGGATTTTGGTCCGTCTTTGGACTAAGAGGCTTCATCATTTATTTATAAGTACAAAAGTAGGCCTGCACCTATGACAGGGTGGTCTTTGGAGAGTGATTGGCAAGGATGCCATGGTTCAGGTTTTCTTATGTTATCCTATGCAGAGCCTCAACAACCTAATGTCCTGGGTTCGGTGCTTCCAAACCCATTATGGAATGTCATACGAAGAATAAATCCAGAAACTGTGGAGAATAATTATGACAAATCAGAATACAAGATTTGTAATGTTATCATGAATAAGCAACACAAAAGAAGATTCAGGTCTTTAATGACATTGATATATTAACTAAAATCCCAAATAAATTAATAATATCGTGCTTAATGCCATGATGAAATATTAACCCATTCTTAAATTATGCATATGACCTTGACTAAGTAGAATGTCAGAACAAAAAGGGCAGAAAGTATTATTCCCTTTAGTTAACAAACCCAAGTATGCTTAAATGACAAATATATAACAAATTACAACTCTCGATGGGTGATAAGCAAATGATTAACTATCAGATATGAAATATGGTCATCGAATTTCACTTTAAAGAACATGAAATATATTTAAATCAAGTGTGTTAAGCACAGTAAAAAAATTTACCCGATAATATCCCATAATATGATGGCTTGGTAATCTTCAATAATATTCAATAAGCGAACCTTCATTTAATATGAAAACTTACATTTAAATATTTAAGCATCCCATAATATCAGGATGGTGGCTAAAATAATATAGGTTTGCTAGATTGAGTCATTAGCATATTAAATCAACTCAATATAAAATACATAATTTAAAATAAAATAAAGGAGGTTTGCCACACAAAACAGTAAAGACATAATTAAAGCATGAAAATCTACAAAATATAATTACAGATTTGAAAATTATACATCTAAGCTAATATTTACAGAAAGGAGATTCATAAATTTGAAAGTGAGAGAGAGTTATTAAGATTAATACAATTACGATAACCGAGATTATATTCAGTTATTAGATAAAATAGAAGGTTACATTATGGTTATAAATAAAATTACAGTGAAGTGAAATAATATTGAGAATTCATTTAGTGGCATAAACAGATTACCTTCCGATGACTTGGTGGCCATTTGATTGACATCACAAGGAATAAATATGGAAAGCATGGTCAGAAATACAGAGTTTTTTAAAATTTTACTTCATAATTCAGTTAAGGCAATTTTTAAGCAGTGATGGCATGGCAGGAGGATGATCTTAAAGATTGGGAAAGTGAACTTCTTCCCTCTACTTAGCGGTCATTTTTCAAAAATTGGGTTGACATGGATTCAGTTAGCAATGCTTCTCTAAAATTTGTTCTCTTTTTTAGCTTAAAATTTGGCAGTATTTATACAATATTAAACCTTGAGGCAACTGGATATGTATTATCCAGCTTGATTTTAGCTACCATTGTTCAATTTTACAGTTAAAAGATGAAAACAAGATAAGTTCTGGAAAGTATTGTTTCAATCTCTTTCTGTGTTGTAAATAGATTTAAAAAATATGATTTCCATTAAATTTGCAAATCATTGAAAATAATAAATGGAGAACAACATTTTTCATCAATTAAGGTACGTTCTTTTGTTTTATAAAATTTAAGTTATGATATTTACTTTCCAGAACTTTTTCTGGTATTGCATTAGTTTACATTAATTATAGAAACAAATAATAAACATAAATTAATACATATTATACTAACACAAATAATACTATTTTCTACATCTGTAATACATATACACAATAGTCATCTTTCTATAATTAAGGGAATTTAAGATTTCTGACTTAAAATCTAATTAAAATTAACAATAATAAAAATAGTTAAATATAAACATTTAGATAACAGGGTGGAGATCATAGCGTGTATATGTGTGTACTTACTTTCCCTGATGAAATAAATATAAAAATGTGACTTATTTTAAGGTTACTAATGTCACCAGACAACGAAGAAAAATATGTACTACAGATTTTATCACTTCAGTAATATCAAAAATAATTGAAATAAAGTCAGAGAAGATAATTCGTTAACTATCTAGTTTGATTATCATGAATAAGTGATTATCTTTATTTAATTTGTGGTTGTTTATACTATTTACCTATCACATTCTTAGGCATATATTATATGGGTAACATGATGTTATTCAGAGAAATATAGTTGTAACCATCACATCTTGATTAAACTAAATAAAAAACCCAACTAGTAGTAAGATATAACCAACTAACTCAGTAAAATATAGATAAATTATGTAGACAATATAGTTTGATAAATTAACAATAAAACATAAAATCAATTCAAATAAAATCAGTATTAACCACACATATTTATTAGTTTTATAATTAAAATACGTTATACAATATAATTATTGCTTTTAAATAATATTAACAATTATTAAATAAATAATCCTAAAAATTTGGATAAGATTAAGTGATAATTATTCAATTTAAAAGTTTTTTTTTTTTTTAATTTTTGACATTTTAAAAAAAAAAGTAAAGTTATTTTGCAAATTTTTAAAATATTAATTCTTTTGAAAATAATAATTAATGAACCAAGTTTCTTTTAAAATAAATGATTTAATTAAACTTCACTTGTCAATATATTTGATATGTACACATTTAATTCAATAAAGCATTAAAATTATTTTATAGTTAAGAGATGTTACATGTTATGCAATTGGAAATAAACTGCAAAATTATACTTATTACTAGACAAATTTACTTGTCTAATTTCAAAAGATCCACTTAAAAACTCTATCCTCTATTATAATTATTTTTTCCTTAGCATTCATTCTATATGTTCTCCAAATTTATGTGCCGATTTGACTTTGATATAGGCAAGTAGAGTTGTATATAGCTTCAAAGTATCGTTTTCTAATGTAAAATTATCAGTCGCTGGCAAAAGCATAATTAGTTGTAGGAATAGCTATTATTTTATAATCCATGGGTAGCTGATTTAAAATTTGATTGTTTAATCATCTATGATCATATAAAATATTTTATTTAAATGTAGGACAGATAACAGTACCTAAAAAAATGTTATAAACTACATTTTTGAAATTCATTCAAATTCAACTCAAAACTCTCACTGTCTAAATTATATAAAGAACAGAGACAACAAGTCAGTGTTTTTAAAATCTGTTTTCAAAAAAAATCCTTTATAGTTCTGTTCTGCTTTCAAATTCCTTAATTGATTTATTTATCTATTATCTGCATTAAAATCTCTATTCAAGATATTTATACACACTTAATTAAATAAATGGAATGTTTGAGTATATGTTATATAAAACAGGCAAAAACTCTCCATATAATAGTGCCACCTTGTGCTAACCAGAGTAATCAATGGATGCCAGAAGGCTTGTGCATAAAAGCCCTATCTAGTGCCTACTCATCCGATATCCCCAGACTAGTTTCTGGCTTGTAGCCTTCATCAGTGAGGAGCCATGGATCTGAGAACACTGCACCTAGATCTTAGGATCTAGTTACAAGCCAGAAACTAATCTGGGGATATTGGATGAGTGGGCACTAGATAGAGATTTTATGCACAAGCCTTCTGGCATCTATTGATTACTCTGGTTAGCACAAGGTGGCACTACTATATGGAGAGTTTTTGCCTGTTTAATAACAGTTATGTGCTAGCATGAGATAGTGATCATATGTTATATAGATTGTAAATAAAATGGATTTGATAATTATGAAAATACATATAGACTGTTTCCTGAATTAATTATTTTAATATACTCTAGAAAAAATCTACATACACTTATATTTATAATTTGCAAGTATAGTAAACAACATACTATAATGTAAATTAGCTACTATAAAGATCAGATTCATATTAAAAAAACTAGGATTCACAGAGATATGGTGAATTAGTGCCTGAAAGTGTGTATGCTAAGTAAGCCCAAAGAAAACTTGATGACAGTATGATGCATTTACTTTTAATAATAGATTGTCGGCTAAAATAAAATATTGAATTATCAGAAGCATAATTGTTCCAGAAAGCATATTCACATATACAGTATAACAGCAAGAAACGTGTGTGTGTGTGAAGGGAATCATAATTAGAGGATTAATAATAGATTGTATTTATTTCTAACAGAATTCCAAATTATTATTGTTATATAAATTTTGTTTCTAAACTTGTGTTAATTTGTTTAAAAGTTATTGAAATTCTCCTAACTGGTATGTAATTAATATCCTTGGAATATAGCAGAACATGTGCAAATAATAGCAGAATGTTGCAGTCAATAGTTCAATCACACCAGTGCAAAGAAAACCAAGGAATAATAGCAATTGTGTATATCATTACATCAAAACAAGAATAAGGGCATTATTATTTAATAATATAAAGGTATTTGACTTGAAGAATGCTGCTTCATGGAAAAATTACATAGAACATAAGGAATGCTATACGCTCTACACTCTTTTGTTTCGCAAATTGTATAACCCTAAAATACCTGAGGAATGTCCATTTTATGAATTGACTGAAAAATTAAATGGATATTTCAGTCTAAAAATAACAAAATTGGTAGCACAGTTCAGGCTAAGAAACAGAAAACAACTACCTCATGAAAAATATGGAGATAATGACATAGCATTGAGGAATTTGGTGAAGGATTGTGATTAAAAGTCCAGAAATAAATGATCTTAAATCAACTTCTGTATGGCATGTTGGAGTCAAATTTCAGAAAAACATTGTTGAGTGAACTCAACCTCAACTATAAACATGCTATAGAAGAATGTGTCACACAAGAAACCATGCTCAATAATACTTTGGAATTTTCATTATCATAACAGTTAAATAAAATCTCTCAATACAGAAAACAAACATAAATACACTGGACCAATGTGCTACTCTTGTGATAAAACTGGCCATTTAAGTAAATATTGCAAACATAAAAGTAAAACATGCACTACTTACAAGAAAAGAGAACATTTAGCATGTGTCTGTCATAGTAAAGAATGCAATGTTAAAATTAAACAAATGCTGGGCTACAAAAAAAAAGTGAATATGAATTATAATGTGATGAAGTTTAATGACACACATAATGGCCACATGCTGTTTGATGTGGACAACTGTGATCAAAAATTAATAATGGAAGTGGATAGTGATATAAACCTATTACAAAAATCATGTAAAGATTAATTAAAAATCAGCTGAGGCTATTTTTTAAAAAACATAATACTTGCAAAAACAAATATTATCTGAACAAATGAAAGTAATAGTACCTGTATAACTGATTTCAAGGGTCAAATTTTATCAATCCACTAGTAATCCACTACTTAAACAGAACTGGTTTCACCCTTTAGGAATCTATATAAACATCATAAAGAGAGTTTATTTGGAAACTACAGTGTGCTAAAAGTACTCTGGATTGTTTAAGTCTCGACCACTAGAGTTAAAAAACATGGCTGGTCAACATTGAATAAATGAAAGAAGTGCAACCCATTATCTGTAAACCAAATAAAGTTCTATTTGCCTTGATAAAAAAAAACTGAAACACACAGACTTGTTATATACCTATGTCTATATGTAAAATATAGAGTATATGAGCACAGACTTTCATACGACACACCACTCTTCACATTATCACATAACACTGATACAATAGAACACATATATGTTGAAAACATAAACAATCATTAATATATGTATTTCATGCTAAACAAGCCATCATCAGCTGGTTCAGATTATCAGCTCCACACATATATGCCACAAGTGCTCAGATATATATTAAGATAGCCAATCCTCATACTTAATGGACAGGCTTCAATCTACTCCACACTTCAACTGTCCATCCAATTGAAAATCTGATAATGGTGCTCAAAGGCCACCCTGAGGCTGAGATTCTTGTCACACCCATGTTGACCTAAGGTCAGTCTGATCCCTCATGTACAGGACATAATCCATTTAATACATATACAAGGAGTGGACAGACATCTCTACCATGTAATAACTGAAACACACAGGTTTATTATGTCCTGTGTCTAAATATGTAATATATAGGGTATATGAGCACAGACTTTCACATGACCCACCACTCTCCACACTATGTTCTAACACTGATACACTAGAACATATATATGTTGAAAAGATAAACAATCACCAATATATGCATTTCATGCTAAACCAGCAATCATCAGTTGGTCCAGATTATCATCTCTACACATATATGCAATAAGTGCTCAAATATATATTAAAATAGCCAATCTTCATACTTTAATGGACAGGCTTCAATCCACTTCACACTTCAACTCTTCAACCATCCATCCAATTAAAAATATGATGATG
The DNA here is from genome assembly GCA_028023455.1 of Epiperipatus broadwayi. Lineage (NCBI taxonomy): Eukaryota > Metazoa > Onychophora > Udeonychophora > Euonychophora > Peripatidae > Epiperipatus > Epiperipatus broadwayi. The sequence continues at coordinate 2,047,846 of JAQFVV010006219.1, read as the reverse complement.
GAATGCTCAAAGGCCACTGACACCCATGTTGACCTAAGGTCAGTCTGACCCCTCATGTAGAGGACAGAATCCATTTAATACATATATTTGGGATAACTGAAACACACAGGCTTATTAAATACCTGTGTCTATATATGTAATATATAGGATATATGAGCACAGACTTTCACACAACCCATCACTTTCCACACTATCTCATAATACTGATACACTAGAACACATATATGTGTGATGATAATCTGGACCAACTGATGATTTCTGGTTTAGCATGAAATACATATATTGGTTGATTGTTTATCTTTTCAACATATATATGTTCTAGTGTATCAGTGTTATGAGATAGGGTGGAGAGTGGTGGGTCATGTGAAAGTCTGTGATCATATAGCCTTGATAGAGAAAGTAGAAAAATTTATCAATGAGATGGTACAAAAGGGAATACTAACATTAGAAGAAGATTCATCATGGGCTAAGCCTGCAGTTATTATTATGAAACTTGATGAAAATCTTAAACTGTATGGAAATTATTGCTATGTTGAATACCTTTATTAATAAAGGTGCTTATCCCGTTCCTAGAATAAATGAAATGTTGTCTTTATTTGGAAAAAAATTTATATTTCACAAAAATAGATCTTAAAACTGTATTTCACCAAATTGTTATCACAGAAAAAATAGAGGAATTATTACCATTGACCACACACATGGGACTTTGTAATGAATTGCTATATGGAATTAGAATAGCAATGAATATTTTCCAGACAAAAAAAAATGAATATTTTTCATGGCATGGGCAAAGTTATTCCATACTTAGATGATATTTTGGTCATTTCAGAATCAGAGCTGGAATTAGGATGTTGACTAAATGCAATTTGTTCATAATTGGATAAAGTAAGAGTCAAAATAAATACATCAAAGTGTATCTGGATTACAAATGAGATAAAGTTTCTTGAGCACATTATAAATACAAATGGAAAGGACTCAAATACTCAAATCAAGGCAAAGTGAAGGTCATAAAAATGCTATGAATCCAAGAAATATAAAGGAGTTACAAATATTTTTAGGTCTATTAAATTTTTCAAGAGCTTCCTTAAAGAAAAGACTCATTTGCTATCACTGTTGTGTCAGTTAGTAAAAAAGAAAACATTAGTAATAGTCTAAGAAATTAGATTTAGTTCCAATAATCTCTTTGCTTCAAATCAAATTCTGATATATACAGTACAATAGTGATCTGGTGGCCTACATCTTGAAAACAATGTTGGCAGCTAAAAAAAACTGCAGGCAGGTTGACAAACAAGCACTAGCAATTATTTTTGTCATAAAGAAATTTCATTAGTGTATTTATGGATAAAAATTTCAAATCTGCACAGTTCATCATCTGCTCTGGGAATACTTTTATTGTAAAAAAAAATCCCTGAATGCCTAAGTCATTCATTTCTATACTAGATAAATGTATAAACTAATATATAGACATGAAAGCAGATTGAACATGCATATGCTTTCTACATATATCTGATGCAAAAGAAAAAATATGACATTAGCAAGATAAATTATATAGGCACTATAGACTCTGCTTAATAATTCAATAATCACTAAGTGGACCAAATAAAACATATCCAGTTCCTGAAATGAATAAGATATGCCTGGCCAGAAAGATGTTCAATTGAAGCTGTAAAGCCCATTTGGAATATATGCGATAGTTTATCATCTTGCAATAGATGTGTATTAATGACAATGACAAATTTATGCTTGCACAACCAGAAGAACAAAACCACATACCTAATTTACTTTATCAAGACCATCTTGGAGTCAAGCTTCAGCTAGATCATATATCTGGTGCAAATGTGATTGGTGAAATGGAACAAATTATAAAGAAATGTGTAAATTAACTGCTAAATTGCCATCTAAAACTTGAAGCATGACCCAAGTCTACACAACCATTGAAATATTTACATGGATATAAAATTTTGATAGTCATTGGTATGTACACCACCACCTTGGAAACATTTACATTAGCATGGATATATAATTTTTGAGAGTTGTTGATAAGTATTCCCATTAGACCTTATATAAGATAGTAAAAAAATATAAGTGGAGAATGTAAAATTAAAGCACTTAGAAAAATTTTTTTACTTTTCCTAAGATTATTGTAATTGATAACAGGGCTAGTTTTGCCTCTCAGCAATTTATGGGTTATTTAGTGATAAAATAAATATGACACATTCTACTCCATCTAATAATCCTGAGAGCTTTGAAGTTTATGTTGAACAAAACTTATAAGAATATACCAGAAGCATTAGTTAATGCTATGTTTTATCAACACTTTATTCCATGTACAGCAAATAAAAAAATACAGGTTGAGTTATTAATGTATTGTCATTTTCTTCATGTTAATAAGTTATTGTCAATTATAATTGAAAAATATAAGGATTTTTGATTATGAAAAATTTAAAATTGGAGAGAGCGTGTGGATATGTGATATTTCAAAAAAAAAAAAATGGATGCTAGTAATGCTATTGCAAATTTTATCAAGGCAATTACAACTGATAAAATTTAATAAATCAGAAAGAAATAAGAAGATATGTAAATCATTTATGTCCTCATCCAAATGAGTTATCTGATGTTGACATTTTTGAAAATAAATTAGCAAAAAATAAAAAAATGGATATGAAGGAAATGAAACAATAAATATTTGTTAGCTGAAAAAAAAATTGACGGAGACCAAGTAAAAATAAATGCTTACAATATTGATCAAATGGTTGAACCTAAGGAAGATTATGTTATTCCAAGACCACTACAAGAACAAGCTATTACAATTTTACAAAAGGAGAAAGACTTTTTCTTAGAAAGGAATGCATACATATGAAATCTACTAGATTAATGGACTATATATGCAATTGAAAGCATGATTTCTAGAGTAGGGGAGGATTGGCAGGTCTGTATATATATATTATACAGATATAGATTGTAAATCAAATGAATTTTATAATTATGTAAATACATATAAATTATTCCTCAATTAATTAATGTACTCTAGAAAAAATCTACATATACTAATATTAATAATTTGCAAGTATAATAAGCAGACAATTATGTAAATTAGCCATTTATATGCAAAAGATCAGACTCATATAACTACGATCTAAAACTAAGATTTGCAGAGAGTTGGCAAATTAGTGCATGAAAAGTGTATATGCCAAGTAAGAACAAGAAATGTTGGAGTATAACTTATTTTTAATAAGATTATTGGCAAAAGTAAGATATTGAATTGTCAGAAACATAATTGTTCTCGAAAGAATATATATATATAACAGTAACAAATACAAACAGATGTGTAAAAAGACATTAATTTTACCATGTTTCTCTGAAAATAAGATCTAACCAGAAAATAAACCTAGCATAATTTTTTAGGATGCTCATAATATAAAACCATGTCAAGATCATCAACCAGATAGATGATTTTTGTTTGCCCATTGGAACACCCAATAAACATATTGAATATAGAGTAATAAATGTATAAATAAACAATAGTTGGCATTAATGCTTTAAATAAATCATATGGTACTTAAGTATTTTCCTGTCAACTATTTTCAACAAATGTAATTCTAGCTGTTTATGAATGATTTAACAAACTTTTAAAATTTTCTCTATCACAAGTCAGTATATCAAACAATTTATAATTTCATTTATGTATTTTTATGTACTTATTTTATTTAAATATAGAATGCTTGATTTAGTTTTAGTATCATCATGGTAGCTTTCAAATATTCAAGATAAAAGAAAAATCACTTTGATTTCTTAAACATTGTTTTCCTCTTAAAAGACTTTAAATAATGGAAATGATTTTAATAATCAAAGTTTAGCTTAAGTTAAATCATCAATCTTTCTCCTAAAAGAGAGTTTTTAATAAGTATACCCAAGCAATGCTATTATGAGTAATTTGGAAAGGGTTTACAATATGCACACTTAATAATAGATGGACTGTTGAATCATATGTGAATCTCTGTAATTCAATATACTATGTGTTGTAATGGATGTACTTAATATGCACATGTGAAATAAAAAAATATTTTCTAAATTTTTGTGCCTCCATTTTTTTTGTTGCTTTTATATAGACAAATCATTCTTAACAGTAATCATTTTTGTTACCACTCCTGTCTCATAAGTCTTCAATTAACACTTGATTTAATGGTAAATTTAAACAAAATATTTTGATCTTCAGATGAATGCAAAAAAAGAACTATTCCAGCAAGTACAAGAGAAGAATTGTGAAAGGCTTATTGGATAAAAATTTTACAGATTTCTGTAAAGAGAAATACTTGAATAAATGTAATTTTTGTAAATGAAAAACTAATTCATCCCTAAAAATAAGCCCTATGGTGTTTTTTGAAGCAAAAATTAATATAAGGCCTAGTCTTATTTTCCAGGAAACATGAGACATAATATTATTCTGCGTGTGAGAAGAGAGACATGCAATTAGAGGATTAATAATTGATTGTATTATATATTATTATATAAATTGTTTTTTTACTAAACTTGGATTAGTTTGTTTAAAATTATTGATGATCACCCAACTGGTATCAAATTAATACCCTTGGAACATAACAATAAATATAAAATATATAACTTTAAATATAATTTTATAATCTTTTTAAATCATCTTTAAAAAATCTTTTTAATTTTTTTAAATATATATATATATACACAAACAGACATACCTGACACATTGTTGATCTTGCTAACTTTTTATCATTTTGGCTCTTTTGACATTAAGCTTTTCCTAAAATCTGGAGAATCATTTTCATCAATATATACTAAAATTAATTTACAACACTTCTGCATGCTTTATATGCTCATTTATATATATATATTGTATATAATTATTTACGCATATCTTAGTTTTCATATGCATACATATATATATATATATAGCAGTTGATATTTTTTTGCAACTATCTATACACATTATACTTTACCATATATATACATAACATTTCTTCCTTCTGTCCTGTGAAGTTGGTATTTTCACTGCTGAATGCATTAATCTAGTTATGTTGAGATCTTCAATATGGCAATCTGGATGACTTTTTTGTTAAGACTTCTTTAGGTTAAAATCCACTTTCTCAGTTGTTTTGCTTTATCAACATTTCTTGACAACTCATTTTGGTTGTACTTGGTGTCTCTTCTTTATATATTTTAATATAACTCTACTGTCTCAAGATTACAAATATTTTCAGAATTACAGCTAGTAACTGATTTGTGTTGTCTTAATTCAGCACAATTTTTGAATCTCACCATTACTCCTTGTTTTTATACTATTTATATTATTAGACTTTTCTACAAGTTTGTTAAAATATTGATGACCCATACCTTTACCCTTAGTCAACATTTAAAACTATATGTTCTTATGAATTAACAGAGAAAAACTACTATTGAATCATCTACTCACTACTAAATATCCCATAAATAGTTTGACATGATCAATTTTGCTATGTAACCATGATACCAATTTATTTTGGGAAAGACTGATTACTATTAACATGTCCTAATACATTCTTTTCTATTTCTTCTTTTGATTCTGGTCACCAAGTATTAGAATGCACCAAAACTTTCACTTTTATAAATCCTGATTTTCTTTGTGAAATTTGGGGTTTTTACTTCTTCTATCATCTTTTATTCTATCCCCTATTTTAAAAAATGTACCCTTAACATATTCAGTTTTTCTTGCATAATTTAAATGCATGGTGAGAAATCCATCCTTTTTGTTATGTATGTGTAATGTTCAAATACATATACAAATGTGTAAATGCAAAATGTAAAAATATATTGAATTATATTAAAGATTTACTATTAGTAAAAAAGTAAATGGTAATAACTAAAATAGCCAGGTAATCAGAAAGTTCAAAGCTATTTAAATGTAAAAGCAATTAGAAAGATTGGTGATCTAAGAAAAATAATTGTAGTTAAAAAGATTAGTAGTCAAGCTAAAAATAACTTTTTGCTTGTGTAAAACAATAGAGTAAATTCTCCGATCCAAAATGGAGATAGAAAAAATGAAATAACTACTTTATTAGCTGGACCTGAAAATGAACCAATTAGCAGCATAAGTAATTTGGATTACAGAGTACCAGACAGAAAATAAAACGGACACTTGCTGTTTGGAGCTCACTCAGTGCAGATGGATTTTTAATCATTGGTCCTGGATGTCATCGCATGCACAAAGAGCTTATACTGCTGAGAGATTGCCTCTCAAGGTAACAAAACAATCTAGGGACAATACAGGTCATATTGATATATATTATAATTTATGCATGACTTCGCACCTTCTTATATATATATACTTTGTATATATATATTAATTATCGTTAATTAAATACTCTAAACATTAACTGTTGTTAATTGTGATTTGCACTTTGGGGATGCCCTCTTAGATTCATCAGTCTGCAGAGCAGTAGTGTTATTACAGACTTACTACTATAGTCATTGCAATTGACAGCTAGACACAGCAATTGGCGCAGTCAATAGGATTAATTTGAACCCTTAATCAATTAATTTTAAACAGTTAAATTTAAATAAAGGAATGATTCTGCAATGCAAGTAGTAATCAGATAGTTTGACATCAGTAAGCCAAGTAGATAGTCCCTGTATGTTCTACATGTGGTAAAATATACTTATGCATTAATAAAGTTGAAGGTGATAAGTGCTTTGCTGTGAAAGGAGTTATTGAGATAGCCAACAGGTTCACAGAGCCTCTAACTCCCAAAGATTGATCAGTAAGCTCATTTGTCAAGTTGCTTTAATCCCCATGCCTCTAAGTATGTCACTAGACTGCAATTCTGAGATTGGTACCAAGGTAGGGATGAAAGCATAAAACATTATGATAGTGCTCTTCATAATTTAGCAAAGAATTGCTTCTATGGATCTTTCCTAGATGAAGATCTTCTTGAACAATTTATGACTGATATGTGTAATGATAGTTTATGCAACAATTATTGGCCATTAATGACTTAAATTATATTGAGGTTATAAAAAGTGGAATAGCTTATGAACTTGTTCTTGAGCAATCTTGAAAATTCGCCGAGTTTAAGAGTAATAGCAAATTACAAGTAGAGGTGTTTAAAATCTTTAAGAAAGAATTGTATATGAATAATGATAATATTGCTAATAGTAAAAACCTGTTTATATGTTTTTGCTGTGGAAAAAATTGTCACAAAGCCAGCAATGTTTTCATAAAAGAGAATGCTGCAAAATTTAAAAAAAAAAAAAAAAAGAGGGCACATGGAAATAATATGTAAAGAAAAACTTAATGATCCTAGCAAAAAAACTAGTAGCTAAAAATATTCATGTCAGGGTCAGGCAAATCAGCATACCAATTAATTAAAAAAATGTACACTGATGACAAAATAGCATTAAAACTGTGTGATCACTTTATGGAGGTGAACAGTGGTAGCAGTGTATCATTAATATCTGTCCATGACTGGGCTATTGTAACTGCTAAGAGTAAATAGAAAAACAGACCCCAAAGCAATAGACAAAAATGGCAATGTGATCAAAATTAAAAGTGTTGTTAAGGCCTCTGTAATTAGAATGGAGGGTGTAGTGATAGTTACATTTATATATAGTTTAGGTTCCAATAAACCCCCTAATCGGACATCAATGATTTAGAAAATTGGGTATTGAACTAACAATTGTGAAAAAGATTGGAATTGAAAACGAAATCAAAGTCAAATTTCCTAACTTGTTTAATGGGGAACCAAGTATTATTAAAATGATCCATGTATCATTAGAGGTAAGCACTAATGCACTAGTTTGTACAAAAGGAGAAAATAGAAAAGGAAATTTATTTAGTTAAGAAAGGGATGTTACAACCCACCAAAAAATCTGATTTGGCTACACCACCCAGTCTCTAATGCTAAGGAAATAATAGCATCACTCCAGGGATCAATTTTTTTTTTCTAAATTAAATCTTAATGCTGCTTTCCATCAGATACTGGTTAGTGAGCAGATGGCTAATATATTAACACTAACCATTCATGTAGGATTATATAAATGTGTGAGGCTCCTATTTGGGATAACTTTGGCCCCTAGCATCTTTCAATCAAAAATTGAAACCCTCCTTAATGGATTTGAGTATTATTCCATATTTGACAACATTCTGATTGCAGCTACTACTGAAAATGAACTTAGAATGTGTCTATTTAAAGTCTGCAAAAAAACTAGATGAATTTGGGACAAAACTCAATATCTAAAAGTGCATATGGAAAGTGAGTGAAATCAAGTTCTTAGGCTACATTATATCTAAAATGGCAAATCTCAATAGCAGAAGTGCAGAGACCTAACAACGTAAAACAAACTTCAAGCCTTCCTGGGTTTTGTTAATTTCTTTGAAAATTTTTTAGATGGAAATGCCCATATGGTTAGACCCTTATATGATTTTCTCAAAAAAATAATCAGAAAATGGAAATGGAAAGAAGCATTTTTATTAATCAGTAGTGACTTCAAAAAATTACTGGTAAGAGTGAGATGAAAGTAACTCTGATGATGGACACATCTGATTTGGGGTAAGAGCAGTTTGTGGCACCCTACCTATTCAGGTGAATGACTCATTGCTTATGCATCACATACCTTATTCAAAGCAGAGAAAAATTAGACAGCTGGACAAAGAGGCCCATGTGATACTATTTGGTGCTAAATAGTTCCATCAATACCTATATGGCTGCAGATTTATGATGGTAACTGATCATAAACTCTACTAGGAATTTTAGGAATTAAACTAATTCCTGAATATCTTAGTTCTCACATGTTGCAATGGCTAAACATTCTGGCAGGTTATGATTATATACTTCAATATAAAAAAGAAAAACAAATAGAATATGCTGATGCTCTATTGTATATGCCTGCTAAGACTGAACCTTATCAAAAAGAAAAATTAATTATATTAACGTCCTTAAAAGCCAAACTCATAAGAACACAATAGCAGCTGCATGGAGAGCTGAAGACAATGGTTACCAATGGATAGTAAAGTAAATCAGCGAAGGATCGCTGAATCAATGGCCTAGTTTTCTCCATAAAGAATTATGGAACACCTGTGAGCAGTTGTCGGCATATAAGGGATGCATTCTGAGGGAATCACAATTCTTAAGTGGTTGCATGAGGGTCATCCAAGAATCATTAGGCAAAAACATTAACCCATAGTTATATCTGGTGCCCAACATTAATAGTGATATTGAAAAATATAAAAAAATGCAATAACTGTTAAACTTGTGCTAAAATGCCACTGGATAAGTTTGAACAATGGCCTAAAACTGGATGACCATGGCAATACACATTCGCCACCACAGTCCAGTTGAAGGTCATTTGTTTTTGATGGAGGTTGGTGCATATTCAGTATGGGCCGAATATAAAATAGTATCACCAGTTCAAATGTGACAATTAGCAAATTATACAAAATTTTTGCTCATCATGACTTTCCTGAACCACTTGTTTCTGATAATGGAACTGGCTTTACATCAGTAAATTTCAATGAAGCAACGGCACATACTCACTCCTCTTACTACCTTCAATCCAATGGATTAATAAGAAAGCCATACAGAATTCAAAGTCTTCTCAACAAATTGGGGAGAACTAAATATATGGGGTAGAGCTGACTGCACTCTTTCATCAACATACGACCCCTAGTACTAAATCTGGGAAATCGTCAGCTAAAATGTATTAGAAAGTTATCCAAAAAATTATCAAACATCGTGCTAATAGTGGATCAAAATAAACGGCATGTCAGTACCTATAAATTTAAACCATAGGAAAGAGTGTGGGTAAAGAATAATATGAACAAGTTTTGGTCACAGGCAGAAGTTATTCATCACCTATCAAAACAAGTGGTGACTGTTTGTATGAAAATTGAGGGAATACTGCACAAGCATGTAAACCAGTTGTGTAAAGATGAAAGTTTGAAAATAATACCCGAGTTATTCAATACAATGGACACTGATGACCAATTACTAAGTGATAATGTCAAGACAGAAATAGAGAATACCTACTATGATAATTAGCAACCAAGTTCACCAGATGAAAAAACAATAAGCAAAGCTGAGATAAGTCCATCTCATAGTAAAAGACAAAAAAGAATTCCAAATTACTTAAGTGACTATGTTCAAATACATATATGTGCAAATGCATAAGTGCAAATAAATGCAAAATGTATAAATATTTTAAATTATATTAAAGATTTATTATTAGTAAAGATTAAATGCTATAAACTAAAATAGTCAGGTAATCAGAAAGTACAAGCTATTTAAATGTAAAAGCAATTGGAAAGATTAGCAATCTAAGTAAATAATTGTAGTTAAAAAGATTAACAGTGTAAAGAATCCAAGTTCCTGATTCATTTATTGATAACTATGGCAGAGACTAAAAATAACTTTTTGCTTGTGAAAAATGGAAGAATAAATTCTCTGGTCCGGGATACCGATAAAAAAAGTAAAATAACTACTTTATCTGAAGAACCAATCAGCAGCATAAGTGAATTGCGACTACAGAATACCAGAGAGAAAATAAAAATTAGGAGCTCACTCAGTGCAGATGGATTTTTAATCATCAATCCTGGCTGTCACCACATGCATAGAGAACTTATACTGTGAGAGCCTGCCTCCCAAGGTACCAAAGTAAGCTAAGGACAGTACAGGTCATATTGATCTATATTATAATTTATGTATGCCTTCTTATAAATATAATTTGTATATATGTAAATAGTTAAATCTCTATTAATTATCATTTAATAAATACTCTAAACATTAACTGTTATTAGTTGTGGTTTGGACTTTAGAGTGCCCTCTTAGATTAATCTGTCTGCAAAGCAGTAGCCTTGTTCCAAACCTTGCCACTAGTGGTTATCACAATTGATAGATAGACACAGCATTTTTCTTATATGTTTGCACTGAAGTTAATAATTTTAATCTGCTCTGGTTCATTGAATTTATAGCTGTTTAGTATGTCTAACCTTATGTGTTAATGCAGCTGAAGTCTATCTCAGACAAATATGATTCTCTTCTTACAAAAATTCTTGACAAGAGTTTTGCTCAGCTTATGACAAAACTCAATCATTAGATGATAAAAATATTTATCTGAGTAAACACACATTTAAGTCAACCTAGAATTTAGTTGGGATTGGCTAGAGATGCTATCAATAGCACTTATCTTAAATGACCATCATAATACTTCTAGATGAATTATAAAATTCCAAAATTTGAAATGAATGCTTCTTTGTCAACCTGGTTGTAATTTTTTCAACCTATAATAGTCCTCAAGGCACACATGAAGGATCATTTCACTTCCATGTGTTGACAAATCACTACACTTGAGAAGCATCTTGAAAGAGGATTGATCCTGTTTCTTTGATTTATTCTGTTAAAAAAAGTGCCTACTCCAGGCTGTATCAAATATAACCTGAAGTTTCTCCACATTCACAGGCTTTAAAACAAGTTGGTCTTCTGAGATTCTTTTATTGACAGAGCCAACAATATCTAAAAAAATGAATATCTTTTCCTTTAATTATTCTGGTGAGATCTGATCCTAAAAAATCACCAGAAAGTCGAGATCTTTGGTTAGAATCACTTCCTGGTTATTATTGAAAATCTCTTAGAAATTTTTTGATCTACAAAACAACACATGGTCATTGCTAACACAAAGAAAATAATTGAATAAGGATTTTTAAGCACTACTACTTGACAACTATTGATTACTAAAACATACATTACATGGCATAATCATAGTGAGATTTAGGGGAAAATGCTAAGGACTTTTGTCTTTAAACAGGCAAAACTCACTATATATTGCCACACACAGCAAGCTAGAGTAATCAATGGATGCCATAGGTTTGTGCATAAAATCCCCATCTAGTGCCTACTCATCCAACGTCCACAGACTAGTTTCTGGCTTATGGCCTTCGTCAGTGAGGAGCCTTGGATCTGAGAGTACTGCACCTAAATCTAAATGTAAGGGTACTGAACTGGGTTCAGACCCATATGACTATATAAGCTAATGGGCTTGGATTGAAAACATTAAGGTGTTTTCAGTTTAAGACTCATAGTTTAGTAGTTAAATGGAGATAAAAGGTGGTTGCTGGAGGATTGCATTAGATCCTAAGATCTAGATGCAGTGCTCTCAGATCCAAGGCTCTTCACTGACAAAGGCCATAAGCCAGAAATTGATCTGGGGATGTTGGATGAATAGGCACTAGATGGGGATTTTATGCACAAGCCTTCTGGCATCCATTGATTACTCTAGCTTGCTGTGTGTGGCAATATACATAGTGAGTTTTGCCTGTTTTAACAACAGTTATACACAAGCATGAGGTGGTCATGTGACTTTTGTCTTTATGAATGCATTTCTGAGAAATCATTTCCATTTATGATTTTTTAATTAACAGTTCAATTTTACCTTGCACACTTAATGCATTTACTTTTTTCAGGGGTATTTCTGTCTTACGTAACTAATTTTGTATTTTGCCAAATACAATTGGTAGCATCCAATCATGATCAAATCTGTTTTTATAGACATTAAGATGCCTCTGCCAATCAAATATGCTATGACTTGCTTTCCACAATACTTTTTGGGATTTTTTAGTGTTGATTTGCATTGTCAATTGCATCAATTCCAATAGGAATGGTATGGCTCCCTCTCCTTCCTTTATTGAGATTTAGCTATTTTTATTTTCTCTTCATTCACAGAAACTTATTTTTATAGTTGTATTTTTATATTGAACTATTTCCATAATCTAATATGTGTAAAGCCATTTAGAAAAATTTAACTTTATTTAAATATTCCAAATACATTCAACTGTTAATAAAAGCACATCAGTCAGGTTAGTATATGCACTACATTTCGAAAGGTGTTATTCTCCCCTCTTCTTCACTGGTCAGGCCAGCAATACCAGAAGAAGAGGGGAGAATAATATCTCTCAAAATGTGGTGCATATACTAACCTGACTGATGTGCTATTACTAACAGTTGAATGTATTTAGAATATTTAAAGTTAAATTTTTCTAAAAGACATTCAATACACCTATTAGATGATGGAAATATTCCCAATATAAAAATACAACTAGAACACCATCATCACAAACCTTCAGGAAAATACAAACCTTTCAGGAAAACATTATCTTTATAGTGCTTACAATTATTTCTATGAGCTTGTACCATTCCTTGCTAATATTAATGTTTATATAAACCATGATAATATACAATGGCAGGGTTCTACCTTTCTATTTATTTTGATAGGAATATTTATCATTCTATCTAAAAACCATTTCCACTTAAAATCTTTCATTTTTAATACTTATTTTTTCCAATTACAATTTCTTATTATATGTTCATGTTGCCACAGCAAATAGCATGTGACTTTCTTATTTAGTACCTATATAATGCTTTTTTTTATCATTATTTAGTTTTCTGCATGATATTCTGAGGAGGGGTTTCTTGCCCATTGATTCCTTCATCAATGCTTCAAAAGCTAATCTTTTCTTAATTGCTAACCTAAAATTTAACTCTAACTTGCATAGTAACTGTTGACTGATCTTATTATCATCTACTCATCATAATTGTTTCTAGGAATATTTTCTTCAAATTTTTCATTTCACAAGATCTTTAAAATTTATATTGTAGGCTTTCTTTTTGTTTTTGCCTAATGGCAACTGGAAATAAAATTATACAATATAGTTTAAGAATGCATTTAACTTTTCAAGCATATTTTCTGAAATTTCAGGTTCATTACTCTGGAATAGTGTTGATAATTTTAGCAATGTCTTCTATTTTATTAATGAATGGATACTTTCACTATAGGCTGTATATAATGGCCATTCTAACACATTGATTACATTCATATGCTGTATAATCAATAAGTTCTATCAATTTATTTGCTTTTTTTGTTGTTGTACTGCATCAATGTTCTCACAGAGGCAAAACTTTCCATTCAGTAGTGTCACTCAGTGCAAGCCAGAGTAAACAATGGATGCAGGAAGGTTTTTTCATAAAATCCTACCTAGTGCCTATTGTTGCATCCATTGATTACTCTGGCTTGCAATAAGTGGGGCCATTGTATGGAGAGTCTCACAGAGGCAAAACTCTCCATATAGTAGTGTCACTCAATGCAAGCCAGAATAATCAATGGATGCAGGAAGATTTTTGCATAAAATCCTATTTAGTGCCTATTGTTGCATCCATTGAATACTCTGGCTTGCACTGAGTGGTGCCATTGTATGGAGAGTTTTGCCTCTGTGTAAACACCCTTGTGTAAGCATAAAGAATGGTGATCACATGAAGGTTAGTGGTTTAATCAAGTTTTTCCCATGTAGTTTGTCTACTAGTCAACTTTACCAGTGAACTTTAGACCAGTCCCATTTTGATTCACTTACTGAGCACTCCTCTGCTCTATCCAAGATTTAATACTCCTGCTAAATGCCAATCAAGACTTAAATGATTCAGCAGCAGTGTAATGATAGTTACCAAGAATAACAAGTCAACACAAGTCAAATTAATGGTTTATTAACAAATAGAAGATAAAATCACTATGACACATGATAAAAAGGTACAGATATAGTAAGTGTTGTATGATCACTTTCCTTTCACTTTTTATTTTACCCAATATATGGAGCCAATGAAACCATACCTTGTGAACTATTCCATAAATTGAAGATTGAGCTTATTTTATATTTACTCATAATTAAATATATAAACAGCAAAACATAGATTCCTACTTTTACAACATTTATCTATATTTAAATAAAATAGATTTTTAATATTTATGCACTAATCTTTAAAAAAATATGTAAATAATTGCAAAAATTGAATATTTAAGCATATTTAATAGTTAAAAAAATAAAACATTTTTCCATAACATTTACTAGTTTTTTAGTATTACAAAGTAATCTAAAAATAAATATATTTGTACTTGCATAATAATAAAATATTTTTTGTAGAAAAATATATGCAGATATCATAATTGAAAAATAAAATTTTCCCATGAAGTTAGATAGACATTCTACTGTCAACCATCAAAAGCATTAATTATATTGACCTGATGATTGAAGTAAATACCAAAGTGATAGAACATTCATGGGTTGAAGCCAAACTCAAAATTTCTGAAGATGAGTGACATATCCCTTGAACTATTAATATCATCTGTTTCATGCATGATGAAAAATGTCATGATAAAACAGCAACAAAACATATCTCTTTCTAACATTTCTCTGGGTTATATGCTCTTCTTTATAGCTGGTAATCAAAATTTAAAAAAATCATTTTACTCTTTTATATTTTTTGTTATTAACCCAGTTCATTATTACTGTACTAAATAATGATTAAGTAATGCAGTTTCCTTTATGAAAAATAAAAAACATGTAATTTACAATTATTTTGTCCTTTAGTATTTTCTTTATAAAACTAGACAATTATAATTGATCTTATTTTTTGTCTGCTTTGAAAGACAAATAAGGAAATTTTAAAAATATATAGTTTACAATAAGAAAATGTTAAAAATATATATAATTTACAAATAATTTGTACTTTAGCATTAGGTGCTCTTAAAAAAATCAAATTTTTCAAAAAAATGTTCAATTTACTGATTTGTTTTCACAATATGGCTTCACACAGTTCTTAAAGGCAAAAATCAAAGGTGAGCTTTGGGCACCTGGTATTCTAGTACCAAGTAAACTTAGATATTTACTTTAGATATTCATATAGTTTTATATACATAGATCAGGAATTTTAACAATACAATGTTGGTGCTATAATTAGTAGGTTAACTCAGATGAGTTCACAATTTTACTGGCAAACAGACTATGAACATAGTACTAAAAGCAATAATAATAATAATAATAATAATAATAATAATAATAATAATAATAATAATAATAATAATAATAATAATAATAATAATAATAATAATAATAATAATAATAATAATAATAATAATAATAATAATAATAATAATAATAATAATAATAATAATAATAATAATAATAATAATAATAATAATAATAATAATAATAATAATAATAATAATAATAATAATAATAATAATAATAATAATAATAATAATAATAATAATAATAATAATAATAATAATAATAATAATAATAATAATAATAATAATAATAATAATAATAATAATAATAATAATAATAATAATAATAATAATAATAATAATAATAATAATAATAATAATAATAATAATAATAATAATAATAATAATAATAATAATAATAATAATAATAATAATAATAATAATAATAATAATAATAATAATAATAATAATAATAATAATAATAATAATAATAATAATAATAATAATAATAATAATAATAATAATAATAATAATAATAATAATAATAATAATAATAATAATAATAATAATAATAATAAAATAATAATAATAATAATAATAATAATAATAATAATAATAATAATAATAATAATAAAAAAAAAATAAAAAAAAAATAATAAAAAAAAAAAAATAATAATAATAATAATAATAATAATAAAGATCAAAGTAATTTTTATATTAGACCTGCATGGATTTTCAGAAATTATGATTCATGAGTCTCAGGCTATTCTAGAAAATTCCTATTAAGCAAGTCAAAGTTGCTGACTTTTTATTCTTTTCTTCTCTGGAATGGCATAATTAAGCTTTTCTTAGAATGCAGAGAATCACTTATAAGACATGGTTGTTCATGTTTTACATTCTTTAACTATAAACGAAGTGACTCATTGCTAAAGCTTTTAAGCAATTAACATGTCTAAATTAATGTATGTGTCTGCTTTAATTATTTTTTTAATTACAAACTCCTTGGCATAATTATGGTAAACATTCCTATATATATTTGTTGTGTTCTGCAACTTAATATCTATAATAAAATGTCCAATTACAATTTAACATATTTATTATTCATATATACACAAGACCACACACAAGTGAAAAAGATAAATAATTCCCAATACACATATTATGTGCTGAACCAGCACTCATTTGGGTCATATCATAATCTCCCACATATATATGTACAATTAGTGCTCAGCTTATATTAAGATAGGAATTTCTTAAACTTTAATGGACAGGCTTCAATTTGCAGTTCATGGTTCCACTATTGCTCCTTAGGTTGCTTCAGTTTGGTGCTTAACTTTTTGTCTGATATGATTTTAACTCAGTGATCTTCACTTTCATGATGGTGAGTTTTATTGCTATATGTTGCTTTGACTCTCAGAGACTATCAGACCCTTCTGTACTTCACTGCCATCCATTCCTGCTCCATTTCTATTGACATCTTAACAGCTGCAGCTAAGGTTTTGAACACTATCTGCAAATTCATAACATATAAATGTGCATACAGTGTCCTGATTTTATTTATATATATATCACCTTACTCCATCTTCGATGTTAGAGATGGACTTGGGTAATCTTTCCTATGCAATGCCTTATGTGGCAGTCTGGTGGCAATGGAAAAATCTTCCTTTGAACCACTTATACGATGGTTAACCTGTTAAGTTGCAATATGTATCTATAACATACATTTTGCACTGATGTGTTCATGCCATCTCCCGCTGTGCATGTGCTATCATGTTTTTATTAGTATTCATACTCTTTGCATGGATTTAGAAGATGTGAACCTTTATGAGAACTGTCCCCCACTGCTTCCTTTACATACTGATACATTTTATTACAATAACTAGTTTTTCTCTGGCTACATTCATTAACCTACCTTCTCTTTCTTACTGTTTTTATTAACATTATTGGTAAAAACCCTAATCATATATAACATTCCTCCCACCTTTGTTTGAATTAGTTCCTTAATTTTCTTCTAACAATATTGGTAAGGGTTTTAAGACAATTGTTAGTCTACAGATTCTTGTTGGTCTGGCTGGGTTGGCTTTGCTCTATTTCTAACTCTTTATTTTCTGAGTTATTCTGATTATCTTCTCTATGGCCTATGTGATCTATGTATATTTTTTATCACGGTTTCTTAGTTTCTGGCCAACCCAACTCACTGGGAAGAAATTTAACCTTAATTTACACTTATGGGATTGCAGGATGCACTTTTCCACATCCTTCTCCATTTTGGGCTACCACATATACAATCAAACTAGCATTTTCATCATTACTATTTACACTATTTAATAACTGTTTTACTTTAATTCTGCCCTGAGGTGAAATCATTACTCTTGGTCACCATGCAATATAATTACTTTGCATTGATAATTTCTTTTACCTCTGCCAGATTGTCTCATGTTCTACCAATGGTCTGAACCTTGGCCATTCTTTGTAAATCCTTTATTATCTTCTGCGAGTCTATTTTTGAAAACTTTATACCTCTTATAATATTTATAGCTGACCCTTTTCTATCTATAACTTTTGATGCATCTGAGAGTTTACTGTAATACATTCTGTTTACTAAATCTATCATATTTATAGCAGACTCTTTTCTATCTATAAGTACTGATGCATCTGGAGTTTACTGTGCCCACATGTAGAATACGTTTTCTTTCCTTGTGAAATAATTCAAAGTTATATGCACTAAGAAGTTTATCTATCTTACAGTCCTAGGAGATGAATGTATTAGTTTTCCTTTTTCAGTGTTAAATATCCTTAATAAATTTTATAATCCTTTTGTAAAGTAAAATTGTCTAACATACACTTACTGATGTAATTTTATTCATTCCTGCTATTAAAGTTAATGCCTCTTTAATAATATTCATGATGCAAATGCGGCTGTATGATCTTTCCCTGATCTATCTCTGCAATAGCATTGCTCCAATTCCTACTAATGATGCATCATGTTAAAATTATTTCTTCTTCCTGATCATAATGTAGTCCTTTAGTCTCAAATACTTGTGCATACCTCTTTTCCCACTTCCACAGAGCCTTTTTATCTAATAACATTTCCAGAAGTTTGGCTATTTCTGATTTACAACCAACAACTTGTTCGTAATACCTAATAAGGTCTAGAAATGCCTGTAACTTTTATTTATTTGCTGGCTATGAAATATTCTGTATTATTTATCTTTTGATGGAAATATATCTCATTTGTTATTTTAAACCCCCAAATGCTTGTTCATGCCTCTTTTCCCACTTCCACCGAGCCTTTTTATCTAATAACATTTACAGAAGTTTAGCTATTTCTGATTTACAACCAACAACTTGTTTGTAATACCTAATAAGGCCTAGAAATGCCTGTAACTTTTATTTATTTGCTGGCTGTGGAATATTCTATATTACTTTTTATCTTTTGATGGAAATATATCTCACTTGTTATTTTAAATCCCAGGGAATTAATTTATTTTACTCCAAATCAACATTTATCCATGTTTATTCTAACACTGGTTTTACTAAATATCTTTAAGTTTACTGATAGATTTCATTAGTTGATGTAAAACTTTTCTTTTACTATGAAACTCATCACAATATGGGATTGTTCCCTTTATTCCTCCTGCCAACTGTCTTATCACTCTTTGAATTATTGCAGAAGCTGATGCTATTTCAAATGGGAGTCTATTTACTTTATATAATCTTTTGTGCATTATCCACACTGAGCATTTAGCAATTTTATCATCTACTGGAAACGCTAGGTATGGCTATCTTTATAAAAATTTTCTCTTTCACTAAGGTCACTAATATTTACTAACACAAGGGTGATAGTGCTAAATGTGTGTGTATATTTATGTATACCCAAAATAAATATTATTAGTTATATAATATTATAATTGTAAAACTAAACGGATTGCTAAATGTGTGTCTATATTTATATATACAAAAAATAAGTATTATAAATGATATTATAATGGTAAACTAAATGTATGTGCGTGGCTGCTAATGGCATTCACAATATTTTATAAAGCAAAACTCACTATATATATATTGCCACACACAAAAAGCTAGAGTAATCAATGGATGCCAGAAGGCTTGTGCATAAAATCCCCATCTAGTGCCTACTCATCCAATATCCCCAGACTAGTTTCTGGCTTATGGCCTTTGTCAGTGAGGATCTAGGTGCAGTGCTCTCAGATCCAAGGCTCCTCACTGACGAAGACCATAAGCCAGAAACTAGTCTGGGGATATTGGATGAGTAGGCACTAGATGGGGATTTTATGGACAAGCCTTCTGGCATCCATTGATTACTCTAGCTTGTTGTGTGTGGCAATATATATAGTGAGTTTTGCCTGTTTTAACAAGTTATACATGAGCATAAGAGGTGGTGGTCATGTGATGTTTATTTTATAAAGCAATTAGTCTAATTAAATAGTTGAACTAATGGAAAAACTATAAACTAACTTATCAAGAAAGTTAGATGAATCCAAGCAAAGGATTAAGTTAAAGTAAACAAAGCCATTGCAACTTAAGGTTTAGTTCCTGATCAGATCTAATGATAATAGAAACATTGCTTAAAATAGACAATTTTAAGGTAATTAATTAAATTATCTGATCAGGGATCGAATATGGTAACTCAAGATATGATCAGCACATGGACAGTGGATGGCCAATCAAGAGTCTACATTAAAAACAAGGAGAGGGTGAAAAAGATCTAGAATAGAACTGAGACATGACACTTGCGAAGCGAAGCTTTTGAAAGGCAGATGTGCCATTTCCTCGGGTGTTCCAGTCAGCTTCCTCCTTCACTTAGCCTTATGGAGAAGTTTACCTCCGGACGTGCAAAAGTAAACTTAGGAACAGTATAACAGGTCATATTGATCTTATTATTTTGTTATGTCTTCAGGCCTTTTATTTATATAGCATGTGTATATAATTGTCATATATGTATATATTAAACAAGATTGATTATCTCCATATACTCTGTAAAATAAATTCTTGTTACTTAAAATTACTTGCCGAGCCGCCTCATTAATTAGTATTCGTGTTATTTATATTTGCAATCCAGCAGGCAATAAAATGCCGTTGGACATAGCAGATAGTAATGCTTTATTTATAATGTACCTATAGTCTGCGTATAACCTGATATTGCCATTTTCTTTTTATTACTGGTACGATAAGGTGTTGCTCATTCAGTTGTCAATATACGATCCATTACTTCTTCTTTCTCCAATTTCTCTAACTCTTGAGTTGATTACAAAAGAAATGTTTCACCTTACATGTGTTTGGTTTGATATATCATTTATAATTAATACAACTGGAGGCTCTTTAAATTTGCCTAACCCAGCAGATAACCCTCTATGTAATCCATTTTTATAAATTTCAATGCGCCTTGGCATTATTTATAATTTTGTTCATATATACTATAGCATAACCTAAGGATTTAAACGAATTCCTACAAAGATTACTGTAATCCACCATTATTACCAGAAGTGGCACTTGTGCTATATATGATCCACTTTTTATATTAACCTTAGTTTGTCCTAATAAGCCTGACTTGTCTTGATAATCATAAATTTTCTTTGTAGTCAGAATTAAATTTATTTTATTATTAGTTATCTCTTTCCAGTACTAGAATCTATTTCTACTTTAACTAAAACATAATTTTTATTATGTCCAAAAACACTGATTATACTTTTTTATTCCTTATAGGATTCACATTAAACTTTTCTTTTTTGTAACCTTTGTAGTTCTTTTCTTTTATTACATTCTCAATTTGCTTTACTTGTATTCAAATCCTGTGTAGATCCTTTTACATTCCTGTGCCCTTTTAATAAATCACATGCAACTTTAATCTGGCCCTGGTTTTTACTATGAAAACAAATGCTTTCTTTGGATCTACCCATACCCTATGATATGAAGTTTTTATTCTTAATTTTTTTTTGTTATTTGTTGATATTGCCTTGTGGACTTTATTTCCTGAATTCTGTCAATTAAAATTGATGATTATATGAATACCTCATCACTTAATTTTGCTAATGCTACAACTGTGTCTAATGTTGCTGATATGTACAGGCCAGACTATAATCTAATAACTGAACATTCATATAAATTAAAACACACAAGTTGTCTTAAATAACTTAAACAAGTTTATTAACTTTGAATATATATATATTAGTAATAATAATTAGTAGTTTTATTCCCGACTTGCTAGTTGAAAAGCAATAACATTAATCGCAAAATAGTTCATATGTCTATAAATAGACAAAACATACCTAGATAAATAACTAATTAGAGCTCATCTTTAATTCTAACAATTTCTTAGTCTTTATTTAATAACTGTTTCTTTAACATCTGTAAACTCAGACAGTCATTCACAAGTGCTCTCTAAATAGCACCTTATTGTAACTCTTTCCTTGAATCTGTCTAATTAGATTTGACTTGTTTCTGCTGTTATGTCTTGTCTGCAACTGCACAATTTCATTTCATATTCTTTGAGTTTCACTAGTCTGCTTTTCACTTTATTTTTTTCCCTCCTCTTTCTCACTAAAAATTTACAGGCAATTTAGAATTTTGCTAATTTGTATATTGTTAGACTTTATTATAATGCAAATTAGAATATTGTTACTTGCTGTTAGTCTAATTCTATTTTCTGCATACAATTATTTCTAATGATTCAAGATTACCTGTATTGACCAATTTCCACACACACACGTATAACTTTATTACCTGTATTGACCAATTTCCACACACACACGTATAACTTTATTAATAAATATATAACTAGTCAACACACAACAGTTGCTGAATTATCTACCAATAATCTTAGGTGTAGAATGTCATTTGCTATGCCACAAAAGAATGTCTTATAATTCCTCATTTAAAAAAGTACTAAAATCATATTTGTTTACCTGATTTCTTAGTTCAGCCATGTCTTCTATTATTGTTTCATTCTCTAATTGGTTGAAAGAATAAATTTGTTTCTTTCCGTAATTGTGATTGGTTTTGGTAAAAAAATACCAATCTAGAATTTCTTTAGCTTACTCAGATCTTGTCTGCTATGTCTTTGGGGGCTGTCTGAACTATTATAATTCTATAAGTGGCTGCTCTTGCCAATTGTAATACTAACTTAACCTGGTTTGCAATATTCAAAAAATGAAATCTCTTTATGCACCACCATTTTTCATAGCTCAGTGTGACTCAGCTCAATTTCTTCTATACTATATTTATTAACCATTCTAATCTCTCCTAACCTAATTCAAAATAGAATTTTTTTTTACTACGGTTTCCTTTCTTCCTGCCTAGTTTCATGATCCAGCTGGTTCCTTAATTTGGTCTCTTGTTCTCTGGAAAATTTAGCATATTATCCATATATACATTAACATGATTACAAAAATATGCAGTTTGTAGTTCAATTGTTGCTCTCCTGATTTTTGCTCACACAATAGATGATTTTTGTGTTGATGTTATCTGGCCAGAATTGTTTCGGTTTAGTGTATTACTTCTTATCTAGGCTCACTCTGGCTTAATGATCTTAACTCCCATGTAACAACGAATTTACTGCTGTATGTTGTTTTAACTCTTGAAGACTTGTACTCTTCTATACTTGATTATCATTCACTTCTGTTCTTAACTGCAACAAAGGTAGAACCCCATCTGTAAAATTATAATATATATAAGCATATACAATGTACAGACTTAAATGTATGTGTTACCTTACTCCACTTTTGGTGTTGAAGATGGACTTGTATAATCATTTCAATGTGACGTCTGATGGCAATGTCTTCACTTTTAAACTGACTTTTCCTCTCTACTTTTCGATACTGATTACATTCCATTGCAGTTAAATGTTGCGTTTACTGCGGGATTTATATATAAACACAGGCTAGTAGAAATATATTTATATTTATTAATGAAACAAATATACAATTGCATATTTACACTATATATAATATTACAACTTTGCCTGATACTGTTGGTTAGATATAGATTCTAATTGCCATGCAACTACAGAAAGAGACTTCAGATGCTCTTATAAGTTTAATTACCACTTCCAGCTATAGTGATAACCAGTCTCATGATTAGTTAAGGTGACTCTTCCGAATGTACCCTGACAGCTTGCATTGTGTCTTGAAAATGGACTTGCCTCATTGCTTTAATATGGACAGCCAGCATGCTGCCATTCAGCTTTCACAGTAATTTGATATCTGACCATACTTCCAAATGAATTGACTATTTATGGTCAGATCCCCATCCATAATAAGAACAATTAGACTCAGTGAGTATTATCTATTTGTATATAGATTGTAGGATCTAATGCAACCCTCCAGCAGCCACATTTTATCTCTACTTAACTACAAAACTATGACAATAAAATTGAAAACACAATAATATTTTCAATCTAAACTCATTAGCTTATATAGTCATATTGGTCTGAACTCAGTTCAGTACCCATACATTTTGGTGTCTTTGATTCTTTAATAACCATAGCCACCATTATCCTACTAGGCAGGATTGGTATTAAACCACCAAACATCATATGTTCACCATTTCTTATGCTTACTCATAACTGTTATTAAAACAGGCAAAACTCTCCATACAGCACCTTAGACTGAAAATATTGTTTTCAATTTTATTCTCATAGTTTTATAGTTAAGTAGAGGTAAAAGGTGGCTGCTCGAGGGTTGCATTAGATCTTAAGATCTAGGTGCAGTGCTCTCAGATCCAAGGCTCTTCACTGACGAAGGCCACAAGCCAGAAACTAGTCTGGGGATATTGGATGAGTAAGCACTAGATAGGGATTATATATAGATTGGTCAATGGCTATAAATACAGCAATCCGATCAAGATGGAATCTGGCCTAATCCATTACTTGAAAATAATATAAGATACAACACCTCCCTTCTCTTTCTTATTCACTCTTTATTAGTAAAAACCTTACTCATATATAACAATATTAGGTCAATTATTATATCTACACGCGTAAATCGAAAATATTTTTGCTATATATAAATATACTATTTCTGCATATATTACAAGTTGAATTTTTACAATTATTCACACATATAAAAGATAACAGAATCACATCTTACTATCTATAAAGCAAATGAAATATATCCAAGCCTCTTAGTAATTTATTCAATTTAATAACTTGTCATGTAATTACTTGATGCGATTTTACTGGAAAATGTGCGGTTATTAAAATAATAACTTTACAACAAAAAATTTAAGATGGTAATAAATAAGTTAAAAAATTTTTATTTTATATTAAAAACTAATTTGAATTATTTAAGTATGAATGCACAATTTATACATTTTTTTTTTGTGACAAATTGTAGTTTAGATAATATATTTCTTCTCATCTGCGATATTTAATCATGGCGGAGACAAATTGTAAAACCGGTGTTGACTCTGATGATAATAATAGTATACTCAATAAATTGGAAGTAAGTGATGAAGACAAAAGAAAGGCCGAAGAAATAAAAGAAGTTGCTAATGAATTTTTTAAAAGTAAGTAATTAAGTATTTATTTAAAATGTTTATGCTAACTCTTTATTGAATTAATGGGGAATGTTCATTGGTATGGGAAGGCTTTTTTTTTTTTAAAGAAAAAGTCTATAAGAATTATTTACTTAATTAAAAGAGTGCTAAAATAATTCGGCCTAAAAATTCTTATTTTAGCCATATTAAAATATATGAGAATAAGTTTTACATTATCTGTTATTAATTTTATTAACATCGTTTTCTTACTATGTATAAGAGTTATAATTAATTCTGTAATCATTCGTTTAACATCAAAAATTTTGAACAGAGAAGAGATAGGATATCTTTTCGAAATACAAAAGTTAAAATGATAAGGGTGGGAATTTTATTGTTGAAAACATCTATAATGTCATATATCATAATTTAAACGAAAATTAAGTTTATAATATTAAAACATGATGCTGATAAAAATGCTATTACTGTAATCATGCCTTACTCATTTAAAATGCTCTTATCTCTTAGCCATTTATAATTGCAGATTTTTCTCTTTTTACTTTTATGTAACTGTACAAATTAAGTTTTTTTCTTTCTAATTTTAATTGATCACATGACCAACAACTATCACATGATCTGCTTACACATTGCTAATTCATTAGCAAATTCTTCTATTTTTCATACTTTTATACCATTCATTGTAATCTTAGTAATTAATAGATGCCAGATGGCAATGTTTTTTAATAAATTTTATCCACTAACTGTCCTATTTAAATATCCCCAGATAAATTTTTGATTATGGTTTTCATCAATGAGATTTTTGGAATTTTTTTTATGTATGCACATATATCTTTCATATCTAATACATCTTTTCTTAAGCAGCTATTTATTTATTTCTTTATGTAGAAAGAGGAATTTGCAAGACATTTATTTTCAGAGGACTAGATTCAAACAAGTTGAATGTTTATATAGGAAAATCAGTTTTAAATTTTAGTAATGTGATAGTGTGAGTGGATTAGGTAATCACACCAAAGCACTATATGCAAACACATAATAGGATTGGATTGGAAAAATTAAAAACTTTTTTAGTTTGAGCTAGTAGCTTGATAGTATAATAAAAAATTTAAAAAATGAGTGCTAAAGGAAAGGTGCATTAAATCCAAACACATGGTCCAAAAACAATATTCAAAGAGCTCGCTGATGAAAGCCATAAGTTAAAACTAATCTGGGAGATATTTGGATAGGACAGCACTGGATAAAGATTTATTAAGCACTACCACATGGCATCTATTAATTACTAGTGAATGGCATAAAAGTAGAACAAAAATTTGCTAAATAATTTTAATTGCTGAGTAGCATTGCATAATATATTTATTTATTATAAGGAGTTTCAAGATAACTGTTTATAAAGATATTCTTAATCCAAATATGATTAATAAAGTAGTTTAGTGAAAATTTTGCTTTAAACTTTACTGATGATAGTATGTGTGAGAGTATTATTTGATTATATTGAAATGCTATATGTACTTGTGTGTATATATATATACATGTATCTATGTATGTCACAGTTTATCAATTTTGATTATTATTTACTTTCATGAGTGTGCTAGACAATTATTTATAAGGAAATTGTAGATACAACCATGATTAATGTAGTTTATGTAGTAAAACTGGCTTTAAACTTGAGTAATATTGTGGATACGAGTGTCATACTGAAATGTAGTACATACATATAGGCACCTATGCATTTTGCAGTTTGTCTCTTTCGATTATTATTTACTTTCAAGTTCCAAAATTCTTTATTTTGAGTCTATCAAATATTAAATTTTATTATAAGTTATTAAAGTCAGAATTTAATAATAAAATGATTTGTTGTTTTTGCAGATTATAAAAATAGCTATGATAGTGAAAATCAAATAATAGTTGTAAAATGCAAGATATTATTACCTTAAACTGTTATATCTGATTTGATACCAAGGGCATTATATATATAACCAAGAAAAATAATGCTATTTCACTAAATGAAACCGTATGTTTATATAAACATATAAACAAGATGAATATATTTTTTGACAGTCCAAACTTGAAATCTAAATTAAATTAAAAATACATCACTACTTTTCTTAAAATTGACTTATCAATATAATCATTTCAAAATATTTTTTATGATGTATTTGTTTTACTTACTATAGAAATATTTTTGCTTTTTCTTTTGTTTTTTTGGTAAATATTGTAATCAACATTCATGAAAGTGTTGGTCCCAGTTACATTGAAAGGTCATCAAATTTTTATATAAAGCAAAACATTTAAAGATTTTTTAAATGAATTTATGTGTTTGCCAATTTATTGCAGTCAAAATCTTGACAATTTTTAGGATAAAAGAAAATAGTATAAATGATTGCAATTTAACTATTTTAATTTTGTATGGGGAGAAGCTGCTAAATTTATCCATTAAATTGTCACAGTAATAGATTTCAGTAGTCAGTAATGCACAAATAGCATATTTATACAAATATCTCCAAAATAAGAAATTAGTTTTGGAAAATTCTAAAATTGAGATATGTGATAACTCACCAATATAAAAACTCAGAATTGAAATATCTGGAAATTCTGTATGACATTATTTTAATTCCATGTTTTTATTAATTAAATTCAATAATATTCTTAAAAAAATGAAAGCAATTTGGTAATATTTATATCTTACTAAGAAATGGCATTATTTTAAAAGTCAAATGAATGTGTATATCACATTTAATAAATTAATCTTTTTAATAATTTTTATGATTTGTATATTTTGATTTGGTTTTTTGTTAACAAAATAATTTTCAGAAAAAAGGATAGTTGCTCTTTTGTATAATTGAATGAGTTATCATTTTTTATATTATTTTAATATAGCATTTTATTATAAAATTTATATAATAAATACATGTATTTGATCTTTTAATATTGTGGTAGCATATTATAGATCAGTGTTTGTTTTATTTTTGTTTAAGCATATAAATAAAGTTTCACATTTTTTATCTAAAGTTTATAAAAGATGAGCTTCACGTATCTACCCAATAAAACAAGTGAAAAAATGGTTTAGTTCTTGGAAAATCTATATTTGATTCACATATAAAACTTTTTGTAGATAGACATGACAGTTTTTATTCTAATGTCTTTGTCTCTTTTTAATCATAATTTTATATTTTCAAAAACACAAATTATCAATCTTATACAATGATTATTTATAAAAAATGGTAGATAATATTTGATCATAAATAAAATTTTAATAATATTTAAATTAAAAAATTTAATAATTAACTAATCTAATAAAAAGTGATTGGTAATTATTTATTATAAGTAATGCTGTTAAAACAGCAAATCTTTCCATACAAAACTGCTGTAACAGATTGTATAAGCATAAGAAATGATAGTCACTTGATATTTTAGTGGTTTAACTTCTTCACATTTAATGGTCACCATATTGAATTTTTAATGAATGAACTAAGATGTAATTTGTACACTTCAATTTGAAGATATCATATATGAAGTATTTTATAAATTGTTAAAAAGAGCAAATATTAAGGAATGTAATAAAACAAAATATATTCATTACCTTAAAAAAAAAAAAACAGATTTTAGCTCTTGTAAAAATTCTTATTTTTATGTAGTTTTACAAATTCTAAATTTTGAGAGTTGAATTTTAAACTCACACTTTTATAGACAGTTTCGTTACATTCCTTATGAAATTTCTATTAAAATGATATATAATATGACCAATCTGTGATATATCTTCACTGCAAAGCATTGGAAAATAGGTATGCTGGCAAATTTTATTTTTATTAGCATACCCACTCCTCTTCAACTCATCCAGGAGTCTGTTGGAAATATGTTTATAATAAAAATGTGTTTTTAACAATGATTATTTATAAGAGATCTTTTATAAATTGTAATTTAACAAAAAAAATATTAAATCATTATTTTTACTACTTTATTATTATATTATTCAAAAATGAGGTGGAAAATTAAAAAAATTATTCAGTTAAAAAGTTTAAGAAATCAAAATTAAGTAAGTAAAGACAAAATAATTTAATAAACAACAAAATAAAAACGAACATTTATTTAGAATTATAACAACAACAACAAAAAAATGTAGAGCTAAGAAGATAAATGGACATCATAATTAGTGACAACTAAACAGGGGAAAAAATTTTTTTAAATTGGTGCAATATAAAACATTAATTAAAATAGTCATAATACTAAAGCTCTTTATTATCTGCCCTACCTTTTACATAGTAGAATTGCCAATAGTTCAGTCTGTATAATATAATACCAAAAAGGAATCGATTTAAAATGTAAAAATCAAGTGATTATTATAAAATCACAACTAACATATAAATACAATGTTACTCTATTCATGCAATAAAAGAATGATTATATAAAATAAATTTGTGTTATATCTTACCTATTAGAATTTCTGATTCTGATTGCAAGGATCTGCACCATCTTACTAGTTGTTCTATGTTGAAACTGTGTGAGGTGGAGTGTTTGGAGAGGTGCATTTCTAGTATAATAGGCTAGAAAGCTAGAATGTTTCGTAATGCTTTTACATAAAGTTGAAAAAGTGTCGTGCCATATTTTATTTTTTTGGCATTCTGCACATTTTCTTTTGGGTTTATTTTGAAGGTCTAAATCAGCAATGGTATGACAACTTGATAGCTGAATCACATGTGGAATGTGGAGAGGCTTTTGCTTCTTTCTAGATGAAAAATTATTTATAAGACATTTTAAAATCCAAATGCTTTTTGACTTTTATATGTTTTTCAGCCCATATAAAAATATATACAATATAAGCATTTGAAACAGCAGTATCAAAGCAGTACCAGAATAAGCGCATTATCCATCCCTTGGACTTTCTATCCCAACCATATTGAATCCATTTCTGATTGGCAAATCAACACCACCCATGTAACAGTTTTATGTTTTCCTGAAGGTGGGTGCAGATATAATACTTGATTACCATATTTTTGTCTTCTATGCAAAATATCATTTCCAGGTGATGGATAAGCATTATTTAGTAAAAAAAATTAGCTTTTATCTGTACAAACTAAAGATCACTATTTTTATTAATTATAGAATTGAAGTGCCGTCTTTGCAAGCAGTTTTATATATTTTAGAGATAGTCAGGAATATTCTTCCCATCAATTCTCACTGTGCCACAGCAATGAATTTGATTTGCAGATAGCTTTTTTTTGCTAATTCCACACTACTAAAATATGTGTCACAAAAAATAATGGTTCTGTTTTGGAAGATGTAGCAAAACAATAGACAGAACAGCTCAAATACCCAGACCTGGGTCATCACTTGAAGTTGCACTTTTGCCTGTATAAAACTCCATATAGTATACATATCCATTATGGTTATCTTTGTTGACTTACATTTGAATCATTTCTTTATCAGTTTTGAGGGATCATATTGTTTCATGATATTATGATCCATTCATTTTGTTATTGCTGCATTGCCACTCTCTGCATTTAATATGCAACTTTGGAATTTACATTACAGTTATCTATAATTGGCCTAATTTTATAAATTCTATCATGCTCTTTACTGTCTAATTTTTGGCATATTTTTATTATCATTGAAATGGAAAAAGATAAAATTGCCAAAAATCAATTGCGTGTCATAATTTATGCAAGTTCCAGTTGTCTGCCTAAAGGTTTTTCAATCAAATATATTCTAAACTAGTCACATATCTTACTGAAGAAATAGTAAAGACCATGGTAAAAAATTTGGACAATTCATTGAGTGGCAGATCAAACTTTTTTTGCCTCAGTAGCATATTTATTTGTTTTTAAGAATATTTTTTCATATAATTTTTTTTCAAAATAAAAATAATCTATTAGAATATACTCATGGGTGGTGGGGAAAATTGGTCCTGGAGATGTATGACTGATGAATGTTATAATTAAAAAGCATTTCCAAATCCGATCATGATGGTGGTCTTGGCACAGAAGCAGTTATTGCACTCACTGGTATAGATTTCTTCTTCACTACCTTTTTTTTTTTTAAATTACAGTTTCACTGTCTGAGCTGCCAGAAAGTGAGGTCTCTGAATTACAAGGATTCACTATAGGAAAATCATGATCAGAATTGCATTCCAAATCAGAATCCATTTCTTGGTTAATTTAATTAACAGTAAAAATTTCAACTTAAAAAAAAAAAAATAAGGAAATTTTTTTTCCCAAATCTCTTGTTTTAAAAAAAAATCCAAATTTTATTGTAGAGAAAAAATGCATAGTTCTCTGAAAAATAATGAAAAAAGAAAGTGACAATCTACAGTTACACACTATTGCAATTTAAAGTCTATGATTGGTCAAAATTCTTGAAAAAGAATCTTTTAAATACATGTGAGTCGATTAAGGATTGCTGTTGTCAATAAATGATGGCTAAAATTTAGGTACTTGTAAAATAAGTTTATGTAATTTATATAAATTAATACATAGTAATATGTGAGTATTGTTGAAATTGAATGACTGTAATTATTAATGGCTCTGATAAATGACAAATATAGGTAAAAAAATGTCTAACACATTTTTAAAAAAAAAATCCTGTTGAAATTCAACATTATTGTCAAATATTCATTTGAAAAAACTTGATGCAAAACTCAGATTTTTTGAACAACTTATAATTATAATAAATAATGAAAAGAAAAAATGCTTCATATTCAAAAAAAAGATTGCATTATAAGATAAAAGATTCCTCCAAGCTGTCTTTTTTTTTTAAGTTAACTTATAAGTATTATCCATACTAACTCGTGATTTTGTGTGTGATTAGTGTATCACAATATAAGAATATTATTCAGAAAGTCCTATCTTTTGTCATTACTTTTTTTTTTTTAAATAATTATCAGAATCCTGTTAAAATTGATTTTCCTATATTTCTAATCAGATTGTTTTTTGTTTTTTTTTTTGTGATGAGTTAGTTATAATTGATATCTATGATAATAACCAAAATGAGCTGCCAAAAGCTTATTAGTAAATAAAGATAATTTAAACTCAATGAAACATATCCAAGTCTTTAATGAAGTGCTCTTTGATATAATGACTTCTATTATCTTAATATTGAGGGATGTGTCATAAGCCTTAATAAACTTTTTATATTGAAATGATTATATATACATTGAAATGGTAAAGATATGAGGAAGTGTGTTGGAAAACATCATTTAAAGCATTCCTGTTTTTACTGGGCATAGAAAAAGAGGAAATAATTTAATAATATAAGCAACATATAAGTGATTTTATATGATAATCGTAGCTCCCCAACAATAATCATCAAGGATTATTAATCATTCCTTTGTGACTGGAATTAACAGTACACTATAAAACAGCCTAGTTGTCATTCCAAATTTGGTATATATTATAAAAGCGGTCATCAATATTTTATTTGCATATACAGAAGTCTTAAAAAATAATTAGAAAAGTAATCCTATATCAAAAATGCTGAGATCATTATATCAATGCTGATTATCGTTATTGCTCTAGACCACCAGGTATCATGAGTTTCCTGGCCCTCTAAACTATCAAATCCATAAAATGTGATATATGGATTTAAAAGATGATTTTTTATGATCTTAATACCATTCAAATAATTCTACAGAGAATCTTAATACCATCCAAATAATTCTACAGAGAACTATCTGGATGTCCGCATATTCTCACATATATATTGCAAATACCATTATGTTCCAAACATGTTTTGGAATTGCGAGAACCATAGAGAATGCAAACAATTATTTTCCTTGCAGATTAATATAAAATAGTCATGATTGTGGATGGATCAATACATATGGCTTGAAAGTTTGTCTCAAGGTTATTTTTCTTCTATTTTTTTTTTTTTTAGTGAAATTGGTTACATAGTTCGGTCAGTAATGATCAGCTTTTAGCCAGAATTTAAATGTTTTTTTTTATAATCTCCATAATATACATATTTGCAAAAATCATTTCTTTTTTTAAAATGAAATCAGTTTAACATTAGACTATCAAGCTAAACTTATGATTGTTGAAGTTGCCATTACTGAATTCTGCTGCCTACACACTTCTTTGCCTTTTAAAACTCTGATATTAATCTTCCATCCAACCATATGTTTACCTCAGAAATTACTGCATTAAGCATTGATCATTTGATTTTCTTTTTATAAAAAATTCTATTTATACACCGATTGAAAAATAGCTTTTTTAATTTCTTCAGAGATAAGATTTTAATCTTTTTGTTTTTATATTTTGAAAAATAAAATATGTATAATTGAAAAATAACTTGATTTCTTCTAAAATAAAGATATTAATCTATTCTTATATTTACTTATATTTTTGAAAAATAAAATATTCTATTTATATTCTAGATCCTAATCCACTTTTGTTTTCATTTTTTCAAAAATAAAATATAAAAGAAATGAACTACTCAGTAAGAATTCAATCTTTATATTATTATTAAAATGTCTCAAATTTTTGTCACATAATCACTTCATATAGTAACGGTCAGGTTTGTACATTTGCTCAACAGACTGAGAGTCCGAGCCAGAGAATCAAAAGCTGACCAAGTCGGGATAGTAATATCCTATGTCCTATTATACCTCAATTCTCTTACCCGCGCTTCCAAGTCAATCCATTGCAAATGACATGACTGAGGTTACACTTGATATCTCTATTTACTTTCCAGCAATAGCAAAGCAGTAAAACATGAGACACCCCCTCCCCCAACACATATTATATAACTTAACTAGTGATTCATAAAGTAATGAGCAAGAATGGAGACTGGATAATTTTATATTTCATAAATTTAATGTAACACTTGATAAGTTATAAAGCAAATAAATTATGTGCATATTGCTCACACGCAGGTGAGTGAATATTCAGGGTTACAAAGAATATAATAAAACAAAATATATAGTGCTCGCATGCAGGTGAGTGAATACTTAGGTTTACAAAGAATATTAATGGTCAGTAAAGGATAATGCAAATTATATACATACTGCTCATACACAGGTGAGTGAATACTTAAGATTTACAAATACTTAATGTGATTATCAACAAATGATAAACAAAACCAATTATATTTGCTCACGTGCAGGTGAGTGAATTTTGGAGTTGCAAAATGTTTAATAAGTTTATGACTTTGCAGAATTGACAATAAGCTTACACCCTCTTTTATGTCCTAACCCATGTTATGATCTATAGTAGAAATCAATAATAGTTAGAGTGATCAATTTATTGGTAACTGATGGGGATTATATTATTATTTTTACTAAGTTTAAATATAACTTATAATGATATTTGCGTGATATTATATATAATTGTTACACAGATAAACGCATTAATTCTGATTCCGAATCGGATCAAAGCCGATGTTAATTTCTATGGGAGGTTGAACTGATGTGGGCAGTCGAACTTCAGATTCTAGGGCTTTACAAACTATAGTATCAGAATATAGCTGTCTCGAATGTGTTCTTAATTGAAGTTCATTACCTAGTAATCGGTTCCCCAGACCGAGCTACTTACGAGCCCTTGGAATGCTTTGGTTCCTTCAAATAGATAAATGTCACAATTGCCTAAACTTTCGAGGCGTGACTTGTGGAAACGATCCTGATGTAGGCCATTGTAAGTATAGCAAGAAGCTATGCGTATTTATACTAACTAGCAACACCTTTGCCACCCTAATTTAATATTTCCTAAATTAATTACGCGAAATCTTAGCTTCTATCAGTGCCACAACCACTGGTCAGTTCATACATAGTATTACTTAAGTCACACTACAAGGCAATAATAGGAATCTGATTTAAGGATATCGGTGTAGCTTAATCTCTAATTAATGAGTTACAGCAAAATTATTAAGTAAATATTGATTTTTAAATAACTTAAGCAAAAGATTGCTTTTTAAAATAACTTACGTAAATACTCATTTTAAATAGCTTACCCAAAATATCCATTTTTAAATAACTTACGCAAAATATCCATTTTTAAATATCTTACGCAAAATATGCGTTTTAAATAACTTACGCAAAATATGTGTTTTAAATAACTTATTTTGTGCATTATAAGTAACTGATTCACTCTAGCATAAATAATAGTTTGATTTCAGAAGGGAGTTTTGCCTATATTTCTTTATTATAATATTCTAACATAATGGAAAGGTGCTTAATCGCTTCTCCGATAATTATTAAACCCCACAAAACTCCATTCTGATGAATGTAGCATAAATTAATAAACATGAAATAAAAACTAAATATAGATGGCATAAGAACAAATTGCAGAAAATGATCAATAAAGTTATAATTTAGAAATAAAAAATTTGTTGAATGGTTTTATAGAACCTAAATATTTATGATTACTTAAAATATTTATGATCAAGCAAGAATTTTGAGAGTGCTCTAAGCGTTAAAGTAAATTTAATATAAACAGTTTAGTTTAACATTTAAATAATATAATTAAATATGAGATTTGATTAGTTAGCTAGCTTTTAATTTAGAATTGGTTTAGTAATGAAATTAATGTATTCTGCAGAATGATTTACTGGTAATACTTGGTAGTAGGTCTTTCAATGCATTCTTTACTGTGCATCTTCTCTCTATTAAATCATCTGTGGCTTTTCTAGGTTTAAGTCTAAATGCAATTTTGTATATTACTTCGGTGGCGACTTTCCTCCATCACTTCAGTCAAGAACTCTAATATTTCAGGTGTAGCTTCTCCATCACTGGGCTCAGGCTGATATCGTCCCACTAGCCAGCTGTTCTCATTTAAACAGCTTTGGTAATGGCTTGGTCAGAATTCAGCTTGGTCAAAGTAATGCAGGAACAGCCTTTTAATTATTTTTCGGCATTTGTTTTTCAGAAAATGTGTATCAGCAGTTTTTTTGATGGCCACTACAGACTTTTTTATGTCCTATTTTTGACAGTATATCCCTCCCTCTTTTACTTTCACAACGTCACTTGTTTACTGACTTCGAACTTTGCCTTTAACTAAATTTTCACTTAGTTTTTAATATTCACCACAGCTAACTGGCATTAAAAGCTCTATTCCCTTGGGTTTCCCAATTGCACTTAGTATGAATTTATGCCTGACTGGATTTTCTAATTTGTTTTTGACTATAATTTTAAATAAGGTCAATTTTCAGACAAAAGATTATTTTTAGACAAGATGTTAAACCTCTAAACAAATTACAATTTGTGTAATTTTAAACAAACAATAGAACTTGAAAATAAACTGAATAATTTTATAAATTTAAACTTATTATTTTGTTATATACTGTACATAAATTCTAACTACACACTCGTATGTTTATTTCAGTTTTAACAAACATAAAGGAATATGTGCATATATAAATATTTATGACTGCATTTTCATATAGTTAACAAGGCTATTATACACGCACATACTCGACAATATTACAGCACACTCAAAGTTTTAAATTAAAGAAATGCACGCAATCTGAGTGAAACGAAATACACTATTATAGAATACAATAGGTGAAACAGACAGGTCGCTAGATCTAACTGTTTCAATATAAATCTTTTAATAAATTTAACGTAGCTAAATTTCTCTTTAACAACTAGGTTACCCTTAAGCTAATACGAGAAGAAATAATTCTTCTTAAAAAATATATATATGTGTGTATGTAGATTTGCATGTGAAAAGATGTTTAAAATAAAGAAGGAAATATTTATTAAATCTCTTAATCACATTTGATATTTTTAATTTAATATCTAAATTCAATCGGTAATTGATTGGTATGTAAACAAATTGTGAATGAAATTATTGCTTATTCACTTCTTCGTGGTAGTAAAAAGTTTAACCATTAAAATAGTATAAATATTGTGGATGAATCCTATGCTTAAATATTAGAAAACTTCCAATATTTTTTTCAATTGGTTTTACCTGGAGGTAGATAGTGCAAACTTCTTAAATATTATTATTATCAGGATCACATTATCTGCTAAGATCTACAAAAGTATATACAAATTGGTATAATAAAAAAATATTAATAAATTTTATTTCAAAAATTTGTTTAAATGTTACGGAAAATGTGTTTTGGATAGCAGGACTATAAATACATTGATAAAATTTCTGAACCTTGTGTTCTCTACCCAAAAGTTTTAATTAAAAGCAATTCACTAGTAAGTATCATGATTCATTTAGTTTATATTATTAGATAATGGAAATCTTTATTGCCTCTTTAATCACATATGAAAATAATAAGTTTTGGTCATCAAATGGAATTGTTAATACATTTTTTGAACAGTTTCTGTCTAATTAGTCTTCATCAGAGCAGGGAGCAATGGTGGGCCTGTATCAGCTAGTAATATTACTAAAGCTAATGATTGAAAAAATCCCCAGCTTTAATTAACTTGGTTGTTGAGTTATACAAATTTGAAACTAATTCTATATAATACTACCCTATAATAGTGACAGAATAGAAATTGGACTCCTACTGTTAAATAAATTAGATCATTTCTCACTTATTGATGCATATAGGATAATGTAAATATTATAAAGAGCGAGTCACAAGTTATTTTAACATAATACTATAAGCAAAATTAAAAAAATAACTTGACAGTGGCAAGAACCCACTTTTTACAAAAGAAAAAAAAAAACGATTGCTATGATATATTAAATTGCATCTTTGAATGATTATATTTATAATGTGTGGCTATACAGGAAATGGTTTTACTAATTTAAACTTTTTTTTTTATTAAAAATATAAATTATTTGAAATTCATATTTCTAATTGTATTTGAAATAATGGATGATCTGTAATTAACAGTTTTATAATTACTAAAGTTATATATAAAAAAGAGACTTTTAATGAAATAGAAAATTATATCTTTCCCTCTTTTTTTATTATGAGACATACCATAATGAAAGTACAGTATATGTAGTTTTTTAAATATACTAGAGCTAAATCGAGATTTTATTGGAGCCAAAGGAAATTAGACATTTGGCACTCTATTTTTCTCCTTGGCATAAAAAAAAAAACAAGTGGATGAATCTTGCATGCTCGCTAGTAAAATAAACCACTAAACATCACATTATCACCATCTCTTATGCTAGCCCATAACTGTTATTGAACAGGCAAAACTCTATACAGTAGTGCCACTCTATGCCAACCAGAGTAAGCAATGGATGTCAGAAGGCTTGTGCATAAAATCCCCATCTAGTGCCTACTTATCCAATATCCCCAGACTAGTTTCTGGCTTGTGGCCTTCGTCAGTGAGGAGCCTTGGATCTGAGAGCACTGCACCTAGATCTTAGGATCTAATGCAACCCTCCAGCAGCCACCTTTTATCTCTACTTAACTAGAGAATTAAATTGAAAACACAATATTTTCAATCTAAGCTCAATAACTTATATAATCACATGGGTCTGAACTCAGTTCAGCACATTCATTTTATTGTCTTTGGCTCTTTAACAATCATAGCCACCACTATCCTATTAGGCAGGATTGTTAAACCACTAAACATCACATGATCACCATCTCTTATGCTAGCACATAACTGTTATTAAACAGGCAAAACTCTCTGTATAGTAGGGCCACGCTGTGCCAACCAGAGTAATCAATGGATGCCAGAAAGCTTGTGCATAAAATCCTCATCTAGTGCATCATCATCCAATATCCCCAGACTAGTTTCTCCTCAGTGATGAAGGCCACAAGCCAGATAGGATGTGTAGGCACTAGATGGGGATTTTATGCACAATCCTTCTGGCATTCATTGATTACTCTGGCACTACTGTATGGAGAGTTTTGCTTGTTTAATAACAGTTATGTGCTAGCAGAAAAGACGGTGATCATGTGATGTTTAATGGTTTAACACCAATCCTGCCTAATAGGATAGTGGTGGCTATGGTTAAAGAGCCAAATACACCAAAATGTGTGCTGAACTGAGTTCGGACCCATATGACTATATAAGCTATTGAGCTTAGATTGAAAATTGTATTTTCAATTTCATTCTCATAGTTTTGTAGTTAAGTAGAGATAAAAGGTGGCTGCTGGAGGGTTGCATTAGATCCTAAGATAGGTACAGTGCTCTCAGATCCAAGGATTCTCACTGTCAAAGGCCACAAGCCAGAAACTAGTCTGGGGATATTGGATGAGTAGGCACTAGATGGGGATTTTATGCACAAGCCTTCTGGCATCCATTGTTACTCTGGTTGGCATAGTGGCACCATTGTATGGAGAGTTTTGTGTATTAAGTAAAATAAATTTGTATTAATATCATATGGCAGTGTTTGTTTCTTCACTTCAACTGAGAGATTTAAATATTTACCTGCTTGTGCACAATCATTATAGTAATAGACCATTGGTTGGAGACTGTTAAATGCTATTGATTTTATACATCAGTTGATTTTAGGCACCTTTGATTTTTTTTTTACTAAATCCTGATTTCTTTAATTATATATCAATTTATGTTAGAGATCTTTAATGGCAAACATTACCTTACTATAAATATTGACTCAGTTACTGCATAGTTTTAGGATAGTCAACAATCTGATTATATCAAGTTAAAAATAATTCAGTTTTTATGGTTACTGATTTTATTTGTTATGACTAAGTGATAATGTTGTTCTTGTTATTTTTAACATATTTTTATTAAAATTTATGATATATACATATGTATTTTAATTTTGTTTTTAATTTTAGATCAAGATTTTACAAAGGCTATTGAACTTTATACTCAAGCAATAGAGCTTAATTCAAGTGATGCATCTTATTATGGGAATCGCAGCTTTGCATATCTTAAAACAGAATGTTTTGGTTATGCACTTTCAGATGCAGATAAAGCTTTAGAAATAGATAAAACATATATTAAGGTAAAAATATTTGTATGTTATAGATGAAGCTTAATTTTTTTTTTTTTAATTTCAAATGAAACTCACTAATATATTTACTAAACATTATAGAACAATATTTTATCATAAATATAATTTTCTATTTTTTTTACTAGGGTTATTATAGGCGTGCAACAGCAAATATGGCACTAGGAAAATTCAAATTAGCACTCAGGGATTATGAAACTGTAAGCATTAGAATATTTTTTGAATTATTTTTGTTTTATCAGCTTCATTTAGTAATAAATTGTCTGAAAAATTGATATGTCTTATAAGCAAATTTTATATATTGTTTTATTAAATTGTGGAAACATTTATTCATTTAATCATACTTTATCTGTTGGAAACATGTAATAAATTTGAAGATTAAATAAACATATGAATCAATCAAAAATTTCCTGGGACAAATTTGTTGGAAATGTTTATAAAATATGTAATGCTATTTGAAAAATTGAAATGATGCTTTTCATTTGAAAAAAGCACTAGCAAATTTTTCTAATAAAAGGAAAGGATTATTAAAAGTTTATGTTTAAATAAAAAAATAAACATTAAATACAGTAGGTTTACCTATATTTGCATCATTTGATCCCAAGGTATGTAATGGACATCGAAATTCTTGGTAATAGAAAACTATTATATGTATATAAGTAAACTATTGTTATTTTCAATTGCATGAATTTGAAACATTCTATTTTCCAAACTTTTTAAATCAGTTATCATGGCATCGCAAAAATATGCACAAAGAAAAAGCATACATCAATGAAAAAATTTAATAGCTAAAAAAATCCAGTCGAAATATCTTTAACTGAATGCAATTTGAATATGTACTTGTAATACATATATTATGCAATACATATAAATTCAAAAAAATTCATTTTTATAATAAAAGTTCATTTTTGAAATAAAAGACAGAAAAATATGGTAATTTTTAATGTCAGGATCTATTATATAAGTCTAGATAAGAAAGCAAAAACATGTAGTTAAAAAATATTTTATTGAGAAGTTTAGTTTCATAACCATAAAATAGCTCACATCAAAAAATTTGATTCTTTGTCGAAAATTTATTTTAAAACAAAATTAGAAAAAAAGATATGAGGTCATGTTTAATCTTCAAGTATTGTTGTGCTAAACATTTGATATAATATAACATAAATCAATAAGTAGTCATATCTCTGTTTTATAAAGAAGTTTAATTTATCCATAAACTATATAAATATGTATTTATTCATAACTATATGATAGCCAAATAAAAAGTTAGTGTTCTGTGCTAAAAGTATCAGAAATAAAAAATATGGCAACAATTTTAAAGCCCTCACAAGATTACATTGTTCTCAAAATATAGTTCCTTTTGACAAAAAAGTTGAAGTGTTCAAAAATCATGATCAGTTTCTTAGTTATTTATTTTCAACTCTGAACAAAATATAAAAGCAAAATGTATTTATCCTTAAAATGTCAGAAAAGGAATTTTCATGAAATAGTCATTTTTACATTTAGACTTCAATTTTGGAAAGAACATACAAAAAAGACCAGTTTTTGTGAATTTTTATTCACTTAGTAACACAAAATTTCAAGTAAATGTAAGATAGGTAATCGATTAGAATTTTATTTTTTATTGTCACTTTTATAAGGTACACAAAAATTGTATAGCTTTTACATTGCAATATTAAATTTTCTGCCACTTAAATTCATTTTTTCATAAAGTAAATATAAATAAAGAATTTAAATTTATTTTTTATTAAATTATTTTTTTAAAGGAATATTCTCTAATAAATTACAATTATACTAATACATTATGTTTAATTTTTTCTTATACATGTATAAGTCTTTTTGTATATTATATAATCACAGTGAACATAAAAAATTAAAATATAGAAAAAAACTTTTTTTAATTAACTTTTTTATGATTTTATTTAGATTGTCTTGAAACTTTTTTTTCTGTAATATTAATATTTTTTTTTTTTTGAGCTTTAACATAGAAGAGTAAGTAATTAAAAAAAAAAAACATGAAAAAATAAAATGATAAATTGTACATGAGCAGATATATCCCACTGGATGGCGCTGTTTTCACGCTAAAACACATAAAAATGCCGTTTTCTATAATACAACTTTTTTGTTGTGCTACAGATTTCAGGCCACTATGTCGCGTCGCAGTACAGCATGTATGTTTTACGCAGCAAATACATTTTGCGAATTCGCACAGTTTATAAAATGATTATGGCTTGGGGAGAGGGTGTTTTTTTTTTAATTTGATGGAAATGTTGTTTTCATTGGATTTTTTTTTATTTTAAAGTATTGAAATGTTCAGATTTTGTAAAGTAATACTTAACAGACTTTTTACACCGTAGTGTATTGAAGTTTTAAGTAGTAAATGTTGACGAGATATATGAATAAAGTTATTTGGAATTAGGTAACGAGTCAAGTAACGTACTGTTCGTAACATTCCACGAGACATTTTAAGATTGTACAGTGTGTATATTTTTGAAATAAAAAAAAGCGTTAACACAAAAATATCCAGTAAGAAAAGTACAATTAATTGTACACTGTTTTTTTAAATGTCATAAAAAGCATATATTATAAACATTTTATATATATATATATTTGTCGTTGTTTAAAAAAGTTTTAGTTTCTTTCTTTTCTCAGACTACTGTTATTCTTTGTTGAATATAGTTTACGTTTATTGTTATCATTTATTTTATAGATGTTAGTAAAAAAAAATATTTACAAAAATACAATTTTGATATTTTTTATTTTAACCGTAAACCTAACCCTAAAACTAACCCTAAAGCTAACCCTATAGCTAATCCTAATCCTAACCCTAAAGCTAACCCTAAACGTAAACGTAACAAGTTTTACTTTTAGTTATCATTCTATTTGAAATAAAAACTAGCGGTAAACAAAATCTTCGATAGAAAAAATCTCCGATAGAAAATTGATTTTTTCTAATAAAAAGAAAACTAAAAAAGACGAATCAAATTGTAATTTGTTTATTTTATTTTACATTTATTATTATCATTTAATTTGTATACGTTAATAAAAAATAATATTTAAAATAAAGTCATATTTAAAAAAGACGATTTTTTTTTTTGTTTTTATTTTCGCATTACAAAAAACACATCAAAATGATTATAATTAACGGCCCGTGAATGATCATATTTTATAATTTTAGCGTGAAAAGTGCGCCATCGAGTGGGATTTAGCAGCTATTCTACGAGAACCGATAAATTCACTGTTAAACAAAGCAGTGCACAGCAAATTACTGAATATATATTATTTTAAAATGTATTAAAATTTTCAGCTATTGTTATAAACTTTTTAAAAATCCCATTAGTTAAAAATGTTTAAAAAATTATTGTTATTAAAGACAAAGAAATTATGGTACAGTTATTTATATTATTTTGAAATAACCAAAAATCATTTTTCCTATGGTTTGATTATTCATCCTTATTTATAAACAATAGACAAATTATGAAGGAAACCTTATTAACCCTTATCATACTTGCTAATATATTATTTGCAAATGATGGTATGATTCATGATATGTTTCTGGATTTTTATATATATGTAAAACTATTTTCATATTTTGTAATCATTTATTTAATATGAAAATTATATATAATTAAATTTTTATTAATACTGATGAAATCATGAAAAACATTAAAGGAGAAAATATGTATATTTTTTAAGATCTTAATCGATGCAGCAATCTATTTTTGTCTCTTTGATTTGATGTGATAGATTTAAATTTGTCTTTTCAGTCATCTGTGTTTCAAAAAAAGATATTAAATGAAAAAAAAGTAAAAATTGATGTAAAAGCAGTTTTTTAAATTTTAATTTTACTATTTTATTATGCATCCATTGGACACTATTTGCAAAGCCTATCATTTCATTATAAACTTGATTTTTAAAGCACTCAAATTCTGCTGAAATTTTAAATAAATATGAATTTTGCTGTTTATAGTTTTTAATATTTAAAAATAAGTATAGTATATATACTTAAGCTTGATATGATTAGAGGAGATTTGAATTCAAGTTCCTTTCAGTCATTCACTCCATCTTATACAACTGATACACATGACCACTTATATGTGAAAAAGATAAATAATTTCCAATTTATGTATTTCATGCTGAACCAACATTATATCAGTTGGTCCGGATTATCATCTCCCACACATATATATAATCAGTGCTCAATTAATATTAAGATAGCAAATCTTCAAACTTTAATGAACAGGTTTCAA
Organism: Epiperipatus broadwayi; assembly: GCA_028023455.1. Lineage (NCBI taxonomy): Eukaryota > Metazoa > Onychophora > Udeonychophora > Euonychophora > Peripatidae > Epiperipatus > Epiperipatus broadwayi. The sequence goes on along the minus strand of JAQFVV010006219.1, from coordinate 2,003,424 downwards.
TCTTCTCCGCTCTCCAACTCTTCAGTTATCTATATCATTGGAAATCTGATGATGGCCTGTTCAAAGCCCTTGTTTGCCAATTTTGTTATCATATATAAAACCAGTCATCTATATCATTGGAAATCTGATGATGGCATGTTCAAAGCCCTTGTTTGCCAATTTTGTTATCATATATAAGACCATTTAAATTCACAAAAGAGAGATGGGCAGAATACAGGCTGAATCTACAATATTTAAATACAAATTTAATATATATATACTTAAGCTATTGTGTTTTCCTGAAGGTTTGTGATGATGGTGTTCTAGTTGTATTTTTATATTGGACTATTTCCATCATCTAATATGCATATTGAATGTCTTTGGAACTAACCTGTTTGATGTGCTCTTACTAACAGTTGAATGTATTTAAAATATTTAAATAAAGTTAAATTTTTCTAAAGACATTCAATACGCATATTAGATGATGGAAATAGTCCAATATAAAAATACAAATATAGTTAAGCTAGTTGTGTATATATATAAATTTTTTCTATATATTATATAAATTTACTTTTTTAATAAAATAAATTTTTAAAATACTATATATGTTCATTTTCATATGGTACAAAATTATTATATAGTAGCAAATTAAAATAATAAATCAAAACAATAATTTACTTTTTCTGCTTAGTCTTTTTTTTGCTTATTCAATGATTTTTTTCATCTCTCCATTTAGCTATTCAGTTTTTTATTAGTGATTTCTTTTCTCTATTTAACAATTTGATTTAATTATTGCATTTTTTATGATTTAAATAGAGCTGTTGAAGTAAAATAAAATAAATGTCTCACCACAATTATGCTTATAACTTATAGCCATTTTCTGGCTTTTTTTTTTTTTAATTTTATTTTTAAATGTGTGAACTATTAATTTATTTATTAACAAAATTATTGATTTAATTTTACTTATAAATTAATTAATTTTATGCATATAGTTTATATGCATCTTGAAACATGTTATATATGTATGTATTTGAAAAGCTTATATGTGGTTCATTATCATTTACAAATTTCATTCAAGGTTATGTGGATAGAGGATAACTACTATATTGGATACTAGGTGACTGTGATGGGTATAGTTTTTTTTTTTTTTTTGACACAACTTCTCTTAATTGATAAAAATACTCCCCAAATTTAGGATTTTTCTTGTGAAGTGAGACTGTCTTTGTTATCACTGATTTAAAATATGTTTACTTGAACATTTTAATTAAAGGACTGGTATATATTATCTTTAGACATTTCAACTTTTGATGCTTCACTTTTTCAACTGATTTAAATTATAATTATGTTTTAAAATTTTGTTCATTAGCTTTCATCTTTTATCCTATTTCATTTGATTTTTTGTAACATTTTAAAATTATTTACTTGTGTTTATTCATATATTTCCTTTCACATAAATTTTTGAACTACCTCATAAGAATGCCAATTTATCTAGTGGGAGGACCTTTTGAATTATTTTGAGTTTGCAATCATTGTCATTAAAATTAGAGAATATACTCTATTTTACTTATAGCTTTTTTAAGTAGATACAATCTTTAATTAGTCAAAAAACTTGCATTCAGAATTTAGGAGGGAAAACAATAACTATATAACTGCAATGGATCCCATTACTAGCTTGCAAATATGTTACCTAAAAGGCTAAATAATTTTTGTTTTTATTTTATTTAATTAGCATGTATAATATATTTATGTTTATATATTAGAAGTTTTTTATGCATAATTTGTGATGGGAAGCATATAATTTTATAGTATTATGTTTATTGTATTTATTTCATAAGCAGATTTTTTTTTAATCAGTAATACTGTGAAATTATTTAATTTTTTTTTTTTAAAATAGCATTTCAAAAATATTATTATTATTTTGAAAATAATTAATAGATTACATTTTTATTTCTGAAAATATATATAGAGAGAGATACCAGACTCATGGTTTTCTTAAAACAAATTTGCAGAGCAGCAGAAACCTATAATTAAATATTCATTTAAACTAGAAATGAATATACAGACATATAAATTATATATATCAATATAAACTATTTCTGTGCATAGTGCACATTAAGTTTGTGAAAATATGATAAGAAGATAGTTTCTTTCAGTAGTTTTTACAATGTAAGAGAAAAAAGTTCAAAGAAATAATTTATTAGGAGGGAAAAGCATAATTGAAAATGGAATAATATAAAGCTATGTTTAAAGTATAGCACATGTGTGTTGTGCACATTAGTTGCTAAGAAATATTTTCTCTCCAATAAACAAACCATGGCATAGTTTAAATAAAATAATACTTATGGATGGACTTGTTAGTTTTATATTAATTCTATCTTAATTCATCTAATTTTTGATCAGACCTCAGTTCACTAAGATTAATTGGAAGAGCTAAGTGATCGAAAATCAATCACCTCTTAGCTATATGAGTTATCAAGAAGAAGCATTAAATATGCCAAATCATCATTTATTTATTAGTCATACTGTAATTAACATATCCATCATCATTGGTTAAAGCAAATTAATATTTGGAGTTCCATTCATATAAGTTAAGTAGAGAGAAGAATACTTAGCCAAACGTTACTTAAAAGAACTTCTGTGAAATCCCAATGAAATTGAAAGACTACTTATTGTTGTTCAAAATGGGAAATTCTAAAAGCATTACAGATATGATTTTGTCGCCAGGCAATACTACAAAAAAAAAGTTCTGTGAATATATAATATTGCTTTTGATTTGGTCATAGCATTTATTCAATTAATTGAAAAGGTTTATGGTGTTTGAAATTAAATGGTTTTCCATTGTAGTTTATTTATATTTATATCGCTTTAACATAATGATTTTTTTTTAAAAAAAGGATTATTACTTTCAGAGGAAATGATGGCTGCTGAAAGAAAGATGCATTAGATTTAAAAAAATATAGGAACAAGCTAGAAATTAATCTGGAGATATGGATAATACAGCACTCAATATAGATTTATTAAACATTACTATTTAGCATCTATTGATTTATTGAAGCATAGATTAGATTACATAACTGAGATGAGAGAGAGAAAACTTTGCTACTGGAAAGGAGCTATGTGATGTTATCTTAGTTTAATAAAGTTTATTAATTCGAAAGAATGTGCATAATAATAATGTATATAATAGATGTTGGAATAAATGTATATCTACAACTGGAATAAATTTCTTTATTGCTATTTATTAAAAGTTGTGATATAGAACAAAAGTTAATTATTTAAAAAAATATCATTTGTTTCACTGGATATAATTATAAATATATTTAAGCTTTGTAGTCACATTATGAATGAAGATTTTTTATATATACAACAGAAAGCTTTCTTAATAAAAATTTTTTTTAGGTAACTAAAGCAAGACCAAATGACAAAGATGCCAAACTTAAATTTACAGAGTGTCAAAAAATTGTTAGGAGACAAGCTTTTGAAAAGGCTATTGCAGTAGAAGAAACTAGAATATCAGTAGCTGATAGTATAGACATTGAAAGTCTTGGTAATTATTTTTTTATATTTTAATATAAATTATAAGTAGTATAATTTTATTTAATTTCTAGTCATGTTTTTAATTTTATATATATATGTTTATTTAACAAACACAATTTAATGCATTGCAATAATTTATAAAGTTATATGATATATTTCTTTTCAAATAAAAAATATATCATTGAGAAATAAATTTAATATCTGAAATATAAAGATTAATTGGATGCTGTTGAGAATATTAAAATAATTGCAGAGGTATGTATGGATTTTAGGATTTTGAAATGTGAAGCTGATAATTTGAGTTGCATATAATTTAATATAGATACATATGTTAATATACATTCGTAAATATGAATGTATTTAAATATAATTTTTCTACAAGCATATTAATGTGGAATTGAATTTAATAATAAGCTTAATAAAATGATTTGCTTCAAAATTACTATTGCACTGTCAATTATTGTTATTATTTATTTTTTTTAACAAATATATTTATATAAATTATATGAAATTTTCTGGAGTAAATAGAATTTAATCTTAACAATAATTAAATTTTACCATGCAAATATATGATCTATGACAAAAAAAAAAAAAGATCTAAAATCAAAATTTAAATAGTCTTTGTTATTAACATGTAATATTAATTGTCAAACATAGATCCACTTAAATTCACCATCAAAAAGAATAATATAAGTTGAAATGATAGGTTAGTCATGAAGTGATTAATCTCCTTATATTTCTTATCCATTTTAGAATTAATATTAAATAACTAAAACAGTTAATCATATTAAACTCAATTTTGTATACAGTATATTTGTTGAATGTATTGCATAAGCTACAGGAAGGATATTTATTCATTTTCTTGTACCAAAATTATATGTTGGTTTTTAATTGTTATTTCTCAAGGGATTTTTTTTTTATAGAAATTTTTGAATATTGTGGACCATACTAAAAATGCTGGAATTATTGGATTTGAATCATAAAAAAAGTGAAATATTATGTAAATACATTTTTAAATATAAAATTCAGATGCTGAAAATGATCTTTATTTAATATTAATATTCGAATTCTTAGGTATTAACAAATTTCTTAGGAATACCATAATCTTTTTTAGAAAAGGGAAAGAACTTATTTCCTCTTCAGCAATATACAGGGTATAGATATTTTAATTTATAATATATTTAATAGATTTATAAATATAAGGGGATTTGAACACAGACTTTCAAATCTCCTTATATACAGTTAGGCTCCAGGTTTGAGAGGACCTGGTATTTCAAATCTTAATAGATTTATATAATCAGATTAAAATGCTATGATTAAGAGAAATAAAATAAATGTTTTACAGAATCAATACAAAATGATTTATTGGTAGCTATTAAAGTACATTTGTAAAAATAGATTAAGCTTAGATGCACAATGTGTGCACTTACCCAATATAGTCTGCACATTTAATATATTTTAGTGATAATTAAGCTCATATATGGGTAGAGTGAATTTTATAAATTATGATTTGAATATAATATTAAATATTCTTTTTTTTTTTTTTTAATGTTAAAAAAAAAAAATCTTAAACAAGTGAATGCGAATTTCATATGTGTGGCATTATTTTTTAGCTAAATATGAAAAGAGCACTTTATAAAAAAAATTGATGCAATTGTAATCATTGTTTCTGAACTGAGAGGAATGTAGTAATAGTTGATCATCTGTGGATCACTGATTGTTTTTGAAATAAAATATAATTGAAGTTTTATCAGAATTATAAGCTTAGAAGGGATGTTGATTAAGAAAGCGACAAACTATCACTGATGATCATATATTATCATTTGTCATAGAACTGTTGCTTAGTTAATTTAAGTAGCATTTAGATAGAGAATTTAACATGTATATGCAATCGTAGTGATTGTCAAAATGAAATAAGCTTAGTTGGACATTCATAAGCAATACATTTAAATTTGAAAATAGATTGAAGCTAAATAAACTTATAATTGACATTTATTTTAATTTTAAATATCTATAGTAATTTGAAAGCTGCAGAATTTGTTTCTCAGAAGTATTATTATTTTTAAAAAAATCTGCAGTAAGAGAAATTCCATGAATGTTAATGTAATAAAATAAATACTGGCATTGGGATAAATTGATATTAAATTATTCCAGATACATTTATATATAGATAAATAATATATGTAATTACAAATCATTTTGTTATATTAGCTTGCTTATAATGAAAATTTTTATTTATTAACATAATGTGAATAATAAAAATTCATAATAAAACATTTCTAGAAAACGAGTTATTTATTAAAAAAGAAATAATAATTTTAATATCTATGATAGTCTTAAATGAGGAAAAGATATTATATAAATGCAAATATTTATGAAAGTTAATAGATGAAATATGATTTTCTGGGAGTAAGATGATTTCTGCCAAAAGCATAATTTATGTTTGGTGTACACATTCTAACATTTTTGATGACTATGAAAATGGTAATGAAATTTAACTGCATATAATATGAGTCATTAAGACCTGTTTTGCCTAATATCTTTATTTCTGTTCTTAGGAGTTATAATGACAAGGATGGTACAGTTAATTTATTATTGGAATAAGAATTTAATGATGTAAATTATAAAATTGATGTTTTATTTGTTTGTTGTCAATTGATAATTTAAGCAACTATGGAGCTGTTATAGAAAAGTGGAATACCTTATAGTAATAAAATATAGGGAAAAAAGTAATCTTAGCATATTAATGCTTACAAAAGAAACAGAAAAAAAAAAAAAACTTTTTCACAGTGCTCTCTGTATTTTTTTATTTTTTGGAAATGAAACCAAATACTATAATATAAATAATTTTAGAGCCATTCTATATGTGCCAAGGCCAATTTGGCACATGTATATAAAATAATTTTGCCTAAAAAAATTATTAAAATAAAATAAAAATATTTCGTAAAAGAGTTTGAAATAAAAGATTAAAAGTGGGAAGGGTTTTTTTTTTAAAGTCAAACTAAAAGTGTTATAAAAGAAAGTAAAGTTTTTCTAAATTAGTATTCGTAAAAATAAGTAATTTAAAATTTAAAAAAGATATAAATCTCTTTTCATTCAAGCTTATTATAATAAATTATATATGTGCGTGCGAGTGTAAATAAATGTATGCATGTTAGAATAATATTAATATATATATATATAAATGAAAGTTAAAAAAGAAATTATATTTGGAAAACACAGCGATGGCTATTAAGTTAAATAAAGATTTAAAAAAACCACACCAGCGGTGGGCTACTATTTAAAGATATAAAAACAATACGTTTATGAAAGCTACTACTAATTAAACAATCTTCAAAAACACGTTGTCATAGGATTAATTACTAAAGGAATTTCGACAACACCTATTGCCGGAGGATATTAAAACAAAAACAATTCGGATACATAAATAGCCAAATTTTTATCGGAGTTCAGTTTTTTTTTCAGTCTAGTTTGCAGTGACAGTCTTGTTTCCGTTCAGATAACAGTGCAGTTTCTATTATGTATTCAGAAATAAAAATGCATTGTTGAGCAGCTTTTGGAAATATACGCTCGTGCTTCAGCCTTTTTGTCCAACAAGATCATCAAAACCTGCCTGTGAAATAATGTCTGCATAACAACTCAGAAATCCTCCGTCAAATGTTCAACTGTCTTCAAGAATAAAACCAATGGATTCGCATAAAATCTCTTCAAGAAACGTCCAAATCTAACCAGTTAGATATACTCCATCAGAAGCAGCCAACAACAAGCAATATCCATGCTCCAAAAATCCTAGGTAAACATTTATTTATTATCATTTATACGTAGTAGCCACCGCTGTAATTCGTCAATCCTACCGAGTAAAGTAATTTGAACTCTTAAGCATGCATAAAATGAACTATTGATGTGCATGTGTGTGAATGTGAGATAGTTTAACGATGTCACATATTATTTATGCTTTTCACCAGATATATGTTATAATGTGTTACTTTAAAAATGTGCATGTGTTAAATTAGATTTATAAAGATGTTTAAATTTGGTCAGTTAATGTTGGGTAATAAATTATCTTTAAACTTAATTAATGTTAACTAAAATAAAATGTCTTTAAACTTAAACTTTATTTGTCGGTCAATTCTTTTTATCAACCCTTTTTATTAATTCTTTCCACCAATAATTTTGTATAATTTTGTTATTGAATTAAAATTAGACTGAGCTAGTTTTAGGGAATGTTTCGAGCGCTGGATTATGAGCCTAGTGCCCGAATACGTTAGTCATCAGACTAGCTGGCGCCCCGGGGTTTACCCCGAAACAAATAAAGTATTTGGATAGTAGGGGTTTGAATCTAGCAGCCGAGGTGGGCCATTGTTGATAGTTAAAGCTATCAATAAGATCTTCCATTTTGCTCGAACGTGCCGGTTCGTTCACGTAACATTTATAAGATTATACATGTATTAGGAAGGAGTTTGAGACCAGCCAAAACTTGTATATATGTATAAGTAAGTGGTTTCAGCGGTTCGACCCGGTACATATAATTTTTATGGTACTATTTGCACTGACATACTACATAATAGATTGGTATTGCTTTTATAAACATCCAACATTAGTTTTTATTTATAAAATCATGCATTAAATATTAAATTATGTTACATTAGTTTTTATAAAATTTTGTTAAAATGTTAATTTTATCAATTAACATCTTCAGTACAGCTTTAGTACATAATTATCAAACTAATATGTTGGAATAAATTGTTGAAAATAGTGACATGCAATTGTTAAAAAAAATTATCAACTGTGTTCTAGTGTATCTCTTGGTCATAATAATTAACTTGCATTTAAGCAGAGAATTTAGAAAGATTTTATAAATGTTTTTATGACAAAATAATATTTTTTTATTTATGCTAATAAAAAAAAAATAGTAATGGATAAAATTAAAGTAGATGGTGAAATAATGGAATGTGAATTTGCAAATGCTTTCATTATTAAAAAAAAAAAAAATTGCAAATAGAGGAAATTGATGAATTAACAGTTGAATGAAAATTGCAGAAAAGGATTTGAGAATATTAGTTGATGTAGGTTATGCAGTTTATGATTCTGAAGCTAGTCTGTAGATTTTCTGTCAGCATTTTTATTTTTATTTTTAAAGAAAAGATTTAATGCAATAAATATGTAGATATGATTTTAATGAAATCATCATATATCTAATGATTAAATCTGTTTTTAATTTGAAACAGTTTGAATTTGTAAATTAGATGAGCAAGGATTGTGTTTGAAATTGAAAGGATTGTTGAAATATATATATAAAGGAAGAGACAAGGATAATATTTTTTATAGAGGTTGAAAAGTGATTTCAGAAATTTTATCTATGAAGCATAAAATATTTCTAATCATAAAATAAGATTATTGTCTGATGTATAATTTATCTTGAAAAATTGATGTGGTTTCTGTTTTTATTTTATTTCAGATTAGTTGATATGATAATGCTTACAAAGTTATCAAAAATTAACTTTTGAAAAAAAATTAATTAGAATCCGAAAAATTTGTAGAAAGTTTGCATTAAAATATAAATAGATAAAAATCTACTGCAATATATATATATAAGTGGATGTAATAAAGAATTAAGAAGAAATAAAAATTATACTTGAAGATGGTTAACTGCTGTTGGATTAGATTACTTGGGCAATTGTAATGACCAAATAGATATTTAATGAGATGGAAAGTTATTTTTTAACACATTAAAGTTGGATTTAAAGAACAATCTTGCTGTTTGTTTGTTTTTTAGAGTTTATGCTGAGCACAAGCTTAGACAAGAAAAAGAAAAAAAAAATTGAATGCTTTAAAATTATAGATTTATAATTCAGCAGTGTAGAAAGATTAAAGCAGAATAGAAATTGAATTGAACATATACTTAGAAAAAATTAATCAAAGATGCATTAGAAAAGTCTGTGAGAATAAGAAATAAAAAGATAGGAGAAGAAAGAAATTGATGAATTATTTTATAAAAGGAAAAATAGTGAATATTTGAAGAGTAGAGCACAGGTAAAGCTTGGAGAAAATAAATTTATGCATAAATCCCACCTTTTGATATTTAACAATATATCTTTTAAATAATCACAATCTTCTTACACCTTTTAAGCAAAAAATATTTATTATTTTAATTACAGTTTTGACTGTTCCTCGCAGTCTTCTTCAGATCTACAAAAATTTAAACATAACTACCAAAACTTATATATACATCATTAAATTAACAATCAATTTAGACATATAATAACACTCTTAAACACTATATATCATTTATTACATTATATTACTAAATTACTCAATCCTTAAATACTTCAAAAAATTTAAAATTTTTAATCTTTAATATTTTATATTCCCTTTTTTATGCTATTATATATACACACCATAATACATTCTCCCTATAAAATTTTTTAAAACATAAATCTTAATTTTTATACATTATTTATTATATCACATTTCTTAATTCTTTAACTTTATAATTTTAAATCTTATAAAACCTTCATATCTCTTAATAATCCATAATTTAAATACCTTTTCTTTTATATATATTAAATACGTTTTTTTCCCCATAAATACAAATCCTTATTTTTATTATATGTTATTTTATTCCTAAACTAGATTTAATTCTTAAATTTTATATTTTTAATTTTATATTTTAAAAAATTCTTAAAAATCTTTATTTCTCTTTTACTCATATACATATTAAATTAATATTCCTTACTCATATCAAATTATTAACATTTCTAAATATATACCTGACCTTATTCATCACCTTACATACTCATACAACATTATAATCCTTACAATATCTTTACTCACTATCAATTCCTACTATCATAAATTTATTCTTATATTTTTATTTCTATTACTTATACTTTTAAAAAATAGGCTATTATATAATACTATACATATATTATATGATTAATATTAATAAAATATATAAAAATTACATCAAAGATATTTGAGACTTATGTAATCTAATTTCATCATATATTTATTTGAATATTATACTGTGGAACATTAAAAGAAAATGAATGGATTATTCTTCTGGAATTCTTAAGAAGTTTGACCATCAGAAGTAATAAAATTTAGCATGATACATAGATCTTGAGTTTCAGAATTTGCCACTCTATCTCTACAGCAAACAACATAGGACATTAATTATATGAATATGAACTATCTGAATCAATGTCATCCTCTCTAAAATTATAGTATATATTTAGTATACAAATAGTTATGTTGAAGTATTATCTTGCTATTTAATTATATTTGTTAAAAATGTCATTAAAAGGCTTGAACATAAAATACAAACTTTTTGTTACAAAAATGAAGTTAATCTTTTTTTTTTTTTTTTTTTAAAAAGTCTTTAAATAATCCATTGCAGAGCTTAATCTTCCCAATAGTCCTTCAGAGTGTAACATTGAAAGAAATAGCATTATTCATCAGATGGCTGATGAGATATTAAGCTTTTCATTTCTTGTTTTATTGTTACCTAAGAAGTTTATTCCCAATTATTAACTAATAATTGAATGGCTAGTGGAATTTGCTATTGAAAGGAATATTCTAGGCTTGCTTATAGTCTAAAATAAGTCCAAGCTGCTCTAGGTAGCTCATATTCTAAAATTAATGCATTGAGAATTTATATTTATACTTTTATATATGCTCTTTCTTCAAAAGATAATACACAGTTTTATGTGATTTTTAAAATTATTTTTTTATATATTTATAAGAATCTTTTAAGTTAATAACAATTTTTTTAATAAAATTTTAGTATTATTTTATTTGAAATATTTGTATTTCTCATTTTAATTTTGTGAATTCATTACAGTTACTTTGCTTAAAGCTCAATTTTTGGAGTGATCCTAAGCTCTACATGAGATGAGAGTGTATATTGTTTTTTCAAAATATTTTTATTATTTAAAAGAGTAAATGAATTATTTTTATAATACTTTGTTTTATATGAAGTGTATATTTTCATGTTTGTTTAATTATCTAAGCTATTTGATTTTCTGTATCACTCTTGGTCCTAATTATTAAGGTAATCAGCATCTTAATGTATAACAACATAATTTGGAACTTGAAATAGTTGCCAATAGAATATTACTAAAAGAAAATTCAATGACAGGATAAAGATTTCAGATATGGAACTTTATTCTATAAGCTAGCAATAGTGTCCAATAATGCCATTTTCTTTATGACTTTTATCTTGCTTAATTATCAGATGACAATCAACAATAAAGATTACTAAAACATCACATGGCCACCAACCTTTTGTATTCATTGATTATTAAGTCTTGCACTGGGTGGCACTGTGGAGAGTTTGCTGCTGTTTTAACAGTAAAGAGTATTAATGATGGCAATTTTTTTTTTATGTAGTAGTCATTATAGACAATAATTTACTTTAAACTATTGATGAACTAATGAATTCATAATGTTCAAAGAGTCACAAACTTGTGTCAAAAAATAAATTAATATATTGAAGCTTTGTTTCCTCAGAATTGAGCAGATTAATTTAGATATCACATAAATTCACAACTTGAAGATTTAGAAAATATTGTTAGAATTAATTGAATTTATTTTAGAAATATAAGGAAACATTTGAAATATCTTAGGTATCTTTGAAATAAGATAGATAGATTGTGAGGAGAAAAATGAAGAATATTAAGATTTTATTCTAACAATAATAGCAGATTTTATAAAATACATATTACCTAAGAACCAAACAGTGATAGATTATTGGTATTGAATATTTAAATATATTATCAACTCATGAGTATGATGAAGAGATAGAATCATATGATGAGCAATTGATTGATTAGCAAACAAATAATTGTAGGAAATTACGAACTAGAAATAAGTAATGAAAGAATGTTTTAAAAAAAATTGGATAAGAAAATAATGAAGGAAGGCTAAATGATCAAAAAAAAAAAATTAGAATTATTGCAAGTATAGGTTATAATAAGCTGGCATTATCAATCCAAGGTCTCCAAGTTGAATCCAATTTATACATGTTCTCTTTATAAATCTTATCTAATGTTGGGATCCTCTTTTAGCAATGTGTCCAGCCCAGCTCCATTTCATCATCTTAATTTTTTCATTGATGCTAATACTTCTTTGTTTTCTCATCCATGTAGTTCAATTTTTATCTGGCCCTATACTTCATTTTACGATCTAAAATCTGTATTGCTCTTCTGTTAAAAGATCCTAGTCTTAGACTTATATGAGAGATCTGGTAAAGCAGTTTCATTGAAAACTTATAAACATATGTTATTTCTACTAAAAGCTCATCATCCAAGTTTAATTCTGTGATTAATTACATCTGTTAAATGTTTCCTTTTGAATCAATAATCTGAGCAATATATTTGTAGTTGTTAACTTTTTTTATTTCATTAGTATCAATCTTTATTTTCTCCTTTAATGAAAAGTCATTAAACATTTATTAATCCTTTTAGAATTTATCTTTAATTCTGTTTTTCTATTTTCATCTGATAGTTCTTGTATCATTTCCTGAAACTCTGATGTATTTTTTGCAAAAACAGCCACACCTTCAAAAAGCTAGATGACTTAAAATAAAATCCATTAATTTTTATTTCCTTAGCTTCCCATTTTAATTCATTTACCTAGAATGATGATAAAAAGTTTTGGAGATATCTTAGTATCATTATATAATCTAATCACTGATATTATGTTTTGATAAATATTTTTAAGAATTTAATAATATCATGGGTTAATGTCTTGTTGTTCAATTTTTAATTACTGCTGAAATTCTTATAGAATGAAACACAAAGCATAACAGTGACTCATAATTATTGCTTTTTTCTATAATTTCTTTTAATACTTGTATGTAATCTATTTTGATAAAACCATTTATTAATCCAGCTTATTCTTTTGATTGGTTTGAGTCTTAAAAATTCTTTATAAGTCAAGTTGTAATGTAATGAGTTTAATAAAGATCTTATGTAGAACTGTTTTTAATATCTTCTTTTTTACCTTTGTTAAATATTAATGCATTCTTCCAGTAATCTAGTATATATTTATTATTTAAACATTTAATATATAGTGTTGTCAATTATTTCCCTATCTCTTCACTTGGTTTCTTTTAAGATGTCAGTAATTCATTTTCTGTGGAACTGTTCCTATAAAAGAGATAAAGCAATTTTAAAAAAAGTCTTTAATTAGCAGTAAGATAATTAAGAAAATACTAGAGAGGAAAATGGAAAAATATAAATATTAACAAAGGTAGCAGTATGTGAAGGATGTTCTAAATTGAATTGAGACATGAAGCAGATAATGTAGTTATAAAGAGAATTGAAAGATAGAAAAATTGCCAAAAAGTTAGGAAAGGCAGGTTTAAAGAAATGAAGCAATAATTGAATAAGGAATAATAAGATACTACAAGAATTAGATAAATTGAAGATATACAAAAAATATTTAGCTGATTTATATGATAATGGTAATAAGTATTCATCTGTGTTTTGGAGAGCTGACGTATATAAAATGAAATATTAGAGAATAAGGTTGTAAAAGCTATAATGGACACATCACTGTTTTGGAGCATATAAAACATGATTTTATTATTATTGGTGATTTTTCTATTTGTCTGCAAAATATCATTGAAAGTAACAAACAATTCAAAACTAATGCAGTTTGCTAGTGTTGGCTGCTCCTTTTCCATAAATACCATCTTTTAATGATACTTATAAGTATTTCATTCAATGAAAATTGTGATTAAATGTTTCAATAGTAATTACATTTATTGTTCAAAAAAAAATTTATTAAATAACAGAAGTACTTTATAAAAAAAAAATAACATGATTGTACCTTTCATCAAATTACTAAGTTCACATTTTAGTCATTAATCATCAGTGTTTAACAAAATATAATATTGCATTCATTATTGCAGAACTTAATTTGAATGATATAAAGTCAACACCTAATAATAATAAATAATGTGTGTGTGTACTATGTATTTATGTATTCTGTTCACTCTGCATAATTATATATTTTTTTCTTTTTTACAGTCATTGAAAGTGAATATACTGGTCCAAAATTAGAAGATAATCAAGTTACATTAGCTTTTATGCAAGAACTTATGAAAACTTTTAAAGAGCAAAAAAAATTACATAGGAAGTATACATATCAGGTATAATATCATAATAATAAAAGTATAGTGTAACTATACAAAAGCAGTTTCCCCTCACCTTTTCAGTTCATATTTTTTATGATTCAATTTTCTAACATTTTTTGTAAACAATTGTTCAGAAATTAATATATTAGAACTTCTGTATTTTGCTTAATTGTTATTATACTAATTACAATGTTTATTTTTACAAAATGATAATAATAATAATAATATATATAAAATCCATGTGAATGTTTGTCTGTAAAGCTGTCATGTGTTTCCGTGAGTGTTTGTTTGCAAGGCTGTCACATGATCCAAATGTTTGTTCGAAAGGCTGTCACATGTCACAACCAATTAAAAAAAACCCATTACATTTGTTCATATTTTATGTGAAGATCTGCCATTAATAAATTGATGTAATACTGTCAAATTCACTTATCAAATAAACAGGTAATGATGGTCTTTCAGGCTGACTACATTTCTAGAAATTAATTAAAAAGTATTAAAATATTATAATCTTTTGCTTAATTTACATTAAATCTTAATAAAAATTTGTTAAAGCAACAAATTTAAAAAAAATATTACAAAAACAATGACCTAAAAGGCCAGCGATTTTGTATTCTGTAATTAATAAATGTAACTATTATTAAAGCTAAATATATTAATACTTTGCTTGGTATGTTTCAAACATTTTTTTATTTTTTCAATTGTGATTTTCTCACTATTATATATATTAAAATCTTTGGTTTAATCTACATTAAAATCGTTAAAAAAATTTGTTAAAGCAACCAATTAAAAAAAATATTATATTTACTAATCGGTAATTTTTATTGTGAAGAATTTAATATGAAGGAAATAAAGCTGTCAAATTCACATATCAAAACAACACCTTTCAAAAAGCTGAGTACATCTGATAATAATAATAATTTCTAATTAAAATATTAAACACATGTTGTTTAATATAACATAGCTTTGATTAGCCCCACGTATTAGGCCAGCAGAGCCCTGTATTAGGATTTTGTAATAATTGTCATACTATTATTATTTTTTTTATTCTTAAACTTTTATTCTCATCATTTCTTTTAATTACCATTTGGTCTTGATAACTATAATATATTATTATAAAATCTCTTTACATATATTTTTATTTATTTATTCATGATTTTAATTTTTAATGTATATTTTCGAATAAGTAAGTTAATATGCTTGTTAATTTTTTTGTGCTTATTGTATATTTATTCTTTCTATTTCTAATTATTAGCACTTATTTGTAAATGAACAAGACTTTCCTAATTCTTGATAGAAAAATTTGGAAAGAAAAAAACAAAAACAATTGAGTTTTATGATTATTCAGCCACAAATATGGCCACATATATCAGATCCTGTTATTTAAAACTAACATTTTACAGTTTTGTCTTTAAATTTATCTACAGAAAACTCGTTTCTGAAAGTCTTTAGGACAGTTAATATAATTTTATATTGTCTATATATTTAATAGTGATCCATAAGAATTTGGTTCCAAGAATTCTTGCTATATGTTTTAAATCTAGCTTTGTATTTTGAACCAAATATGGAATCAGATTTTTTCCCAACAAACTTAGTTTTCTTGAGATAATCTATTTTACCATTTTTCATAGTCATAAGATAAACATCAATAATATTAAGTATATTTTTTTTTTGTAAAATTAATACGCTGCATAGTTGTTTTATCCATTTTTTTTGCGAGAGAATTTCATGAAGAATATGGTAAAAACATTTCAAATTTAACTTTTCAAGCTGTTTTTTTTGCAAACCATTTTTCTCTCATAAGATTCGAATGACTTTATTCATGATTTTGATTTATCTAAAGAGCAGTCTAAACTATCAAATTTACATTAAAAAGAATTTAACCTATTGTCGCTGAATTTTAATGAAGTTTGGTTTTAGTCAATTGCCATAATACATTTTTAAAATGTTTGTCTTCCAAAAAGATAGACTTATGTTTATAAAAATATGTATTACAGTATGAAGGTTCTTGATCATGAACTTAATATAAAAAATCAGTAAACATTCATTAATCTCTCAAAAATTAGCTTAAAAGTAGTACTTCTTCATAATGGAAATAAATTTGTCTCTTAATATACATACTGCAAACATGATAGAATCATATGATAATGTGAAATTGCATTTAGAAAAGTTCAGTATCAAAAATATCTGTTGAAATCTAAAGAACACTATGTTTTTACTGGGCTGGCAACTTAGCAGCAGCAACTCCAAGGATGACAAAAAGACTTTAAAAAAACTATTTTAGAGATAAGTTTTGCAATAATTGTAGAAGTCAATCTGAGAACTACAAATACTTCCACATACAGAACATATTGGATCATTTTTCGTTTTAACTGAAATTTTGCAATGCTGCCTTTTAACTTTTTCAACAGAAAAATTTTCTTTCTAAAATATTTCAAACATGTTCAGTTGTAGCTCTCTAATATATTTTATTTTCTGTCATATTTTCCCAATGAAAACAATTAGTATTGCACTTTATTATAATGTCTTTGAAGTAATCCTTATAATAAACAAGCATTAAACATTCTTTTATGAAGTCTTCTATTGTTTGTTCATATTCAAGTCCAAAAAAGAATCACATCCAGCAAGTTGAAGAACATATAGATTAGTTCTATGGATCATGATTAAATGAAACTTTTGTAATGCCTGTGATGAAGTATTTTATTTTTAACTTATTATAAACAGCACATTGGATATCTACATTGCATGTCAACATCAAAGCCCATCTTTTTTATAAAACTACCAAAATATTTGTATTGGTTTATATTCTCAAGTCAATAATCTTGCAAGCTAAAAATTGCTGGGGATTTTCCTTTCATCACTGCCTGATAAAGAATTTTAATTTTTGAATATTAATTTTTAATTCAAAGCTATTATATGTTGTTGCATTCAATATATTCTATAGATCATCTTTTGAACAGGCAAAAATAATATAATCATCAACATACTGTAAATTCAGAATCCAAAAAGATCACATTTTGTTCCCTGATTTTATTAGTGTCTTTTACAGTTCTAAAGACCACTGCCATAAAAATCGAAACAAGGTTATAGCTAGTACACTTCTTAGTAGTTTTTTATTTCAAATGCCTCATATTTTTTATCTGTAATAATAATCCTCTCTCTTTAATGGACAATGTCTTGACCAAACTAATAAAAGCAGTATATTAATCACTCTTGTTCCCAACTTTTTTCATACAACTTCCTAGCAACAAAATCATATCTATAGTGCTTTTTGATCCTCTAAAATTTTATATTGTATTTTTGGTAATTATTTGCTATGATAGAGCAACCTGTTCAACATAATTCTTGAAAGCACTTTTGTTGCAGTGGATAATAATAATATTCCATGATAATTACTGCAATCTTGTCTCTTCCCTTTTATTTTTTGGAACAATAGATTATATTTAAGATAATGTAGCAGAGTTTCATTATTCCATAAACTGCTAAAAAAATTAAAATAAATTTTGTATCTAATATATATTGCTTCCATATCTTAAAACTTCTCCAAATATTTCATCAGGACTTGCAACCTTTCCATTTTTAAAATATATCTACTTTGATTTTATTAAGCTGAATATCTTTATCCTAATCTAAATAATTAAATAAAGTAGATATACAGTATTATTAAAACCTATAAATCATTATTCAAAAGATGATTAAAATACTCCTTCCATCTTCAAAATATCATTGTCATTATATAAGAAAGTGCTATTGCTAGATTTAATAGGATTGTGATACTGTTTTTCAGGTCCATATGTTATTTTCAGTGTATCAACAAAATAAAAAAATGTAGCAAATGTCTGTACTTTTTTGCAGTTTTAATCCTTCAATTATTTTTAAGCCTTTTTATGAAGTTCCACATCTAATTTATTACCTGCCAATCAGAAAATGCTACATGTCATTTTAATCGATCCCTATTAATAAGATCATTTTCAGAAAACCAATCATGATTCTATTTTTTAGTGAATCTAAGAATATATTAACTTCTATCTATAGCACTTGTTTATGAGAATTTCATGTGTCTCAATAATATGACAATTCGCATTTAATAAGTGCTCATGTATGGGATTTATTAAATTGGCATTGTTTGGCATGAATGCCTCCATATTCCTTTCTAACAATTTTTTTGCCTAACAAAAATGTTTATGAAATCAATCCGTGCAGTGTGCAAATAACGGATTATTTGAATTTATAATATCAATATTGATATTTCAACAATTTTTGGCCACAGTGTGCTGCTTGTACAGACACTGCTTTAAAATTTATGGGAAGAAAAATTTAGTTTTTTGCTGGTATTGCTGTAACTTTTTGATTTTCTTTGAATCTAATGTTGCAACATATATACTAATAAAATGAGCATTGATACTATTATGTAAGCCAAGTTTAATATCATTTGCCTTTTATTGATATAAGGAATTTCAAGAATAGAAATTAGAATTTACAGTAAATCGAATACCATGCATTCTCTTTTGACTGATCTCTTTCAAAAAAATGTAACTTTTTAACTATTCTATACTTTTTCTGGAAAATGAGTTTCACAAAGAGCAGTATATTGATCTTAAATTTTGATAGCACCGAAACCACATATCCTGTCCTCCAGTCTTGTCTTGAAAAATTTATATCAATTAAATTCCAACACATTTTATGTATCTATATTTAGAAGAAAAAAAATTTTACAATATTTACCTATCTCCTGTTTTATTACTTTTATATATTATTATTTCTATCACTTTCATGGCTAATCCAATAGGCATGACAAACTAGCCTTACTATGTGAAGCAGATCATTTTTAGACTATATTTTCTCAATTCTTTCCACTTCTATGGCAGACAAGGGTATTCCTAAATAGGGAAACTCTTGTCTCAAATCTAATTCCAACCAGACTTAGTACGACTCAAGCAAAAGATCACAACTAAAGATTACTAATCTATTAAGCCTACCTATTAGTAGTTACTTAATTCTCAATGACTTGAGCTAAAAAAATAAATAAAAGAATTTTAATCAAAAGGAGTGTGCATGTAGTTAAAGGATGGAAATGTAATTGAAAAAACAATCCCATTGACACAGAATAAGGAAAATGATTGATCGCATGAAAACCTCATTATTACTAGTCCTTGTACTAAGTTAAATGATTGAAGAAGGATATGGAAAAGATTGTTTGTATGAAGCAGTATTTGGCCTTTGTTGAACCACTATCCTTTCCTACAATGTAGTAGAAGATACTCTTGGTCAGGCACTATTTATTATTTACAGTTAATCTTCATATCTGAAGATCATTCAACTATCCACCATTTGTTGATCTGTCAATAGCCTGAATTTGGGCATTTGACAGACTCGTAGCTGTGTTATTCCAAATAGTGTTGATTTTTTATCAAAGAGATAGACTACTGTCATCAGGGAGATTGCCTAAATTAATATATCTTACCTATTGCAGATAAAAAAAAATATGAAAAAAAACTTCTTGATTTGAGAAAATGCAACTTCTTGCATCTCAAATTAGGAATTATGAAAAACTTTGCTCAGACAATGAATACAAACTGTATCCATATGACTCATATCAGAGAATTGGTAAGATATGAGAGATTTGAAGAAAAGGTGGATGAAGCTGAGAAAGCTGTATAGCAGGGTTTTAAAAATGTTTGAGTAAACACAAAGCACTAATTCATAATATATTAAAGATTCATATTTTAATTTTATGTGGACTTTTTTTTTTTTTTCAAAAACATGAACATAGGGTTATATTTAAGTCAATTTTTTTTCTCCCAAAACCTTTTATTGTGTGTAGTTTCAATTCTCATTAAATAGAAATATGACTTTTTAAATAATAATACAAATAATGAATTGAGATTTTTACAATAAAAGTCAATATGATTTATTTGAATAATAAGTTTTCTAAGCATGATTTTTTTAAAAAGTGTTGGAAAAATTCAGACAAAATTTTGAATATGTTTGAGACTTAAAATTTAAATATAATTGAAACATGATACAGTAATTAAGTCAGTAATATTGGTTGAGTATATTTAAATATAATAACGTTGTTTGATTTATTTATGGCCACCTCCAAATTTAGAAATGCTGATCTAATCCATATATGTGTAAGCATGAAAATTTTATTATCTGGGATATATATATATATATATATTTCTTTTAGTGTAAAGTGAATGGACAGTAAATGATAATATCAATTAAGCTGTAAGACAAAATTCAAAATTTTAATATAAAATTGAATATTAAAATAATTTTAAAGGAAAATTTTGTATGCTTCTGGGTTCATTGAAGAATACAAAAGTATTAATAAAAGCAAATTATATAATATTATTTCTCTCTATTTATACTGAAAATTATAATATTTAAGGATATCCAATTTTATAGTTTTTGTTTTTAATGTTTTTTGTTGCTGTTTTTTTCATCCATTGTTTTAAGTAGGGTAGTAATTTGGAATATTATTACTTTGTTGCATATTTTGGAAATACATTGGGCAACTTTAATATAAATCTGAATAAAAATATGAAATTGTCTAATTCAATCATATTCTATATGTAAATGATTGGATATTATTTCCATAATATTTATTGATTACTTTTGGCAAAATTGTTTAAATCTTTTAGAAATAAAATATAAATAGGGGACAGTATATCATCATAAATATATCACTTGATGTGTACAGTTAATTTTCATTTTTAATCTAAAATTGTTAAAAAATATGTTTTCACAGTTTTGATTAGAGCACAATTCTCACAAAAACATAAAAGCTTTAGCTTTTTTTTAAATAAATTTTTATGTTGATGTAAATTGCATTTTCAACTAAACTTTTCCAAAAAAATACATACATTATTTCTTAACTTGATATTTTGATCCTTACAAATTAACTAGATGTACCTAGCCTGAAAGGCCATTATTTTTATAATAGTTTTTTTTATTGATTGCTTTAACAATTTTTTTTAAAAGATTAATGTAACTAAACAAAAGATTTTAATGTTATATAAATAAATGTGAGAAATTTACAATTGAAAAATTGAAAGAAAAAAAAAATATTTGGAACAACTACTATTTGCTACACATCAGAAATGTACCCAGGAAGGTATTAATACATTTAGCTTTATTAATAATCAACCAGGTACACAAAACTATAATAAAACTAAATTAAAACTTAAATTTTTAATTATACCTATTATATTTGTTATGTGAATTTGACAGCATTATTGACAACTGTTTCATAAAAAAATTACATTTATTAATGGTGGAATTACTTCCAACATAATAATTTTTTTAAATTGGTTGTGAGTTTGACAAGTGCACCATTACGGACATTATTTTATAACTAAATACATGTTTGTAATTAATTATATCCAAATGCTTTTAAATTGTAAACAATGATGCTTATCAAGTATAAACATTTTAAAAATATGAATGTGAAAAACTTATTACAAATATATATAAAATTAATCCTTATTGTTGAATGTTTTTTGTTCTACTTTGTTGTGCTTCAATTTTTATATTTATTTTAATAAGTAATTTTGATTTTTAAAAAAAAATTACTAAACAAATAATTTCTGTAATATATTGTAATGAATTTATCAAAATTAATTAATTAATTATTTAAAATTTTAGTATATAATGATAATGTTCTATTTTATGTAAATTTTATTTTGAAATATATTTAGATTCTTCCACTTTTTTTAGATTCTTTTACAAGTTATGAAATTATTTAAAGAATTGCCTTCACTAGTAAATGTTACAATATCAGATGTAAGTATTTTAAAGAGAGATTTGATATATATATATATTTTGATAATAATATGAATGTATATTTTTAACTATAAACTTTAACTATTGGACAATTTATATAAATAATTATTTAAAGATATATATGCCCAAGTTAGTTCTCACATTTGTTTTTGCTAGTTTTTCTACAATTTTGTCTTAGAAATTAAATTTTTTCCATCTTTTTCTAATGTAGTTTTTTAAACTTAAGTCATGATTTATCAACATTCATGCCCAATCAATATCTATACCAATGGTTACTAATATTTCTTGTTTGTTTTTTTAAAAAAAATTATATTTTAAAGTTTTTAAGCACTTTTTTTGTTTCATAAAATGAATTTTTAATATTAATAATTTTAATTTAGCTTCATCATTTTTTTAAACATGTAAATTTCATAAACTTTTATTATGTTTTATTATCAACAATTTGACTACTCCTTTATTTATTTTTTTGACTTAAATAAATTTTCTATGCAGTTCTTAATTTACATTTGAGTATTTTATGCAAAATATTCAACATTGCAAAGTGAAATAATAGTTTAGTAATTCTTTGTGTTAATGTTGCAATACTTGCTTTAAATATTACTTTAAGTAAAGGCAACACCAAGTATGCAAAAACGTATAAGTGATTTTTGAAGAAATACTATTAATAAAGCAATGTTTTCAAAGTTAGCCATATTTTCACTAAAGAAACTGAGATAACTAGTCTACATAAAACTTTTCTATCTGAGCTCGTTTTTCTAAATTATATAAAAGAAAAGAAAATTATACCTCATTGAATTAAGTTTACTTTTAAAAGAAAAAATATGAATTTGATATATTATGTTTTTATATTATTTTTAAAAATATGATAAATTAAAAAATTTTAAATGATAATGTAATTGAGGAATATAAAAAATATCTAACATTAGCTTTAATCATTGTGGATCTAGCGGATACTTAGCAGTCATGTGGGAATTTGGGTTAAAAATATTAATTATATATTTTTGAATCTTTTTATTATTTTACAATGCCAGTTTATACCACTTACATCACAAAATAATAAATTATTAGAGTAAAATATTGGTATTAGTTATTTAGAAAGTCAAATTTGAATTAGAAAAATATATATATATATGTTATTTATATATCATTTTCAGAATGAAAAATTTACAGTCTGTGGAGATATTCATGGCCAGTATTATGATTTACTTAATATTTTTGAGCTCAATGGTTTGCCATCACCAACCAATCCTTATGTATCCTTTTAGATTGTATTTAAAATCAATTTATTCACTCTCAGTTTTTTTCTTTAGTATTTTATATATATAGTAAAATTATTCTCACAGGTGTTTTCTGTATTATTATTACTATTATAATAAAAATAATTCTCCACTTTGTTGCCATCTAGTAAAAGCAAGGGTAATCAATGATTAACATATGCATATAAAATTGTTATCCATAATACTGTATATGAAACCAGATCTGGAATTCAAAGTTGAAGGAACACACATATTGCATTCAGCAATCAACATTAACTTCATCTGTCAAGCTTAAAATTTGAAATTCAAATCCACTGAGAGTTTTGAACTCAAACCAATTTGCTTGAATAGTTATTTAGATATATCAGCAATTATATATTTTAGTACTTTTAGTTATTCATTAACTGTAGACACTATATTCTCCTGCTAGAATTGTACTAAAAAATATCAAATAATCAATTTAATTAATAAAATGAGAACAGCTCTTTATTTTACTGCCATCCTGTAAAAGCTAGAGTATCAGTGATTACTAGTTGCATATAAAGTTCCTATTCTTAGTATTTGAATCCTCATCCTCAAGAAAAGCTGTATGTATTCAGCAGATACCTTTAATTCTACATTATATGTAAAGCTTAATTAAATCTTTAAATTCAAATCAGCCTATGGTTTCTAACCAAGTTAATATGCTTGAACAATTATATAGTCTGAAACCAGTTCAAGGGAATTATATATTTAAGTACCTTCAGTTCTTCATTAACTTTAGACATCTTATTTTTTTGGTTAGGAATATAACAAACTCAGCTTAACTAATAAGACAAAAGCAGCTCTCCACTTTATTGCAATAGTCAATGATAGGAAATGTATTTAGTGGACTTATTTTATTATTATTATTATAACACTAATATTTGAGTTTGTTCTTACCTGCCATTATCTTGATAGGATATTGCTTGAATCACATGTGATAGAAAACAGACTACAGATCTATTAGTGTTATATGATTTAGCAGTGATTGACTTTTTTTAATCTAATCATACCATCTTTGATTTTTGAGAAGCTACCAACTTTAATTAATTTAGAAAATGTTTATTACTAAAAATATGTGGTATAAACAAATAAATCAATATATTTTTAATATAATTACTAAAAAGAAAAAATTGTTAAATAATAATACATGTTTATTATACTATTTATCAATACGATTGAAAGCTAAGTACCTGTGATTTAATTAATGTAAATATCCTTTTAATGGGATTGTAAAAAAAACTAATGCATGAGAACTTTATATGATTGATAATTTATTAAGAAAAAAAGGTACTTATGTATAATTTCTTTGCTTTCTTTGCCGGAAGCTTGCCAGAAATTATTTTATTAATAATCCATTTTCAGGGGTGTTATGTTTTCAACAATATGGCTGTTGTTGTTTTTTAAGATAATTAGCATAAATATTTTTGTTGAATTTTTTTTTTTAAGGTGATTATAAGAACACAAATTACACAAAGCTCTAAACAATTGTAATTAAATAAAATTTAATATAACTATAATAAAATAAAAAAGTGGAAGAAAGAATACTTGCTTCAAACATGTTTTGAGATTATGCCGCCATTATATCCATTGAACATAAAGGTTCATATCATGCCCATTAGCACACACTTTTTGCGAAGGCACTATTCTGTAATTTTGAAAATACCTCACTGCATCTTCTGTCACTGGTAAATTTCAAATTTTAATCATTTTTGCAAACTGGTAGATTCCAAATTTTAATCATTTTTGCAAAAGGCTAGGAAAAATAATTAACCAATAGCTTGAATGAAAATGCTACGGTAATCATAAAAAAATTCAGAACAGTATTTGCAACATATTAATGGTTTGTACATTATAATATAGATAAAACAAATAATTCATTAAATGTTGTGAATGGCATTTATAAAAAAAATTGTTATTTTATAATGTTAACATGAATTTATATTCGATTTCTTAATATTTTTTAAACTTAACAAGTAACACTTGTTCGATAAAATAATTTGAGAGAAAAAAAAACAATTACTTCGACACCCCTAAAAATGAAATGCCTAGCAAGCTTCCAGCGAAGAGAGCAAAGGAATTATGCATAAATACCAAAAAAAGATAGTTTCTTTAAATTTGAGAGAATTAAATATTTGAATAATTTTGATAATATTAATGGTTAGTCAATTTTTTAAAATGCTTTTATTTAAGTTACAATCTTTTTGTTTGTTGTAAACTTGTAATCACTTTAGTTATTAAAGTTAAAATAACATATTTAAATTCAATAGAATTGTTTCAAATTTTGTACATAAGAAAGAAATACCAAGCAAAGCAATATCACTTAAAATTTGGTACATAAAAAAGAAATACAACACAAAGCAATATGGGATTATTATAATGTTTTAGTCAAGTGACCTAGTTTCTTGAAGGTGGCAAAATTTTGAATTTTTTTATGTCAAATTTAAAAATTGTTCTTAGAACTTTAATTTTCTTTTAAGTAAGACTTGCGAGAGGGCAGTTTAGATTTTTTTTTTTTTATTTCAATTTAAAGTTATAATAACGTTTTAAAATCAAAGTTTAATAGCTTAAATTCAATATAATTTATAGCAATTTAATACATTTTTTTTTTTTAAATCAGTACCGAAGTATTAGGAACTCTAATATTTTACGTAGGGGACCATATTTCTTATATATGGAACAAAGAGCAGAAAAATTTAGAATATTTTGATATATTTACAAATTGTTTTTAGAAGTTTGATATGTTTAAGTAAGGCTCACTAGAGTGTGGTATAGAGATTTTTTTGATATTAATTTAAAGTTATAATGACATTTTAATATAATATTTTTAAATTTTGTAAATTTTTTTAAAATTATTACCAAAATGATAGGGAACTATAAGTAGGTAATCTTGTTTCTTGATATGAAACAGTGGGTGGGATAAATTTGATATAAAATTTAAAAATTGTTCTTAGAACTTCAATATGTGTTAAGTAACATGTGATTTTCTTGCTTTCAATTATAAACTTCATTTAAGTAATAGGAAAGATAGTTTACGACATAGTTTTGCTGAGCCTTTTTTAAAAAAAAAAGTTTTTTTCAAATAAAAAGAAAAAATGTTAAACACTTTTCAACAGAAAGGTAAGTTACTTAATGTTTTATTATATATATATATAATTATGTACACATATTAAATATATATACATAAGGAATATACATATTAATTTATTGTAGAAATATCTAGTGATATATAAACTGTCAAATTGATTTAAAGTAAAATTATATGTATTAAGTAAAGTTCATTTACAATATAGTTTTGGTAAAAAAAAAATTTTTAAAAAAATTTCAATCAAAAAAGCAAAAATGTCAAACATTTTTCACTTAAAAGGATATTTTTAGTCAATTAATGGTTTATTATACCCATATTATTGTTTACATATACTAAATACGATGTATACATAAGATATATACATATTAACTTATAAAAATTAAATACTTCCTAGCACTATATTAGTAATTATAAATAAAATAAAAATTAATATAATATTACAATACTAGTCAAAAAACAAAATTTTCCTAAAATTCTTTCACAACCATGGTTTCATCTATTAACAAATACACATTTTCAAGTGAAATTCAACAAAAAACATATATATTGTACCGGGTCGAACCGCTGAAACCACCTACTTATACGTATATATAAGTTTTGGCCGGTTTCAAACTCCTTCACAATACATTTATAATATTATAAAGGTTAGGTGAACGAACCGGCACGTTCGAGCAAAATGGGAGATCTTATTAATAGCTTTAACTATCAACAATGGCCCATCTCGGCTGCTAGATTCAAACCCCTACCATCCAAATACTTTATTTGTTTCGGGGTAAACCCCGGGGCGCCAGCTAGTCTGAAGACTAACATATTCGGGTAGTAGGCTCATAATCCAGCGCTCGAAACAATTCCCTTAACCAGCCCAGTCTAATTTTAATCAATGATATTTATTGTTAATAAGAGATTGATAAAAAGAATTGACCGACAGATCAAGTTTAATTTTAAAAATAATTTATTTCAATCAACATCAATTAAGTTTAAATATAATTTACTAACCAACATAAACGCATTCTAAACATTTTATAAATCCAAATTTCACACACGCACATTTTTTTTTACATTAACATATGATAGGATATTTCATGAACAAAGCAACATAATCTTAGACATTTAAATTAACTCTCATTCGCAAAAAATAATAATAAAGCATTAATAACATTTGAAACTCACGCACACACATCAATAGTTCCTTTTATGTATGATAGAGTTCATATAATGTTAAGCTTCAATATTTACGGATTACAGTGGTGACTACTACTTGTAAATAATAATAAAACAGATACCTAGGATTTTTTTTTCTTGTCGGTGGCTACTTCTGCTGCTTCTGATGGATTGTATCTAACCGGTTAGATTTTGTTTATGGAAGAGAATTTATGGTAATCCGTTGGTTTCTTCTTGGAGACAGCTGCACGTTTTGACGGAGGGTTTCTGTGTTGTTATCCAGACATTATTTCTCAGGCAGGTTTTGATGATCTTATTGGACTAACAAGGCTGGAGCGCAAGCGTATATTTCCAAAAGCTTTTCAGCACTGCATTTCTGTAAACTGACACAGTAAAATTAGACTGAATTTCAAACTCCAACTGAAATGTCTGATAAAACGAAAAAAAGTCTATTTATACCTGCGACGTGTTTTTGTTTTAATATCCTCCGGCAATACGTGTTGTCGAAATTCCTTTAGATTAATTATTATGACAACGTGTTTTTCGATTGAATATTTTATTAGTAGTAGCTATTTTAAAATGTGTTGTTTTCATATCTTTAATTAGCAGTCCACCACTGTGTTTCTTTTGAAATACATTTCATTTCTTTATTCATTTTTCTTTTTTTTATATTATTCTTACATGCATACTTTTGTTTACATTCGCACGCACTAATATAATCTATTACAATAAACTGGAATGAAAAGAGATTTTTTTTTTTTTTTTTTTTATATCTTAATAATTTTAACTTTTTACGAAACTCTTAGTTTGTTTTTTTTTTTTTTTTTTTATAGGAAAACTCCCTCTCCCCTCTTTAAAGTAATTAATTGTAACTTTCAAATTCTTTTTTCCGAAAGATTTTGATAATAATTTTTATCCAAAATTATTTTATATACATGTGCCAATTTGGCATTGGCACATTACACCCCCCTCCGTTTTAGAGTAAAATGCGTCATTTTTGACCATTTTATCTCTTGCAATTTTAATTGTTGACTATAAAGATTTATTAATTTTTTTTATTCTAGATAATTCCTACACATGTGTATATGTGCAGCATAATTCTACACCTACTAATATTCTAGATATCGAGTTATTACTGGACTTGCTTACAGGGAATCTATAATAAATACATCCCTTTTTGCACTCACCATAAGGTGCAGCAGTACCAAGAAAATAACCTAAAAGGATATCTGGATAAATACATTTAAGATACTCATCATAAGGTATCGTATTTACCGAATATTACAGTGTATGTGCGCGTATATACCCATGCATACTTATTTATTTACTAACATCTTTATTTAACACTATTGTGCGTTGATCACTTTTCCTAAGTATTGACCATTTCAAATTCTTATTTTTCTAGAGTGCATGTAATATTAAGAGAAGTAGGCAGCAAAATATAAGGCAATTCAACACACAGATCGACTTTGTGCTGATTTAAACCAACTTTTAATTTCTTGCGGAAGTCGTGACTACAGCATGGGCAACTGTTGTGCACAACGGATCATGAAAAGGGACTTTAAGATTGCGAATGGCAGGACTATCTCTACTGCACATTCGACTTACTAAAACATTTATTTTATTTGGTTACTGGGACTTTCCTCCAGATTTATTAATTTTTATATGCCAGGACTTTTCTACTGGCGCATCATCATCAATATTAATTATTTTTCGCACTACCCATCTGTAGAACAAAGTCACCGCAAGACAAGGCTTAATCCAACAAAAGTCAGGCCTGGAATTTATCTCCTTGCCCAAATACTCGCACACACCTCAATCCTAATTTAATACCCTTTTCTTTTTTTTCCTTTTTTTTTTTTTTAACTTTATTTAATAATGTTTTATTTCCATTAATACGTTCATTATACACTTATTTATTTCATTTAAAAAAAAAAACATTTTCATTTCGTTTGTCTATTTTGATTTTACACATTTATTTTGTGAAAGTCACGCTCCGCTAGGTTCTAGACTTATGAGCTGGGATATCAATATAATCGATAAGACATAATCGAGGGTTTTGACATTTTAAAAACTCTAAGATTATTATATATTTACTATTATTGACTTTAATCTTTCTTAATTATTCGAACTAACTTGATACTCATTTATTTTTTAAATTTTAGCAAACATTGTCCATTTTTCCGAGTCCATGGTCGATAATAATTGGTCAAGCCGGCAAATCCGTCAGATTACATATTTTTAATTTTTGTCTGGCGGTTCTCTATCATTCAGCCCTCCAAATAACTTTAGTGATCTAGTGTTAAACGTTCCTTTTTCTATATTACCTTTGGCTATCACAAAGGCATTGAAGTCAGTTTGATGGACTATACTATATGGGCTTTTGTAAATCATCTGATTTTTTTCATAAATGTATTTCCGACGATGACTCATGGAGTTATTTGTAATGTGCATGTTCGCACTCAGCTGGTCTGGCTTTTTTATTTCAGTTTGTGGGATATTTTGACTACGATTTATTTGATTTACTTTTACAGTTAAATTTATAACTTCAACTTTTATTTCTACAATTATTTTTCTATCTTCTATCTTATTTTTTTCTATTGCTTGGTAAGCAGTCTCTATTTTATTCTCTACTTGTGTTTTAATTTCTTCTATTTCTTCCCTAATTTCTTCTTTTATTTTATTCTGGCCCATTTCGACCAGGTCCTTTAACTTTTCAAGCATTTCAGCTTGCCCTTCCAATTTACTCTTCATTTCATTATTTTGGTTTTTAAGCTCTTCGGCTATTTTTTTATATTCTTCTGCTGTTTCTTTTTGTTTTTCGAACATGCACGTTAATAAAGCTATGATTTCTCTTTTTTCCTTGTTCGGGATATTTTCTCTATTTTTACCTTGAGTCTCCATTTTGTCTTTATTTTATTTTATAATTTATAATTTTAAACACTTTTTTATCATTATTTTTGATACCATTTTATTTTAATAAGTTTACTAATTTCTATTTTATTTATTTCTTTCTAAACTAGAAATACACGCTGGCTCCGCTCTCCTTTGTCCGTTTATCCTACCCGATCTTAATGCTTTAACTCCGCCCAAACACCCAACTGTCATTTATTTAAACAGAACGTAAATAGCACAAAATCTCTTTTCATTTAAAGAAGTAAGAAAAAAAAATTTCGGTCAATTCTTTTTTTTATTTTTAATTTAATACATTTTTACCTACGTAATTTAGATTTCTTTAAGGTTTTTATTTTTAAACAAGAAACACAAACATTTATTTACTGTTATTTCTTAGGTTCAGCCCCAAACGTTGGGTAAAGCCATTTATGTACCGGGTCGACCCGCTGAAACCACCTACTTATACGTATATATAAGTTTTGGCCGGTTTCAAACTCCTTCACAATACATTTATAATATTATAAAGGTTAGGTGAACGAACCGGCACGTTCGAGCAAAATGGGAGATCTTATTAATAGCTTTAACTATCAACAATGGCCCATCTCGGCTGCTAGATTCAAACCCCTACCATCCAAATACTTTATTTGTTTCGGGGTAAACCCCGGGGCGCCAGCTAGTCTGAAGACTAACATATTCGGGTAGTAGGCTCATAATCCAGCGCTCGAAACAATTCCCTTAACCAGCCCAGTCTAATTTTAATCAATGATATTTATTGTTAATAAGAGATTGATAAAAAGAATTGACCGACAGATCAAGTTTAATTTTAAAAATAATTTATTTCAATCAACATCAATTAAGTTTAAATATAATTTACTAACCAACATAAACGCATTCTAAACATTTTATAAATCCAAATTTCACACACGCACATTTTTTTTTTTAAATTAACATATGATAGGATATTTCATGAACAAAGCAACATAATCTTAGACATTTAAATTAACTCTCATTCGCAAAAATAATAATAAAGCATTAATAACATTTGAAACTCACGCACACACATCAATAGTTCCTTTTATGTATGATAGAGTTCATATAATGTTAATCTTCAATATTTACGGATTACAGTGGTGACTACTACTGGAAAATAATAATAATAAAACAGATACCTAGGATTTTTTTTTCTTGTCGGTGGCTACTTCTGCTGCTTCTGATGGATTGTATCTAACCGGTTAGATTTTGTTTATGGAAGAGAATTTATGGTAATCCGTTGGTTTCTTCTTGGAGACAGCTGCACGTTTTGACGGAGGGTTTCTGTGTTGTTATCCAGACATTATTTCTCAGGCAGGTTTTGATGATCTTATTGGACTAACAAGGCTGGAGCACAAGCGTATATTTCCAAAAGCTTTTCAGCACTGCATTTCTGTAAACTGACACAGTAAAACTAGACTGAATTTCAAACTCCAACTGAAATGTCTGATAAAACGAAAAAAAGTCTATTTATACCTGCGACGTGTTTTTGTTTTAATATCCTCCGGCAATACGTGTTGTCGAAATTCCTTTAGATTAATTATTATGACAACGTGTTTTTCGATTGAATATTTTATTAGTAGTAGCTATTTTAAAATGTGTTGTTTTCATATCTTTAATTAGCAGTCCACCACTGTGTTTCTTTTGAAATACATTTCATTTCTTTATTCATTTTTCTTTTTTTTTATATTATTCTTACATGCATACTTTTGTTTACATTCGCACGCACTAATATAATCTATTACAATAAACTGGAATGAAAAGAGATTTTTTTTTTTTTTATATCTTAATAATTTTAACTTTTTACGAAACTCTTAGTTTGTTTTTTTTTTTTTTTTTTTTATAGGAAAACTCCCTCTCCCCTCTTTAAAGTAATTAATTGTAACTTTCAAATTCTTTTTTCCGAAAGATTTTGATAATAATTTTTATCCAAAATTATTTTATATACATGTGCCAATTCGGCATTGGCACAATATATATACAAAATAAAATAGCATTCTTTTCATTCACTTCAAAAACCAACTTCCTTTAACATTAAAGCATGTCTTCATGAGATTGATAGCCTCAGATTCAAAAAATTTTAGCATCAAAGTTTCTTTTACTTTTCTTATTAATTCACTTTTTTCATAAAAGATAATTTCTGCATTGTCAAATAATATATTATGACCTGTATTCAATTCATGAATATACAAAGCTGAGTTATGATATCTGTTTTTAACTTTACTCTTATGAACTTTAACTCTTTCATTAAGACTTAATTTACTCTGACCTATATAAATTTTATGACATTTGCAAGGAATCTTATAAACTGCGACAGGAATAGATTTGCAATCAATTGATTGTTTTGCCATATAAGTCATCAATTGGTAAATTCATTTATAAAAATAGTTTTTTTATTGGGTGATATGAAAGTGGCCTGGAAGAAAGTCCTGAATGTAAATAATTTAAACAGTAAATTGATTGCAAATCTATTCATAGGGTAGTTTATAAGATTCCTTACAGTTGGCATAAAATTGATATAGTTCAGAATAAATTAAGTCTTAATGAAAGAGTTAAAGTTCATGAGAGTATAGATAAAAATACATATCGTAACTGAGCTTTGCATATTCATGAATTGAATACAGGTTATAAAATATTTGACACTGCAGAAGTTATCTTTTATGAATGAAGAGTAAAAGAAACTTTGACAATAAAATTTTTTGAATCTGAGCCATCAATCTCATGAAAACATCCTTTGATGTTATAGGAAGGCTATTTTATTTTGTATATATATATATTGTATGTTTAGTTGAATTTTACTTGAAAAGTCTTTGTTAATAGATGAAACCATAATTATAGAAGAATTTTAATAAAATTTTGTTTTTTGATTAGTATTGTAATGTTATATGAATTTTTATTTTATGTTAACTTATAACAGAAATAACTAGTTATATTTATTGTAATGGTATAAAAATGAGATAAGAAAGAAAGGCTTTAATTATATGCCCAAATTCTGAATGCCAAATCTATAACCATACAAAATGAGAATTCCCTTTGTTAATGCCCCAAGCTAGATCTGTAACAATATAAAATAAGGAAAGGTTTAATCTATTTTTTACAATAAAATAACCCATATGAATATTAAAATCTATAACAGAATAACTTGATCAAATGGAAATGTTTATTCTTACATATATGCCCAATGAATTATATAAATCTAAAATCTGTAATAATATAAACAGGCTAGCTAAAATTAATAGATCTACATAAATTAAGCTTGGTCAAATCTGTAATGGGATAAAATGAGAAAAAGTTAATTTAAGCTATATTACTTAAGTAATCCAAAATCTATATTAAATAAAATTAAAATTTAATAATATGTATATATTAAATAAATAACCTGACTGGATACCAAAATTGTAATTTTCAATATAAATAATATATTTGAAAAATTATGACAAATATATTAGTTAGTATAACCCTTTTATTATGTGTTAAAATTTATACTAATACTAAAGAATGAATAAAATTATTTAAGCCTGATAATTGTGTAAAATTTTATCATAAATAATTTATTGACTAACTTTTATACTAATTGATTTTCATAAAACATTAGGTTCACTTTTAATAATTACTGAATTCTAGTACAGTAATAAAATTAAATTATTTTATTAATTAAATTTTATATGTTTATGTTTACAATATTTTTCCTTCATTTTTTTCCAGCTTTTTAATGGAGATTTTGTAGATAGAGGTTCTTTTTCTGTAGAATGTATTATTACATTATTTGGTTTTAAATTACTTTATCCAGAACATTTTCATATGTCTAGAGGTATATATATATTGAAAAAAAAAAAAAAGTTTATATATAATTTTGTTTTAAATATAAAATTATTTTGCTTTATAGTTTAGAATTATATATATGTTTATAATCAAATTTTTTAAAATAGATAACTCACTAACTTTGGTGAAAAAAATCAAGATAATAATTATGAGAAATTGAAGTTAAATTTATTTTCAAAAAAAAAAAAAAGCTAACGAGAAAATTGTAATATAGCATAATAAGGAAACGTTTATTGGACTTTGCATATGATATAAGAGAATAATAACAGACTTACTAAAAAATGATTTTGTGAACTTGAGCATAGTTTTGGTGGGAGAAACACAATCCATTATAATGATTTATCTCAAAGATATTCTTAAAAAAGATATTTTTGATAGGTTTCATTGGGAAGATATAGTTGTGAATAACTTAGAATGGAGATATTGAAGTTTTTCAGAAAGTAAAGTTTGTTTCAGAAGATAAAAGATAGAATCACAAGGTATGACAGACTATGAGAAATATGTGGTTCAGGGATTAATTAGAATAATTATCATAAAACTTTTTTTGTTTTTTATTTTCTTTCTAGAGTTAGAATGATGGATTGTATTCACTTATAAGTGGGTACTGTTAGTGATTATTTGAAAAAGCCAGTTAATGCAAGAAATGGTAGAAGAAAGAACTTCAATAATGTTTCTCTGGTATCATTTTACAAAGTAACAATAATGGAAAGACAATGCTTAACTATTTTAGCTACATATTAAATAATGATGGTTTAAGATTTTTTTTGTTTGTTTGTTTTATTTTCTCACTAAGAATAGCTAGACATCCATTTATCAATCAATAGTTGATTAACTAGTTGATTTGGCTATGATTTATCTGAAAAATAAAAACATTCTAAAGTCTGCTTGAAATAAAAAAAATATCTTCAAGTTTCATGCTATTGAGATTCTAAATTCAAAGGTTGTGTGTGTAATCAGGCAAATTATTACTCCATATAACTGAATAGAATAATAATTAAGAATGCATTTGATTTTGAATATGAAAGCACTTTTTTTTTCTCTCTCTCTCTTATTAATGAAGTTAATGACTATTATTAAGACTAATAGATCTTCTTAAAATGCTTAAAATTTTGTTTGAAATTGATTCTATCAGAATTACTATGTAAATGTCAACTCTATTTTTGATCCTGAATATAATATATCTTCTATTTCATCAGACATTTTTTGCCTAATATAGTGTTTTCACTTTTATATATGAAAGTTTAATTATGGTTCAAGAAAATGAACCATTTTCTTTCTAACTAGATTGACATCTACTTATGCTAATTTTACAATCACAAGTATATCTTTACATTAGAAAAAAGTTAACATTGGGAGGAAGTAAAATATATATATATTTAAGATAAAGTATATTATGATATCTGTAAGATTTTATCATTGTTAGAGATGTTAAGATTATAAATTGAAATTAGGAGAATCTTTTTTATTCAAGTTTTTGTTTTTAGTTAATATATCTCTCAAGCTTTTACTTGCAATTAATTTTTGTATCGTGTAGAAGAGATTCTAGATAGTTAAATGATTTAAAAGTGTTAAAAAGTTTATTTATAAATTTTATGCAATATTCATTTGAAAATTTTACATAAATATCATTTGAAACATACAAAACATTATATGATCACCATTTTCTATGTGTACACAAGCTGATAATAGCATTGGCAAACTCTCCTTACAGTAGTGCCATCTTGTGCAAGCATTAGTAATCAATAGATGCAAGAAAATTTGTGCATAAAATCCCTGTCTAGTACCTGCTCATCTATCCAGACTGTTTTCTAGCTTGTGGCTTTCATCAATGAGGAACCTTGGATCTGAGAGAAATATACAGATAAACTTTTTAACTATCTTTTTATATTGATTTCTAAATAAGTTCACATTTAAAAAAAAAAAGTCTGCTGAATAAAAATGCCTTGAATAAAAATTTGAAATTAATAATTATCATGGAGACATCACGATATATTTTTATTTTCAGAATTGAAAACTAACTCTTTTTTTTAAACTAATGTTTGAAAACCTCATTTATAAATATATATTTTTATATAGTGTAACAGAATAAAAATGAACAATGAAACAATGATCCTAGTTTAATAATGCCCTGCGAATTGCAGTGTCATTTGTAACAGAATAATCTATAGCTCATCTGTTGATCATCATTTGTAACAGATTGGAAATAAAGATAATAATAACAGAACAATCCTATTTTATAAATAATATGAATTGACACGATTTACGATATAAGGCTATCCTAAACATTAAACTATTTATAATTCAATAAAATTATTTATGAATGGATAAAAATAATGATCTTAATAATCTTTATAAATTTAAAAGCTATTTGTAATGAAATGAAAATGATGATAATAAGAAATGAAAACTTTAGTATACTCTACAAACTTAAAACACAAATTGTAACAAAGTAAAATATAATCCAATAGTTGATCACTAATTATACCTAAATAAAATGAAAATAATGCTTATAGAATAAAACTAAAGACAATAGTAACAAAGGAATAATATCTCAAAATAGTAATTGTCTTTATTAAGATATATCAACTGTAATGATATGAAAGACTTAATGGTGATAAAAGGCTTTGTTAACCTATAGATTTATGTATATTAATCCATTCTTAATAAAATATATAAAATTTTCTCTTTTAAAACTCTTTAAATTCATAACATATCGTAATAAAAAATAAAATATTTCAGTACTAAACTATAATAAAATACAATACATAGAATCGATTAATCTAGCATATCTCACTTTCTTTGCCAATTTATAGTAATATAGAATAAAGTTAACCCTCTAAATAACCTTAAAGTTTACCATATCCAATCATGACAACATGAACTAAAGGAAAGATTCTTATTTGACATTTATACAAATTATATCAACAATAAAGCTAAGTTACTTAATTTTAAATTATAATTACCCTAATATATCTAATATTACTAATAATCTATTATAATCAAATAGTATTTAAATTAAATTTACGATCTATGTTGATGAATTTTAAATTTAATCAAAGTAAATCATTCTATTTAATGGGATTTAATTCTGATTTTAATATATGCTATTACCAATTTTATAATATAATAATATTGTTTTTATAACTAAATACTAACTTGCTATAACATTCATCCAATAAATAATAGTTTAAAAGAATATGCGGGCATTTAATTATAATCACTTTTATTTATCCTAAACAATTAATATATTTGTGCTTTATAAACTATCAAACTAGCTCAGATATAAATTTCCATTTTAAAATAACTTACATATAATTAAAATAATATAACAATTAGCTAATTACTTATTAAATATCTAGCAGTACCAAACTAATCAATTTGTTACTGTATAAAATGTATACCTGGTTCAAATGATGATATATTGGATTTACCATAAAGAAAATAATATATAATTGTACAAACAGCATTCCAATTGCTTAATTCCTGGACTATCTTATGAATATTTATTATAAACCATATGGTGTTAAGTCAATACATGACTTATCTGTCAAAATATT
Source organism: Epiperipatus broadwayi (assembly GCA_028023455.1). Taxonomy (NCBI): domain Eukaryota; kingdom Metazoa; phylum Onychophora; class Udeonychophora; order Euonychophora; family Peripatidae; genus Epiperipatus; species Epiperipatus broadwayi. The sequence goes on along the minus strand of JAQFVV010006219.1, from coordinate 1,965,147 downwards.
AGCCAATAGGTTTGTGTTATTAATTGAATGACAATTAAGCAAGTTTATTTGTTTTAAATGAATTTAAAATTTATTAACAATAAATATAAAAAAATTAAGAAATGACAAATAAACAATAGATGTTTGAAACATATAGTATAATTAAATATAAAATATATTATCCATTGAAATTAATATTAATAAAGTAAGTGTTTATACATTAAAATTCACTTATATAAGATTTAATTTATAATATATATTTATGTGAAATGAAAAAATGTTGCTACACATATGCATTCTTTGAAATGCAAGAAAGTTAATGACAGTTTTCTATTCTTCATAATAAAATTATTAATTGTAATGAAATATAATAATCATAAGTTTACTTATTCATTCACTTTACTTTTCAAATAAAATACCAATGAATAATTACTATGTTATAGTTCTTTTAGATTTTTATACTTATAAAATGCGTATTTAAAAATAATCTGCAGTTAATGAATAAGAGAATAATACTTTGAATCAAAGTTTTAATTATTAAAATTTTAAGATATAAATGTAAATTTACTCTAAACTTAACTCTTTTTTATTTCACATGTATAAGACAAACAATAATTTAACTTAAGATGTAGCCATCAGTTATTACACAATTAAATACATAAATTAATAAAATACGTATTAGCATACAATTTGATTCACTGTTCTTCTGTATAGTACTTTAAAGCAGTGATCTTCAACCCTTGGTCCGCTGACCAGCACCGGGCCGCAGAACATTTCTGCCGGTCCGCGTTAGACTAGCAGAAAAGTTTGTTAATAACAAAATAATGAGTTTAAACTTTTAATTAATATAAACAATTTTTATTTATTTTTTCATCTCATTTTTACCCAATTAAAAAAAAAAAGAAACAGAACGAAAACAAAATCTAATCAATCATACATAAATTAATGTTTTTCTAGTTATCACAGATGTTTATGGGGGGGGGGGGATAGAATTAAATTTTTTATTACTTTTTTAAAAAAATTCAAAATTTAAAAAAAAAGTTTTTTATTATACAAACTTCATATATATATAAAACTTCATCTTGTTTATTTAACATTGTTGTTTTGATCAGTTATAACAATTACGCTCATCTAAGACTAAGCAGTTTACATTTTTAAGAAAATTTATCTATAGATTTCTGCCAAAACCTTATTCTTATTTTTGCCAGTCTGCGAAACTTTATCCTTATTTTTACCGGTCTGCAGGTGTGAAAAGGTTGAAGACCACTGCTTTAAAGTAAGACAATAGTTCCAATATCTATTCTGTGAGTTATAGTTTTAACAATATTTATTAATCTAATCCGAGTAAAAGTATCAAAAACAGTTATTCCAATAATGTGTATCCTGTTAATTCCATTATTTTCCAAGTATCAAATTTTATACATTTTACAGGTTTTTAATATTATACTTGCATTTTGAATGAACATTAGCTGAACTCCATTTCTGACTGTATATCATACAAATAAATTGATTTAAATCCTGAATTCATACACTTTATCGACCTTATTAAATTATATTTGCAAATAAAAACAATTCTTAAATATATTGTTAGCTTTTATATTTCATCATCAAAACATTTTTTTCACATGTGATATCCATTTTTAATAGGGAATTATTAAGATGACTTTGAATGCTATAAATTACTTTCTTATTTCTTTAACAAAATTTCAGTAATTTTGTCCAGTTTTTCTGGACAAATATGATCCTTCTTTCCCTATCATTTTATATTGTAGTTAATAAATAAATACTTTTACAATAAAATAAAAAAATTAAGGAACTTGGGTTTACATAGATGAAAGTCAGGATGTCAGAGAGTGAATTTGAATCATTCAATCCCTTTTATAATCGTGTATAATTGATATCACGTTACATTATTTACCTTTATACTGAAATCATCCTGCATTCTTTTAAAATTACTTTTAAAACAATAATAATAAAATTTTTAAAAAAAAAAGTATATTCATTACACATATAATAAATAATATTTACATTTTAAAATACAAATAATATTATTTTAGCTCAGCACAAAATAAAACAATTTATCACACATTCTCACCATACTGCTCTGGAAATATATATTTTATATATATCTTCCCAATACAATATAACATATATCATAAAATATAAATACATTTAAGACATTAAACATTCATGTGTATTCCTTATAATCTATTATTTATGAATGCAATAACCAAAACACATAATAAAGAAACGATAAACCTTATTTATATATGCATTTTAAAAGAATAATATTAATTTATAATTTTATGTTGCAGTAATAATAATAACACATTTCTTGCCTTAATATTTCATTGTCATAGTAACTTATTTTATTATTCTTGGGCTAATACATTCTTTATTAAAATCAACTAAGAATAAATAAAAACAATTTATACTTGACATTCTATCAAATTACAGTTGGCACAATAGATTTTTTTTGGAACATAAATACTTATTTATATAAAAATTAGTGTGATACAGAATAATAAAATATCCAAATATAGAATTTAATATATAGGAGCAACACAAAATATATTAAGTAGTTATATAGTCAACAATTTTCTCCTGACTAATAATTCTCATGATAGACCTATTTTTTTAATATTTTAATCTCTTCAGTCATTCTCTCAAATTTATGAGTCACACTAATAGATAGTAACTTGTTTTAATGATGGAGGGAAAGCAAAGGGCTTTTATATAAATATTCTAAACATTAGTTCTTTAAATTTAAACAGATTATTGGAAATTTTTTTTTGCAATTATTAATTATAACTCTGCCAAAGTCACTTCCTATTAACTGAAATGGGATCCTGGCATTTTTATTTATTTATTTATTTATTTATTTTGCGACCTTAAAAGGAATTAAATAGGACAAATTCTTAATGTCTGCTCATGCATTCTTGTCATACTGCATCATGAATCAGCAGGCTGAATTTTCTGGTCTTTATCTGAAGATATTCTTTCTTCTCAAGTGCCTATTGTTTCTGAGATGTAATTTAGCTTTTATAGATGCCATATATGTAGATGTGTGTCTATAAATGCTTTTTTTTTTTTACTTCACTCTTTTTTTACAGACCATAAGCAATTACAGCTCTCAAATTTCCAAGACATTAAAGTCATCAGCAAAACAATTGTTATTGATTGAAGGCAAAATATGCTAAATATCATTGAATTGTAAATTTAGGCAGTTATTTGATGATGATTTTTGCTAAGTATGTGTGTATATTCATATATTAACACAGGCAAAACTCTCCGTACAGTAGTGCCACTCAGTGCCAACTCTGGTTGGCACTGAGTGTCACTACTGTATGGAGAGTTTTGCCTGTGTTAATAACAGTTATGTGCTAGCATAAGAAATGGTGATCATTTGATATGTATATTCATATAAAATAATTCGGCATACATTATTTTAAAAAGCGCTTAGATTAATTAAATAGTTTTAAATAAAAGAGTAAATCTTATAAAGATTAGCTATACTGATAAATAATCAGTATTAGCAGAAATATTAATCTTAGTTAAAGTAAAGAAAGCCACTGCAACATTGGAATGTTTAGTTCCTGATCAGACTTGATGATAATTATTTATAATTGCATATCCTTTTAAGTAAATAAAAACTGCAAAAATTGGAAAATGTCAGATTTTGTGAAGTTAGAAGAAAAAGATGAAGAAACAATATGCTTAATAAATTTAACACAGGAAGTGATTGTTGATTAATGAGATGTATGATATATGTTAAAGGAAAATTTTCTAACCTTCAGAAATAATCCAGTGTATTTAAACTAGAACTTTTAAATTGTGGATTTGAATGAGAATCAAAAAAAAGATAACAGGCACTGTTTAATAATAATTTCAAAGATATAAAATGACATTGGAAAAAAAACTATTTCAGTACTAAGGAGAGAAGATGGCATTGTGAAATGTGTGTAAAAATTTTACAAAGAACTACATCGAAATAAAGAACAGAAATAAAAAATAACTTATAATTATGAGAACATTATTTGACATGCTACACATTTTAAATGTTACATAATTGAATCTATAAAAAATGAAATGTTGAAATAAATAATGAAATTATTAAATGTTTTAAGAGAAGTTGATCAAGAACTAGAGAAATTGTTGGCAAAGTTACATACCAAATGAGGAAGAATATAATAGTGATATTTTTATTTGCAAAAGATTATTAAAAAAAAGTTATTAAAAATTATATGCCTGTCAGTTCTATATAGGATCTTTTTAAAATCATTATAAATCATTAGAAAATGGTAGTCTCAAGTCAATTAAGAAAATAATCTGGGTTGAAAAATAATTACAGCATAGTGTTTTTCATCCAACCATTAAAAAAAAATTGTAAAAACTACAGATGAATAGCTTATTATGTCGTGGATGTGAAAATTACAAAAATGCTATTGACTTACTATTTTTACTGTGATTAACATAGACCATCAAAACATTAGCTTAAAATATCAAAATCTGAAGTACTAAGAAGATATAGATAAGCTGCTCCCATCATTTCAAATTGTTTTAGAAGAAATATTGCATTGAAATAGAGAAAGCAAAGCAAATAAAAATAAGTAAAGATTCATTTTGATCATATAGATAATGTTAACTTCATAGCTGCAGAAATGATACAAGATGTCTGATGATTATAATAAACAAGACTAAAGACAAATGCTAAAAAAAATAAAACTAAGATAACATTTAATGCTTTTTCAAAAATAAAGCAAAGTAAAAATTAGTAATATTGAAATGGAAATTAATTATAAATTTCATGATCAAATTATTAACATCGATGGAAGTATATAAGTAATCATAGAATTAAATTTGGATAAATACTTTTAATTGAAATTTAATATTAAAAAGAAATATATATATGCTTGGAAATATAGACCATGACTTACCCATAAATCTAGAAAAATCTAAAGAGATTAAATCCTGCAGTGAAATAGAGTTAACATAGAGGGATTGAATGTGAAGTAGCAAGTGTGAAAATAAATAAATATTATTGTTATGATTAAAATGCAACTAGACTGGAAATATTTCTCAAAGAGCCAATGATAGTACAGGATAATTAACTCATAAACTGATTCCAGAAGATTATGAGGGTTTATGTGAGATGTAGTGTCTTGTAATTTTTTGAAATATCAAAATAAAGGGTGTATAAAGGTGGTATGGAGGAAAGCACTTATGGATGAGAGAAATTGCAAGTACTTCTATTGTTTTTTATATCTTTTGTCAATTTCTTTTAATCACTGAAACAATATCATAAATTTTTTTTTTTCTGACTTTATTGTTTTTTGAAATATTGTTTTATTACAACTGTCATTGACACATTGTAATGCTGATGCAATATTTTCCTATATGAATTTTTTTTTTTTTTAATTTGAAATAACATATGCACATATTATAATTACTTTTGCTCATTATTAATGTTCTGATAATTAAGTTTTCATAAACTCTAATTATAAAAAGATTCAAAATAATCTTATAATTTTCCAAAACCATTTACAAGATTTTATTTAAATTATTTTCAAATATTTTTTTTATAACTAAAATCTTGATTAAGAATATAAAAAATATTTTTGATAAAAAATAGTTAATTGACATTTACTTACAGTTTTCAAGTCAAACACAATATTGTTCAAATAAAATGCCCATCCCAATTTTTTTTTTTTTTTTTTCATAATACTTTGTCTTAAATTAGTATATAACTGCATTCTGATTTAAATCAACTACTAATATTATTTGAACTAATGAAAGGAACAGAAAAACCAGAAAAAGAAGTAGATTAATTAACATTGCCAAAATTTTATATGAGCTTTGAATTGAAGCAAATGCCAATAAGAGATTTTATTTGATAAAATTAAAATAAAATTGTTAGTTCCTAATTTTATAAATACTTGTAGTTACTGTAATATTAAAAATCTGTATTCATTGTGTATACACAAGTGAAATGTTTTTAATTATAAAATATGAGCTGTATTCTACATGTAATTCACTGAATAATTAAATTATTCTGATTTATAATTGTTAATAAATTCTCTGTATTATTTATCTTGGTGTATTTGGTATTACATTATAATTTAAAATAGTGCCGTTGGAGTATATATAATTTTGTGGCCTTTTTTTATATGTAATAATAATAATTAATAAAATATTGTGTGTGTATGTCTGCTGGATCCTACCTACATTAGAGTTGATAATTTTTTTTTTTGCAAATTTTTAAACTAAGTTTTATAAATTTATAGAATAACATCATTAGATATCGATTGTTATTGTTTATATCTGAAATTTTATTTTTGCTTTCCCGTGTTTTAGAATACAAAATTTATAAATAATATTATTTACTTGTATGCTATATGATATTTATTTTCAATAAATTGGTATGTAAATAAAAATGGTGCTCTTTAAATTTTGCATTCATTCTATATCCCATTGAAAAGATGACTGGTAACTGGTATCTCCAAGCTTCCTTCAGTGTCATCTCTGAAACATTTCTGGATCATGAGTTACAACATGAAATATGACTGATTTGTATCTTAACCCATAATAGAATAATATGCTAACATTAATTTTGTTTTAAATTAAGCAAAACTGCTATTGAAAGAAATTTTTGAAATTATTCAAATGATGTATATCAATAAACTCATAAATTACAATAATATTTTTAAGTGGTTTGCAAGATTTCATGGTGGCAGGGAGAGCACAAAGATGATCCACAAAAGTATCAAACACACTGTCGCATTTCATGTTGTAACTTATAATCCAGACGTCACAATGCCTTAAATTTTTTATATAGAATAGTTAAATTATATCGTTATGTAACACATATTCAAAGATGGCAGTATAGGCAGCTTGGAGTGTCAGTTATCTTTTCATTGGAACGTACTGTTTGTGTGATTATTTGTATATAAAACATTATATTCTCCAAATACTTGATAAAACTAAACTAAAAAATTGGAAGATATTTATTATATTGTGTTTTTACTATGATTTGTCATAATTTATAGACTATATACATATATTTTTAAGGAAACCATGAAAGTCAAACAATGAATCAAATGTATGGGTTTGAAGGAGAAGTTAAAACAAAGTATCCTTTTATTTATTTATTTTATATTAAACTATAACAACTCAATCATTGAAATATAATAAATTAAATACAATAAAATAATATTGCTTTTTACATTGAGAAAATATTAAGAAATAAAATATAATTTTAATGCATTTTTATTTGTGTAAAAGAACGTTGCATTTGGATTCAGCAAACAGGAAATAACTATCATTAGATAATATACATAAACATATAAAACAATGAAAATATTGGGTAGATTAACATATTCTCATTTGTAGTCCTTTTCCTTTGTTTTTAGAGGAAAATGGGCTGTCTCTTGATCTGTGAATACGGCTGTCGAGAAGATCAAGAATTCAATGCAGCATAGAAGGAACTTAACATTCTTGTTAATAACTTCTTGACCTAACTATGTGTTGTGAATAAACTATAATTATTATGATATTATTCCATATATGTATATTATTAATAATAAAACCCTTAAATGTTAGTTTGAATTTGCCTCCCAATAAATAACAGTTTGCCTTTGAAAATTGTTCAGCATTGAAAATACATTAATGTTTTAATATTTTGTCCATGTAACAAAATATTATTGATTTAAATTTATTATTTTCATATTATTGAATCATTCTTTATATAAGAAGAATATATATATATGGTAACAAAATTACAAGCTTATGGCATTTGTTTCTAATTATGATAATCTGGGGGTTTTTTTTTAAGAAAAAAACTTTTTACATATATCTTACATTTTGATCTGAATTGTTTTTTGAATATTTACATATAATCATTGTATATTTAGATTTTTAAAAATCAAGCAATATCAAATTATATGTCTATTACTATAATTATCCAACTATTTATTTTTACTGAAATAAATCAATTATAATAAAAAAAAATATTTTACTATTATTTCTTTAATTGAAAAAAATTAGTTTAGTAATACTATATATATATTATATTTTGATTCAGAAATTCATTACATGCCACCATATATAATATGACTATATGTAATAATTAGTTTTATAAAAATAATAGTGAAATTATTATTTATACTAATAATATTTAATGTGATTTTTAGACCAGACTACTTTTTTTTGCATTTGTATTGAAAAGAGGAAGTCTGAAAACATGCATTAGTTTAAATCATATTGTTATAAGTAATAACTTTACTATTATTATTACAAAACTATTTATCTATCTATATGATTAAGTATGTATGATTTCATGATTTCACCTTAACAAAAGCTCATATACACAGCACAAATGGCTCAATTATTTACTGAAGTGTTTAATTACTTGCCATTAGCACATTGCCTAAATAAAAAAGTTTTGGTATGACATCTTTTTCATTTTTTTTTATGTTTTTATTAAAGAAGGTAGAAAATATACAAAAAGTTAATAAATATAAATAAAAATCACATATTAAAAATGAAATTTATAAATAAATTATTTTTTCTAATAAAGTTTACATTAATTAAATAAAAATGTTAAATTCTGATTTCAAGTATAACTTAAGGTAATATTTATTATTAAATAGATAATGTATACTATATATACAATAATCAAAATTATGTACTTTTATTATCATTAATGAAATGTTATGGTGATATCTTTCTCTAAATATTTCAGATTTGTTTCTCTAAACTTCAATAATAAAGTAATACTGAATGAATAATATATTTCTTAAATTGACTAATTCCAGTTATTTTTTAACCATTTTAGTACCTTTTTTCCATCAAATCATATCTCTTTTTTCAATTTGCTGCATTAACTATAATTAATAAGATTCTCAGAATTTTAACAAGAAAACCATTTTGAACTTGTAGTGCAATTCATGAGATTTCTTTTTTGAAGACATATTTTAAAAAATTATCAAAAGTTTAAGTTTTCAACATATTCATGGCTGCTGTCAATGATTTTAAATAAAAGCAGTTTAGCTTTTGCATGATTTATATTAAAAATATTTTTTTGTCTATTCACACCAGATATATTTTTAATGTAATAAATAGTTGTCTTTCTTGTTGCTTTTTTTTTTTCTCTTTTTTTAAACTCTTTAGAATGATTTAGCAAAAAGTGTGACAGAAAATCCCAAAAATATTGAAGCATATCTTCTTGTTTATTTGCATTTCTTTTCTCTCAACACTCTTCAATATTTATTTCCATAGTGTCACAATCATGTATTTTTGGTTTTAGGATAAATCATATATGCTAATATAAAATGTTCATAGACCAAGAAATAATATTGATAATATTGTTTATTAATTAAATAAAAAAAAGAATAAACAATAAATTGAATGAATAAAAAAATAGATTTACTAGTTATTATCTGATTTATTTTTCAAATAGTTTACAATTGAATTGATATGTCTGTGCTAGAAATGAATGTTAAGAAATTTGATAATACAGTGTACAATGATTTAAAAAGTCTATCAAAGTTTTAAAATTCTTACATTATTCTTACAAGTTGATTTTTTTTTATTATCACATCAGATTATTTAAGTTTAAATATTTTATTCTTAATATTTAAATTTTAACTTAAATAATTTTTTCTGGATTCTTTTCAACAAGGGAATCTATTAATGTTTTAATGATGATGCAGACAGATATTTAATATATATATATATTGAACCGGGTCCAATTAAAGATGCTTTATTTAATTGGGTTTAAATGGATTTAAACACCTTTTTACATATTATATTTTTAATATTACGTGAATGGACCAGCCCTTCACGCAGAGGGGAGAATACCATAGATAGCAGAGCCATCGACGATACCCATGGTCAGATCAAGCTATGCAAAACATAACACAATCATATTTCCGGACCATGGCCCATCTCAACTGCTAGATTCGAACCCCTGCCATCCAAAGCATTTTATTTGTTTTGAGGATCAACCTCAGGCATCAGCCAATCATAAGTTATATAATCAGTATGCTTTGGATGACAAGCACACAATCCTGCGCTTGAAATATCCCATGACTAGCTCATACTCAGTCTCAAGGTCCAGCACTTAACACATAAAATAACTATACTAATTTACTGGTGACACAATGACAAGAGAGAAAGAGAAAATAGACAAAATAACAATTGGAGAAAATGGATTGAACTTGGAGAGAGACTTTCATCCTGCAGTGGATCGATAATGGTTAAAAATGATGATAATGAAATAATATTATATAACTAAAATTAATACAACAATTGTGCAAGAGAATGAAACTTATTTTTCATTAAAACAAAAGTTTAATGACAACTTCATGGAGAGCTAAGGGCATATTTGTAGATTTGTGTGTACATGAGAACGTGGAGTTTTTGCAACTGAAAATGCTTAATTGAATTTAGTAGAAAATCCATTCTAATGAACTTGTTACTTTGTTTCAAATACAGAGATTTTCTGGGAAGGTTTCTCTATCTTAGGTATAAAAGTTTTAACAATTGCTGTTATATTGGAATTTACTATTTAATATCTACACATTCACAGTATTAAAATTAATTGCTTCTTAGTATTATATTTATCATTTCAAATAATTGATTCTTCTTTATCTTAGCTGGGTGAATTTTACTGCTTTGCTTTACTTAGTGGATCAGATTTAGCACGCATTTGGTTGGATCATCAATAACAGTTAGTTGAATGAGATTTTCTTTATGCTTACTCATTCATCATTTTATATTTATTTTCTAAAATTTTTAAGATTTATATATAGAAATTCAAGCATTATTCATTAAAATTTCAAGATTCACAGAAATCAAGTCTTTATTCTCATTGTAAACCTTTTTGAACTAAATGTCACTTTCATTTTAAAAAGATCCAAGTTATACAAGCAAACTATGACTTCCAGGAATTTGAATTATTTTCAATGCCCTAATTGAATTATTATAAAAGAATTGCATTAACATCTATTAATTAAAATCTAAAAGATGTCTATTATATCAGCTTTAACCAATTTGGAATTAAGTATTTTTTTATTTAAATTTTCACTTTATACTTAGGCATTTTATAATGTTTGTAAAAGCGCATGACCAGAAGTTTGTTCCTTTTTTAAAATATTATATATGCAGTCCGTCTGCGCTATATAAATAACAGTCTATTTATTACAGTAAATTAAAAATTTTAGTTCCATAAATCTTTTTGCAATGAACTTGTTCAGTACAAAGTCAGCCTGACTAGATAAACTCATCCGATCTTATCTTAAGATTCTGGATTCAGTGAATAAAGAAGTAAATAGTTATAGCTTTGTTATGTAAATAAAGAACCAATTGTAATAGATAGATAATTGATATAACATTATTCTTCATTTCATAGCAATAAAATATAAGAACCAATTGTAATAGATAGATAATTACTATAACATTATTCTCCATTTCATAGCAATAAAATATAAGAGCTGTTTTTTCTAGAGGAATTTGCTGGGTTCTTATCACAATAAGTAGTGAGATCGTACATCACAGAAGTGAGAATATGCAAAAGCAATTAGTATATATATGCAATGTTACACAATCATTGGCTATTATATATGTAATAACTTTTAATATAAATGTACAAGTGGCAAAGAGACATCTGCAAATATGTACTGTGAAAATAGCTCAAGATCACTCCCCCAACAAACCTTATCCATCTGAAATGATAGATTTTTTTTTATGAAATTAGCATCTAAAGATCAAATAAAATAAGTTTTTGTTAGAACACTTTTGGAGAAAATAAAGGTTTTGATATTTTTAATAGTGTACTAACTACATATTAAGTATTAGGAATAATGGGTAATTTACAGTGAAAAAAAAAACACATATATTAGTAATAAAATTTTATTATTTAAGAAAATATAAATTTTGATTAAAAAATTGTACATAGTTATATATATATATGTTGATCGTTGTATTGTGTTGATTATATTAAACAGACTGACTTAAATGAAAAATAATCATAGCAATAGAAAATAAATCAGTATTGTAATATCTGAATATAAGAGAGATAGTAATAATAATATTGCAAATTTATTTTATAATTTGTTTTATTTTTTTAAAATGAATCGATATAAAAAAAAATATTTTAAAAGATTCAACATTAGGAATGCTAGTTTTTAAACAATAGGTATAAAAAGAAAACAATTAAAAATCTTTTTTTTTCTTATCCTGCATTTGACCTGAAAAGTCATCTTATTGAAGCAATTACTATTTTAATATTTTTCTGCAAAATGGACATTTTTTTAAAGCAGTGCCTCAACAAATATTAATGTTTTTCTAGTTAATTCGCTATTCAGAAAAGGAGTGAAGCAAGTAAATAGAATATTCTTATTCTAATTTAGTAAGCAGATAAGTTAAAATAATTTATCAATTGAAATTTTAAAAAAGTATTATGATTTTTTTTTAAAAGAAACTAAAAAAGAAATCAGAACGGTTTATTTAATTTAAAGTTTATATAGCTAATATTACAAACAGTAAATAGTTTATGTCTATAAATATATTTTTATTAAATGCAAACCGCATATATATTTATATAAACCTGTGTATATAGTTAAAATATAACATGCGTTGGCTAGAACAATTAATTGTCTTTGGGGTGGAGCATTTTTATTTATCCACTATGGCCATGTGAAATTAATATTCAACTGTCTACAATTTAAGTGCCTGATAAGCTGGATCCGCACAAGATGAAAATCTACGGAGGATTAACAGAAAACTACTTACTGCCAACTTAAATAAATTCAGAATGTCTATGTAGGATCAATCAAAAGTTCTCAGTATCTATAATAATAATAAAAATACATAAATTATAAGAACTGTTTATGAAAGAAAGACTCTGAAAAATAGTAATGCCTGATTATATCGATTCATAAAATATTGTAAAATTATGTTTCATTATCTTTTGTATAGATTTGTATTTTTTATTTTTATTTATTATTTCGATCTTATATTTGGGAAGTACTACATATAATTCAACCTGGAACAGTCCAACATAAGAAAATATCAAGAGAGTTGGGGGGGGGGTGAAAAGTATTTTCTTTTGTTTTTAATAAAATCTAGGTGGTGTATTTTCTACCAAGATACTTAATTTTGGTCTATGAACATAAAATTAAGTGCTCCAATAGAATACTTAAACTGTAAGAGTTTTTTTTTTTAAAGTCATTGAAATAAACAATGCTACAACATGACATGACTTATTTATAGTATATGTTTTATTAACAGTATTCTTAAGATCTTTATAATGAATGAATGATTAATGTTTTTAAATTAGTATTCTTTATAATTTTCTGTTCTATCATATCATGTGTTGTTTTATTATTGTACTTTTCCATACTTAGAATTGCATACTACATCTGAAGTTGCATTTAAATTTTCATTGAGTTAGCAATCTCACTTTTAATTAATAATTTTTTTTGGTATCTTGGATATATAGATGTCTATATTATGGGTGTCTATCATGGAAGCAAGGGTGAATAGTTTTAAATTGTTTAGGTAAAAAAAAAAAAGATAGATACTCATCATAGACATAAAAGCTATAAGTATATAGGGATATATCCAAATAATTTATTTGCACTTGTAAATATTTTTCTTGTTTGAAATTTTTTTTTCTTTTCTACATTGATTGAGAATTTATTTTATGTTTGAATATATTTTCTTGTTTTGTAAATAATTATTATGAAGTTTTGTTAATTGACAAGGTCTCTTAGTTTTGTTGATCCAGCATTTACATTCAATCCAGTAACCAATGTTTACACATGCACACACATACATTATTGTTTGATGAGCATGAGAGAACATTGTTAAATAAAGGTTGTTTCTTTCTAATAGATAGGATGTGTTATTTTAGTTGTTGATTAACAGTTTGCATAGATACATCCCTGTTAAGAGAGTCGAACGCGAATTCTTCCTGAGTTCGAATATCTGAGGCAAGGGTTCTGAAAAAGAGTGGTGAGATGTTAGATGAATTGATTTACATTACATGTAGATTTAATGGATAATGCTTAGGCTAGTCTATTAAAGATGGATGTAATCATGAGTCAGGTACTTCATCATGTTATTTCTAGCATCCTACATGAAGACCCTGGGTCCAACAGTAGTTAGATCTGATCTTGCTCTCTTTCTCCTATATACGTGGATGGACCGGACTGTTGCATTTGGTACTATCAACTTTGGGATAGGAAAGATAGGTGCACCAGCACATGTAGATGTAGTGTAAGTTGATTACATGTTGTAGTCGAACCAATAGATTGATGAAGTTGATAGAAGCATCCAAGTGTATTTGCGGACCGGGAACATCCGGTATATTACTCCAACCGTTACAGTACAAATGTATTCAAGTGACAAATTTATCTGCTGGAGCATAGAATCTTGCACTTTAGAGTTAAATTCACTACTAGCCTTCCCTATGACATAAATGAGTTTATCTTTTTGTATTTTATATACAGAATGAACTCACAATATTGGAATTAATACTTAAAATAGGATCTCAGATTATCTCAATCAATACACAACACCTTTTGTAAAATATATTTTTAACCTGTTATTTGTTAACAAATTTAACTGCACCTGATATTTTTGTCAATTAAAGTGTGATTTATTTTAAAAATCTATTTTCATAGATCAATCAGTGTAATAAATGCAATATATATTAAAAAAAATTATAAAAGTCATTACTTACTAATTTTTTAGACAAATAAATATGTTTACATATTTTTTCTTCATAATTATTGTTTGAATAAAAATGTATAATTTATAAATGTGGTTTCTATCTATTTCATTGATATTATATGATCCTGTTATAAGTTTTGCCTATCCCTGTTTAAAATGATGCTGCTTCCGTGAAAAGATCATTTCAGTATGTGCATAGAACCTGCTCAAAATATTCAAAATAAAGTTTTTTAGTTTTACAACATAATAGAAAAATCTTTTTTTATTTTATTTTTTTTATAAAAAAGTTATTAATTTTATTAATCATAAACTAGCTCGTCTCAAATTCAGTTTCTGCTAGACTCATTAATGATTATTCCGAGCACAGATCCTAACTAAATACTGCCAGTTTACTAAACTTATTTGCATTACTGCTTTCTTAATTCCCAAGTGTTTGAGCCAAAAAAAATGAAAAAGTGAATTGGAGACAGAATTACTTGGCATGTAGTTAAAAAATGGAAATTTGATTAAACAAACATTACAATCACATTCTCACAGTTAATATAGAAAGATGATCAATAGCATGAAAAGTTTTTGATGACCAGGTCCTACATTAGCTTGGATAACAGAAGATAATGAGAAGTGGAAGACAGAAAAAAACTTTTGTGGAAATACCGATTTCTTGGATGAACCAATATTCTAGTCGGGCACTGTTTGTTATTCACTGTTAACTTTCATATCTGAAGGTCATTCCAATACATTAGCCTGAGCATAGCATCTGATATAAAGTTATTAAATATGGTATTATTAGCAATATGTTTCATATAATGTATACTTTTTTTATTAAAAAATTAATAATATATTAAAAATTAATATATGTTTTATCAATAGCATTATATTCCATATGATAACCTTTTATTATAAAACAAAGATTTATGCTACTTTTACATAAATCAGCATAATGCAGAAAGTTTTTGTTTGTAATAGTTTAATTAATTGTATTAATAAAATAATAATATGTTAAAGTAACTTTTAATCAACTTTATATAATAATCATAATATTATGATAGTTTATTGCTATGTGCACACTTCTGTTGATGTTAGTATTGTAGATATATGCTTATATATTAGTTAATTTACTAGTTATATATAACTAATCATATTAAATTTTTATGCAGAAGATAGATTTTATTTTATGTTGTTTTTTTTAATGATATTAAACAAATATAAATTTTATAAAATGCTTTAGGAAAAATATAATTGCAGTTATAAAAGAATACAAATGGAATACTACTATTCTGGAAAGAATTTGCTTTCTCTTGTTGTTTCAAAATCTTTACATTTAAAAAGTAAATTATTAGTATTGGTGCATAAAATATCAGAATTATAAGTAAACCAGAAAATATTAAAAATATATAGGCCAAACTTTGTGATTTTGTTGCAAGATGAAATATAAATAAAGTATAAAACTTCTATGATAAAAACAGATATTATACAATAGATACTATCCTAAGGCCATGAAGTTTTATAAAGAACCTATACAAAAAGTGCTGTCATGATAAGTAATTTTAAAAAAAGTGGATTGATTTACTATTTATTTGAATACATAAGTTGTTTTGTAAAATATTGAATAATTCTAGAGAAAAAAAAAAAACCCTGTTATAGAGAAAATTTATAAATATTTTTTCAGACAATATTTTTAATAATTATTTTAAATTAACTATGAGTTCTTATAAAATAATTAGATTATTTGAATATTGAAATATATTTTTGTAGAAAATTAATGCTAATTTACACTATTAGTATTGATTCATTAGATAAACTTGCTAAAGGTTCTTAGATCAATTACAGTATTGGCTAAAAAAAATTTTATCAACAAAAGCATGGAATTAATAAGTTAATAAAATCACATAATTGAATAAAAAATGCTTGAAGCTATTGACAACTTTATTGGCAAATAAATTTGTAAATAACTATTGCAAGGAGTTGGCTCACAGGATCCTGTGCAGTTGTAGATATCACATTTTCACAAATATAGTTGTAAATATACAATGGTCAAATATCCAATATAAAAATAATTATTTGTCCACAAAGTTGTTACTGATATATATTTAATATAATAATCAATCTAAAATTGAAACAACTAATTATATTTACAATTATTTAATTATCAACCCGGCTTTCATTTTTTATTGAGACCTTTTCAAGATATCTTGAAAAGGTGTCAATAAGAGATGAGAGCCAGGTTGATAATTAAATAATTGTAAATATAATTAGTTGTTTGTTTCAATTTTATTTAGATTGATTATTATATTAAATATAATTGTGAAAGTGTGATGGCTATTCTTGGATTACATGTCAAGACCTTGATCTTCATGCCAAGTTATAATGACAATTTTAATGTTTCCAAAAGCCTGATCAGTACTTCTTGCAGTAGTTTCTCATTTGCTTTAATATCAAAATGTTAGAGAAATTTTTAATTTAATATGCTTTATTCTCATCATAACCTTACCTGAACTAATGCTTTTCTGGTGTATCATCATTTAAGAATAACATTTTTATTGAGATTTACTTTATAGGCTAATTTTAATTAAATTTTCATTGACAAGAATAAGTAATTTTAATTTTATACTGCTTAAAGAATTTTTGAATTGATGTTATTTCAAGTTTTTGGAAGAGGTTTTCTGAAGAATAAAGATTGAAGTTGTTAATCATAGTTTTTTTTTTTTTAATTGATAGCAATGTTCATGCACAAAAGCCATCTTTCTTGTCTGTTTTTTTTTTCTTTTCCAGCACCATGATATTTGAAAGATATATTATTGCTCACATATCATTATTGCTTTTGTCAAAACTTTTTTTTTTTTTAATTTGAAGCAGTATTTAGTTAGCTTCCCTAAATATAAAGTATAATTAGATGAATGTGGGGAATGTCTGATCATGTTCCTAGAAGCAATATATTTGGTTTAAATTTTTATTGAATAATTCTGGTATTTTTTTTAATAATACTTTTCAATGGTAAGAAATGAGTTAATATTCAGATTATTTTTGATAGGAAGAGCATTCTTTCAATTTTGCTACAATAACTTCAACAATTTATATTAAAATTTGCATTTCATTAATGATTAATAGAAATGTTAATCTCATTTGTGAATGTTGTAAACTATTCATTTAAGGATTTTCGGAAAAAAAATAGGAATTTTCTTTAAAGTTATAAATCGGACATTTTATCACTCATTTAAGTAAAATGTTATATTCAGATTATGAGGAAACTAATCAAATGTTCTTTATTTTACTTGAATGATACTTTGAAATATAATGCTTTGTGAATATTTTTTGGATTTGGAAAATTTATTTTTGATTAAATTGCTATTTGGTTATTAATAACTTTGAAAAAAATTGGGTTCTCTTTTTTAAATTTCAGATTATGTTTCTCCTTTATTTGTAGACCACATTTGAACTGTTAAATATCCTATTTGCATTATATTTTATTTGTATTGTTTTGCAAAAAACAAAAAAAAATGTTTCACTTATTTTGAACAATGAAATAATTTTATTATTAATGATAATGTAATTGATTAAAATATATTTTTTTAATAGACGAATATGTGTGTACATAGGAAAAAGCATCACCTGATATATATATATATATATAATATATAGAACTATGTTCTGCTGTATAATATTAGAATAGCTAATATATTGTGATTTTACTAATTTTTATTTGTGAATAATATACATGTAAGTATTTTATTTGGATTGTGGAAAATAAAAGGTACCAAAAGAATATTTCTGTAAAATTATGAATGTTAGTTTTTTTTTATAAAATTTTAGAAAGACATTATTTTAAAAGTAAAATACTTATTGTTATTATTGGTAACACTGATAATAAGATTAACTAAATGTATTTTTTACTTGCTAGGTCATGCATGGTGGTCTTTTCTCAAGTGATGATGTGACTCTAGATGACATTTGTAAAATTGATAGAAACCGGCAACCACCAGAAACAGGTAATAATAATTCACATTAGTTGGTAGTCAGTGAATTTAGTAAATTAGAAATTTGTTAGATAAGTGATCATATTAATCTCTTTTTTTTCTTCATGTATTGTATTACATTTTCTAGTTGTAAGTGTATAGTTTTAAGCAGGGAAGAGGGAATGATTAATTGTCCATCAAATTTTTAATATTTGAATTTACCAATCAAAAATGATCCACATAAATTAAATTAAACATAATTCAGTGAATACATGTAAATTTATTCTCCCGCAGGCTATGAATTAAAGAGAGATTCTGTCTCCAGCCTTGTATAATTGATTATTAGTTTAATAAATATTAAGTACCACGTTACATTTGGTTGCTATATTAATTTCATTCTGAATTTCCAAGAATATTGGAAAATGTATTTTATAAATATCAGAGCTCCAAGAATAGGTGGATTCATTCTATTTTTGATTTTTTGTTCAACCTTTAGAGTGCTTTTAATTCATAGTCTGGGAGAGGGTGAATTACTCTCTTTGTTTACAAAGATTAATATAAAATTATCAATACAGAATAATATAGTATATAATTATAGATCTAAGTAGGTCAAAGAAATCTTGTGACTTTAATCCAAAACAAACATGATATGTGTCCATATTAATAACTTTTATATAAAAGTTGGTCAAGTATAATTTTCTAATTAAATTCTTAAATTAATTTTCTATTATTTATAATTAATAGATAATCTGAAATCTATTATTTATTAAATAGAAGGTTTTGAATATTAAATCTTTTTAAATTATTATTTTTTAATTTTATGATAGCCTTATTTACAATAAGTATTTCTTCTATCCAAAAAAGATTAGTAATTTCTATTTTCAGGAGGTATAATCATTTAAATAATGGCTATATAGTTTTCATAATATTTGCTGATGGATTTTAGTTCTATATGATTTATTTATGGAGTTTCTCAATTCAGAGATGTGGTAAAACTTAGATTTATGAATATTGTTTGCTATATAAAGCACTTTTTGATAAAGTTCTTTCATATGATTCTTATTAATATTGGTGCTTTTTCAGCATTCCATCTTGTTTGGAGTTTTGCTTTTTATATCATTTTATATTCTCTTGCATCCATTTTTCTCTGTTATAGCTTCAAAAATTTATTCATTATTGTAGTATTAATTTAATTAAGCATGATTGTGTTCAAAATCATTTCTAAAAAAAAAAAAAAACTTAAATCACTGTTTTAGATCTAACTTTTGACTCTAAAATTTTTGTAAAAATTTATATTAGATGTTTCCAGTGATCTCTAGATTCAGTAATTTATTCATTTTTTAAGGGTTAAAAATTATTTTTCTTTTATAAATTTTTTTATTTTGTGCAAAATTCAAATTCAGCTTTCTGTTGATTATTATTTATTTTGGGGTGATGAACATTAGCCTCCTTATTAGATTGTACATCCAAAAGTACATGATTTATTTAATTAGCTGTTTTTATCTTTTCTACATATGATTATTGATTTTGTTTTCTAAAAATTCTTTTTTCAATATTTCATTACCAATCACTTCAACTCACATTGCGCAGCTCAATTTTATTATTTAATAATATCTTTTTAAAATTAATATAAAATATTTATTATCTCCTAAATAATGTAGAGGCATTTTTTGTATATATTTTTTCTGTGAGATATTTTTGTAATGATTTAAAATATATATATTTTAAAGGATGGAAAGATCCACCCTTTCTATCTTTAGTGTCATTGTTGTTAAAAAAAAAAAGAGAGAAAATCTTTTGATTTAGCTTTGATGTGGGAGTTTGTATATAGGTTGTTGTTGTTGTTATTTAGTTCATTATTTTTTTTTTTTTTGGTATATGTATTTCTATGGGATTTGAGAATGGCAGTGGTAATATTATGATGATTTATATATGTGTGTGTGTGTGATGTATGTTTTACGACGATATTGGTTTATATTAAAGTGTTTGCCTTTATTAATATTAATAATTAAAATAGTGGCATATAAAATTACTAGATGTGTTTACTTCATATTTTTTTGTTTGTTTTTAAAATTATTTGTGATGTGATCTTTTTATTTATTAATTATTTGTTGGTGTATTTTTTTATTTATTTAAACTGTAAAGCTAAACAATATATATATAAAAATACCATAGCAAAAAAGTTTGATAATCGCCATTAAAGAAAAGAAAACATAAACTTTGCCATTGTCTTCTGTCCACAATCTTCTTCGTATAAATATAACATTTATTGAATTTGAAACATCACTAGAATGGCAGGCTGAAAGAATAATTTTATGATTTTGGGTTCAAACCTTGTTGGGTCCTATTTCATTATAACATCTATTTGAAATTATGCAGATTATTGACAAGCAAGTATTTGGGAATAGAAAACCAATGAAATGAATAGTTATTCAGATACAGAGATCCAAAATAAGCATAAGCTAAATAGTCAAATCGATGTATCATTTTAACTGATCAGTCATAACTTAATCTGGATAATAATAAAAAGAAAAATTGCTATTAGCTAATCATCTATAAAACTAAAGGCTCATGAATTCACACATTTGTCAATTTAAACTATTTTGTGCATTATCTTAACCCACATCGGAATGGATAAAAACACATTGAACAGTTACTGAACTTTGGAATGAAGAAATAGTAAAGAAGATTAAATGGTAAATAAATTTAATCTTTTTTTTTTATTTTTTTTTTATGAGGTTGATTTTAAAGTTAAATATTTATATGTATGTAAACTAGTTTGAAGTTTAATCAGTTGTTATGATTAAAGAAAAAAAACATGTTAAATTTCATGGAGTATTAAATTTTTCTATTTATTATAATTTATACGTGATATATATAGTCATACATAATATAAGTAAATTGTTATTAAGTTTTGAATTTATTCATATCAATAATAAAAACACTAGAAGTCATTTATCATTAAAAAAAATTTTTTTGTTGTTGTCTTTTAATTCTTAAATCTTATATATGTACTTTATATAAATAAACCAATTTTGACAAATGATCATATATAGTAGATGTTATGTTGTGTTTGGTCTGGAGTGCGGACCCAACCTACAGAAAATAGTACTAGACCCAGTATTATAATTAATATAATATTTATTATATTTACAAATATATACAATACAGAATAATATAGTTCTAATGTGAACTCTTGGATCCGAATCTTATTCGGGTTACAATGAGATATTTAATTATCCTCTTAAAAAAAAAAAATATAACAACTGCCTATAATTATGTATTCACATATTTTATTTTCCCAGCCATGGGGGAAATATTTTAAATTTAACTGCATCAAATGTAGCTGGATTGAGTAGTTTTTTCACAAATACTAACGAAAGTCTAAAACCCCGTACACTCGCATATTTTTTATTTGTTATTTTTTTGGCCATGGGGGAAAATATCACTTTAGGTGTACTGTACCAGGCTCTGTTGACTTGGGCAGTATTTGTGATTTACTAATCACCGATTCATAAAGTTAAACGAATGTCTATACAAATGCGCATTCATGTATTTACACTCTTATTTTTTTTTGGCCGTGGGGAAAAAAAAAATTCTTTTGTCAGACCGCGCCAAAAATCTGTTGTGTTTGGTCTGGGGTACAGACCCAGTATTATAATTAATATAATATTTATTATATTTACAAATATATACAATACAGAATAATATACTTCTGATGTGAACTCTTGGATCCGGGTCTTATCTATCTACCGCTTCCAGCTACACCTGATAGTTTGCCTCACAGGTAGGGAGAACAACTTCCAGCTGTACCATACAGCTTGCCTCAAGTTGGCAGTAGTCTTAGCAGCATCCGGTTCTTATTTGGACTTTCTTAGCAGCGTGGACAAATAGCGTATTGCTATCGTATGAATGCTTATTGCTGTTTAGGTTAGCAGAGCTGGAGAATATGTACCATCTTTGTAAGGTTAGACAGAAGTTCTCTACCTTTCTGACCATTTATAGCCAGATCCCTGACCTCACAGGAGCATTCAGATTCAGCGATCATCATTGGCTTGTACTAATCATTGGCTTATGTGTTTAGCTATATATCAGCCTCTTGGTCAGCAATCAACAATACTAAATCCGACAGATAAGAAAGGAATCTAGAAAAGTTCACTTCTGAGGGAAAGGAGAACTATAACGTATTATTTGTCAGTAAGATACATATTGTTTAATTTAAACACATTATATATACATGTTATGCATCTGTTGTACATAATATAGGCTGGAAATTACATTGATCATCATTTGTTTGTGTGGGCGTCATTTATAAATATAGACATAATACATATTGTGTTTACAAATTTATTATCTTTTAACATTTTCCTTCAGAATTTAATTCATAATTTCATCATTAGATGTGTTTTAAAAGGGTAGGTCATGCTGTAGATATTTGATGTCTGTGTTGTAGATGCATAGTTCCTCCCATATAAGAGGGGCGTTGTTTCTATATATTTTTTTTTTATTGTGATAAATATTTATTGAAGTCCTAGAGTTTATAAAGATACAAAGAAAGATATTGAATTTATGGGGCATGATAGAAGCCCTATTATAAATAATGAGTATAAAGAGTTTGTATTTGTAATACAAAAGAGAAGTGTAGTTTGTAGATCGAAAATGAACAGATAAATATCCAACACAGTGGGAAAGTCTTCTAATTTTTTTTTTTTTTTGGTTAAATGATCTAATCTTGAAAAACATATTGATGATTCTAAAATATTAATTTAAGAAGCTATTATGATTTCATCATTTCCTCTTTATTACCTCTTTCTTTGTGTTAAATTATAAATGATTTTTATGCAGACACTAATGTCATTCCATACCTATTGCTATTACATATTGGTAATTTATATTATATTGAATTAAAATGGAAACTTGAAAGATAAACAAAATATTGTAGGTGTTTACTATAATTATTGCTATTTTAAAAGAAAGTTAAACCACAATTAAAATAAAGCATATACCATTTGTTAAAATAAAATGACTGATTTATTTGAAATTTATTTATTTATTTATTTTTCTTTTTTCTTTTCAAAGGTAATGCTTGAGACTTATAATCACTTGAATGATAATTTTGTGTTTTGCTAATATTCAATTTCATAATCATTTATTTAAACCATCATTAATTAGAATATTGTTTTACATATAATCCTTATCTGCAAATATAGGTTGGATCCAATAAAAATCCCTTTGTTTCCAAGTTATATTTTGGTGAATAATTAAATCACTGATCAAGTTAACCCCGAGAGTAAATCATTTAGTATCTCTTTTGTTATTGCTCTTTGGTATCTAGATATATTTTATGCATAGCTAGTAGGATAAGCAATATTGTAATTGTTAATCAATGATTAAATCATATTTACTCATGCGTAATATTTATCTTCTGATGCGTGGATGTAGTTTATTATAATTGCTGCCCAAATATGTAGGATCATTAAATAAAAGTTTAGCATCATAATCCACTCCATTGTAATTGACATTCGATGATTGGGCTAGTTTATTTTCTGTTATACGTCTATGACCCATTACAATTGGCTTCCCAACTCGGGATTTTGATCAAATAAGCCAAGACCTGAGATACCTTATAATGGAAGAGAGTTATCCATTACATATGCCGCCCAATGATTGGCGCAATTTTATTTTCCATTACAATTAGCTCCCAACGATTTGGAGCAATTTTATGTTCCATTACAATTGGTGCCAACAACTTAGAGCTCGAAAAGTGAACTATTAAGAGACTGGAATTACATATTGTAAGATGGTGTAGAATGTTAATTTTAAAGAAATTTCTTTTGCATTAGGGTTCATTAATATAATGGTAGATTAGTCTATGATATGTTAGAGTTGCTAGTTAAATTATAAAATTGATAGATGATCACCATTCCCTTAAGGAAGGAAATTATCTCGCCATGTAGTTAACTTATCTAAATGTAGCCTTATCTAGCACATATGGTTTTTTCCAGTATGTTTAGTACATATCAATATTACATTGTGGCATTTTGACTTTGAATATTGAAATCTCCACATCTTGGTATTATGTGGAGGTAATGATATTATTATTACACGAGTAAAAAAATTTTTGGTAAAGTGATTTCTATTATCATTCTATTAATTTTTTTTAATGCTTATCAATGCCATAGTGTCGGATGGCATTTTCTGTAAACCAAGAAGGTTATGACATCATTGGAATTGAAATTTGGATCATTGGATAACTAGAATTTATAATTAGGATCAGGGTATTTGTATTTTGCTTGGGTGATGATTTACGTTTTAGAATAATGGCGAAGGGATGACTAGCCTCGGATCGTAACAATTATCGCATAAAATATATATTAATTTTTTGAGTGTAATAACTATGGATAATGCTAATGAAATATTGGATAGTGCTAGCATTAGTTTGCCGGGCTTAATGGAGATGATGATGCAAATGATAGCCGAGTTGAAAACTAACTCTAATGAATTAAAGGCTGCATTGAATGCTAAACTGGAGGCTATCTCTAATGAATTAAAAGCTAACTCTGATAAAATGAATGCTAAACTGGAGACTAGTTCTAATGAATTAAAAGCTGAGTTGAAAGCTAACTCTGATAAAATGAGTACTGAATTGAAGACAGTTATAGAATGATAATTTTAAGAAACTAGGCACCACAAGTTTGAAAGATTATAGTCCTCAAATCATTGCATATAGAGAAGAATGTAAAGCCTTTCATCAATCGATGATAAAAGATTTTGATAGAAGTATAAAAGAGTTACGGATCATAGTCCCAAAGACCTTAGACGATAATTTTGGGTTTGAAAAGACTCAAGATAAAAAGAATAGTGATAGACTTTCTTTAGTTAAAGATCCACATTGTTTGATTAATATTTGTAAAACTAATTGCTTTTATGTAGAAATAAGGAGTTTAGAAGTTCAATGGTGTTATTGCCATGAAATGTGTGGCTATATATGTATCAACTTTAATGATAGTGTGAGGGCAGTTTTCAAGCTTGATCCAAACAACCCATGACTATTCATATTACCAATTGTGTCCATTTCTAACTTATATTTATCTCAAATAATAAATTTTAATTGTTACACAGATAGTATATGCATTAATCTACAATCTCAAAACATAACTAGATGTGTTTATGTGTATTTATATTTTTTAACAAATGACAAACGGTTAAATTTGCTAGAAAAATTTTTCTTTTTTTCTCCTGTCATATATATATAAATAATTAGGAAAATCCCTAATAATGAAAATGCACAAAATTAAATACTTAAAAAAAAAAAATTAATACAAATATATATATTTCACCCTATAATGAATTTGTCTCTATTGTCTTATATGTGTCACTAGTCTAAATAGTATAATGACATGAACCGACATTTATCAATTTTGGAAATGAACAGAGGTCAAAGTAGTTGCTATGCAAACAAGTATGAGAATAAAATGATAATTTATTACATCACTTTAAATCGATTGTCAATAATTTAATATGCTAAACAATGGGAATTACGCAAGATAAAAAAAATATAATTTTTTTTTTTTTACTTGCATGATCTTCGCGAATTACTTATGCACTACAAAAAAAGATAAGATCAAGGAAAAAGAGAAAGTGTTTTTTAGAATACAAGAAAAATCGGATGAGTTGTTCCAGAAAATTGCTACTTTTGGACATATAATTTTCATATTACACCGTGATAAGTAAAAGAAATATTTAAAGCAAAGAAGAATAAAGGATTTCACTTGAATGAATAAAGTCAGAAACTCACTTTACGTATTTTATATCAAATAATCACAACCATTCTAGACAAACACGAATCGAAGAATATTAAAGATCGCCAGTATTCAAAATATAATTTTGAAATAATCTTCAATCGTGCATGAAACCTATATAATGCCAACTATAGCTAATTTAAAAAAACCATTTATAATTAACCACCACGCAATGTTTTCTGGCTAAATTGACGATGTCATACGTGGATCGTTGTTTTGCCTTGCCATGGAAGCATGAGAATTTCCTTTATCTTTTCTTGAAATGCCGAAGAAACATCTTTTGTCATATATGAAATGCTTACTGATGGATCTGTGGAAAAACTGAGTGAGGGCCAAGATAGAACTGTTCTGAGTACATAATGAACAGATGCCAGTAAACAGCCTGTACTTCTTTTCAAGAGAATCTTCTATAATACATGAACTATACATACATGAAGGACTTTTGTCAACTCATCATTTTTTAAATCCAATTGATTTCAAGAAATTATGAAATTTTAATTATATGTTTAAAATCTTTAATTACTGTTGTAAATATTTTTTATTTTTATTTTGTCTCATACTTGGAAATGTAATTTTTTTTTTTTTGTAATTTGCCTTTTTATGAAAGTCAATCTTAAATAGAAGTCGAAAATAGGGAAGGGGTAGATAATTTTACTTAAGATGTCTTTTGTAAATAAAATCTAGATTAACCTTTTTCCACCCATAGCGACTGACATTTAACCATTTACTACATGATATAAGGTAAGACTTTATTATTATTATTACTATTTTAAATGCATACATCTTATTGAGACAGAATTTGTGTTGCTTATATATTGACTAACAATCGTTACTTTTTTTTTTTTCTGCATAAATGACTAATACCTTTTTTGTGAACGGCTTTTGCTATTATATGATAAGTTATACATATATTTTGCAGGGGATTAATAAAGAATTCTAACTTAGACCATTGGATATGGATTATCATGTAAATAGATACATCAATGGAAATTTATAAATTAATTATTTAGACTTGCATTATGTTAAATCAAGCTTATTTTTCTTTCTTTTGTTATTTGAATTTTGTAAATAAGTGGTGTCACCAAAATGAATTTCTCTCTAAGAGTCACGGGGATTGTAGTCTGAATTTGTCAAAGTACTGATACAATAGAAATCCATTGCTGACATCCATAATTATAATTATATATATATATTATTAAAACATTTTGAACTTATTTTTGTCTTGTTCTCCAATAAATCTTAATGAATTTATTAATATCAATTTGATCTTCCTAGTTTATTAAATCAACTTAGTATTCACTCATTAATCTATAGCCTCAAATGTACACACACATATAATATACTTATATAATAAAATAGAAATTTAGTTAGTTGATTTCTAGATATATTATACTAATTGTAACCTATATATAGGTACGGTAGTTGTCAGCTGATATTGATACATCCCTGTTAGGAGAGTCAAGAGCAAATTCTCCCTGGGTTTGAATTCTGGGAATAATGGAACCGAAAGAAGAGTTGAGATATGGATGAACTGATCCAAATTGCATCTAGATTTAATAAATGAACATTAAGCTGGTTTGTTGAAAATAGATGCAGTCATAGATTATGTACTTTATTGTATCATCTCCAGCATTCTACTCAAACATCTTAGGTTCGACAGTAGTCAGATGCAACCCTCTTTTTTTATGTCATCAGCCGGGCCGTTACAATAGAAAGAAGCTTAAAATAAATGAAAACCCAAGATTACTGCCTGACATTAGGTTTTGTGAGAAGAGTATCATCAAATACTTTTTTGAAAAGAGTGCTATGATAAGTCATCGCAGCCACCATGCAAGCAAGTAGTTGGTTGCAGACGGTTGTGGGTTCGCATCCCGGCCGATGCTATGACATAGGAAAAAAATATATATATATTTTGACAATGTTTACTTTATACAACGGTCTTAAAAGCAAGAATCTGAAGTTTGATAGGCTATTATTTGAAGTGGATCTTCATAAGAAGTTTATGAATCACGTGTATTTATATGACTTGGATGGAAAATAATTTTACACAAGTATATATCATTGTAACAAATTACCTGAAAGGCAAGACATTATGCATAGATTTAGGTCTTGTCATTCTATAGCCAATGATGGCAGAGCCAATGCAAGTTGTTTGATATATGATAACAAGTTTTAAGAGTGGGAAGTTTCCTCCGGATATGACGAATTGTTCCAACTATAAAACTTTACATTATAAGGAACAGGATTATTATAGTTTTGAGTAGTATGCAGAAGCTATATTCTTAGGTAAATTGGAGACTTCATATCATTGCTGTGATGGACCTGACTTGTTTTATAAATATCCTACCAAGACTAAAATAATAGGAAGTATAAGAAAAACAATGAGTTAGAATCCATTGTTTATAATAGCTTTATTTATTATCTGTAGCAGTGGTCTTCAACCTTTTCACACCTGCAGACTGGTAAAAATAAGGATAAAGTTCCGTGGACCAGCAAAAATAAGGATAAGATTTCGCAGACCGGCAGAAGTCTATAGATAAATTTTCTTAAAGATAAGCATAATTGTTATAACTGATCAAAACAACAATGTTAAATATATAAGATAAAGTTTTTTATATATATGGAGTTTATATAAAAAAAAACTTTTTTTAATTTTTTTAGAAAAGTAATAAAAAATTTAATTCTACCCCCCCCCCCCCATAAACATTGATAACTAGAAAAACAAATTAATTAATGAATGATTGATTAGATTTTGTTTTCGTTCTGTTTTTTTTTTTAATTGAGTAAAAATGAGATGAAAAAATAAATAAAAATTGGCTATATTAATTAAAAGTTTAAACTCTTATTATTTATTATTACAAACTTTTTACTAACCGTCTAACACGCAGACCAAGGGTTGAAGAACACTGATCTATAGTCTATATTCTTGAATCTCTTAAGAGTTAACTATTATATTTATAGTTATCTAGAGAGCATAGTATTTTTGACTTGATTTTCAAATATCCATTCAGGATAAAATTTGGAGTCATATGTCTCACATTAATGTTTTTTGTCCTTTGTCTAGAAACACATTCCGACTTCTATAACGTTGTAAACCTTTGTTTGTTGAGTTGCCCTAGTTATCATTATTTCATACTGGTTAAGATAGTTTTGGCCTGGTAAAAGGGATCAATGAGTATAAACTGAAGATGTAAATTATTGAATGATGAGTTAGTGCCTATATTTGATGTTAGTTCATACTCCCCATGTTAGTCATCTGCAGGAGCACCGATTTAAGAAATTCTTTAATCTTTATGAAGGGTCATACCTAATTGAAAGAAAGTGGAATGAAATGCTTATATGTTTCATACGCCTGGTGATTTGAAGGGAACATATAATGCTCGAAGCCTTCGACCAGTACCTTGTGAATAACCAACAGTGTTTCGGCTCAACCTTTCTTACACCTATTTTATATTGTGGAGTATTTTATTTTGATGCTCTTGGGAAAAGTAGAAGTTCTTGGTACCAACCATGATTAAATGTTGTCATATGATAAGTATGAGAACTATATTTATATATTTTTTGGGGGGAAACCATATGTGCTTAGAAATTATGTGCTTTTGTATGGGTATATGTTTTAGAAATTTTATTTATCACCGTGTTTTTGTTGTTGAAATAGGTTTATTTGAATGGGGAAAGCTACCCATAAATAATTGAGGAGATGTATAATTAATTTTAGGATGTAATTGCTTATATACAATTTTTTTTTTTGTTAGCGGAAGGATATTGTAAAGGATGGAAAGATCCACCTTTTCTATTGCTAGTGTCATTGTTGATTTAAAAAAAGGAGAAAATCTTTTGATTTAACTTTGATATGGGAGTTTGTATATAGGTTGTTGTTATTGTTATTTAGTTCTTTTTTTTTTGTATATTCATTTGTTTTTGACTGAGATTTGAGAATGGCATTGATAATATTATGATGATTTATATATATGTGTGTAATGTATGTTTTACGATGATATTGGTTTGTATTAAAGTATTTGCATTTATTAATATTAATAATTAAAATAGTGGCATATAAAATTACTAGATGTGTTTACATCTTTTTTTTTTAAATTATTTGTGATGTAATCTTTTTATTTATTACTTATTTGTTGGTCTTTTTTTTTTTATTTAAACTGTAAAGCATATTTTTATATGTAATTTTATTTTGATATTTAAAGATCAACAATTGTTATAATAAAAATATTGAATAAGTAGCACATGAAAGACTGAACTAAATAATATAAAAAAAAAATACCATAGCAAAAAAGATTGATAATCTCCATTAAAGAAAAGGAAAGCATAAACTTTGCCATTGTCTTCTCTCCACAATCTTCTTTGCATAAATATAACATTTATTGGATTTGAAACATCATTAGAATGGCAGGCTGAAAGAATAATTTTATGATTTTGGATTCAAATCCTGTTGTGTCCTATTTCATTATAACATCTATTTGAAATTACACAAATTATTGACAAGAAAGTATTTGGGAAAAGAAAACCAATGAAATGAATAGCTATTCAGATACAGAGATCCAAAATAAGCATAAGCTAAATAATTAAATCGATGTATCATTTTAACTGATCAGTCGTAACTTAATCCGGATAATAATAAAAAGAAAAATTGCTACTAGCTAATCATCTATAAAACTAAAGGCTCATGAATTCACACGTTTGTCAATTTAAACTATTTTGTGCATTATCTTAACTCACAACGGAATGGATAAAAACACACTGAACAGTTACTGAACTTTGGAATGAAAAAATAGTAAAGAAGATTAAATGGTAAATAAATTTAATCATTTTTTTATGTTCTTTTTATGAGGTTGATTTTAAAGTTAAATATTTATATGTATGTAAACTAGTTTGAAGTTTAATTGTTATGATTTAAAAGAAAAAAAACATGTTAATTTTCATGGAGTATTAAATTTTTTTATTTATTATAATTCATATGCGACATATATATAGTCATACATAATATAAGTAAATTGTTATTAAGTTTTGAATTTATACATATCAATAATAAAAACACTAGAAATCACTTATCATTAAAAAAAATGTTGTTGTTGTCTTTTAATTCTTAAACCTTATATATGTGCGTAATCAATTTTAAACCTCAACTTATTGACAAATGATCATATATAGTAGATATTATTTGTCAGTAAGATACATATTCTTTAATTTAAACACATTATATATACATGTTATGCATCTGTTGTACATAATGTAGGATAGAAATTAGATTGATTGTCATTTGTTTGCGTGGGCATCATTTACAAATATAGACATAATGTATTATATTGTGCTTACAAATTTATTATCTTTTAATATTTTTCTTCAGAATTTAATTCATAATCTCATCATTAGATGTGTTTTAAAAGGGTAGGTCATGCTGTAGATATTTGATGTCTGTGTTGTAGATGCATATTTCCTCCCATATGAGAGAGGAGTTGTTTTTATATATATATAAATTTTTATCTATAAAGATTTCATATGCTAAGGGTTATATAGTTCATGATAAATATTTATTGAAGTCTTAGAGTTAATAAAAATACAAAGAAAGATATTGAATTTATGGGTTATGATAGAATCCCTATTATAAATAACGAATATAAAGAGTTTATATTTGTAATACAAAAGAGAAGTGTAGTTTGTAGTCAAAAATGAATAGATAAATATCCAACACAGTGGGAAAAGAAGTCTTATAATTTTTTTTTTTTTTTTTGGTTAAATGATCTAACCTTGAGAAACATATCGATGATTCTAAAATATTAATTTAAGAAGCTATTATGATTTCATCATTTCCTCTTTATTACCTCTTTCTGTGTGTTAAATTATAAATGATTTTTGTGCAAACACAAATGTCATTCAATACCTATTGCTATTACATATTAATAATTTAAATTATACTGAATTAAAATGGAAACTTGAAAAGTAAACAAAATATTATAGGTGTTTACTATAATTATTGCTATTTTAAAAGAAAGTTAAAACACAATTAAAATAAATCATATACCATTTAATGAAATAAAAAGATTTTGTGACTTATTTGAAGTTTATTTCTTTCTTTTTTTTTTTTCTCTTTTCAAAGGTAATGCTTGAGACTTATAATCATTTGAATGATAATTTTGCGTTTTGCTAATATTCAATTTCATAAAAAAAAAAAAAGATATATAATCACTTATTTAAGCCATCATTAATTAGAATATTGTTTTACATATAATCCTTATATTTTGGTGAATAATTAAATCACTGATCAAGTTAACCCTTAAAGTAAATCATTTAATATATATCTTTTGTTATTGCTCTTTGTATCTAGATATATTTTATGCATAGCTAGTAGGATAAGCAATATTGTAATTGTTAATCAATGGTTAAACCATATTTACTCATGCGTAATATTTATCTTCTGATGCATGGATGCAGTTTATTATAATTGCTGCCCAAATATGTAGGATCATTAAATAAAAGTTTAACATCATAATCCAGTTTATTGCAATTGACATTCAATGATTGGGTTAGTTTATTTTCTGTTATACGTATACGTCCCGTTACAATTGGCTTCCCAACTCGGGATTTTGATAAAACAAGCCAAGACCTGAGATACATTACAATGAAAGAGAGTTATCCATTACAATTAGCGGCCAATGATTGGGGCAATTTTATGTTCCATTACAATATATAATAGATTAATAACAATGTTGATACAAAATCTATTAGTATATAGAGTTAAGATTATACATATGTCAGTGGCATGCTGTGAGATTTGAAAAGATAAAAGCATTTCAATTTTTTATTGTAAATTAAAATATGAACCGAATCAAATGTTTGAATTGAAAGGCACTTTTAATTTGTTAAATGATATTTCATATTGCTTTTGAGTTTTAAATAAATATTTAAATTATTAAAATTAGCTATTATAATGCTGAACATGTTTTAACTTTTATATTTAAATTTACGATTTTGGTCTTCTTGTTTTTATTGTTTTTTATTAATAAAACTCACATCATGATCTTGTCAATAAAGAATCAGTTGTATAATATTTATCGATAGATTCGTTCATTTGAAAATTACAACAATTTTAAGAATATATATTAGTATAAAAATTACACAATGAGATGCAAAGAACAGATTGAAATTTTACTTTTATCTTAGTAACATATGCTAAGTTTAATAAAAAAATATTTTTAGTAATATTTAAATGGCAATAGCAAAGTTATTAAATTGTGTTACAAATAAACACAAAAACTTATGAGTAAAGTTTAAAAGAGAAGTTATAAATAAATATAATAATAAGCTGAACGTTTTCGAGGATCCATGCCTCATAATCATAGCTTTCTTAAAAATATATAATAAAATATATGCAAACGTATTTAAATTACCACGTGTTACGTGGCCCATTTCTTCGATATATCAAAGCAAGTGTCTTTTCTGTTTATAGCATTAATATTTCCATTAATGTAAAATGCTTTTATTTTTCTCTTATGATCATTCGATTCTGTGCATATAATTACAGGATTAGCAGGTGTAAAATTGTGTCCAGATTTCATGGCATGCTCCAAAAATACAGAAGATGTACTGTTGTTCTTCTGAGTTCTATTATTATTATTATTATATTTATTTATAACTTCTTTTTTAAACTTTACTTGTAAGTTAACACGTGGCCCATTTCTTCGATATATCAAAGCAAGTGTCTTTTCTGTTTATAGCATTAATATTTCCATTAATGTAGAATGCTTTTGTTTTTCTCTTATGATCATCTGATTCTGTGCATATAATTACAGGATTAGCAGGTGTAAAATTGTGTCCAGATTTCATGACATGCTCCAAAAATACAGAAGATGTACTGTTGTTCTTCTGAGCTCTATTATTATTATTATTATATTTATTTATAACTTCTTTTAAACTTTACTTGTAAGTTTTTGTGTTTATTTATATATAACAGGAAGTAAACTTTTTTATTAAATTGTATTACATAAAATGTTCGAGTTACAGGAAAAGATATTGTATAAATGGATATAAATATCTTTGAATTATTGCCATAGCCCCAGTGGCATAACTTTATACTATATCATCATTATCAACCATTATCAATCCACTGCAGGATGAAGGTCTCTCCAAGTTTAATCCATCTTCTCCGATCTTTAGCTTCTCTTCTCCACATCACCCCTACACATTTTCTTATTTCATCCATCCATCTTACATGTGGTCTCCTTCTGGGTCTTTTACAATCTCTTGGAATCCAGTTTAAAATTTCAATTGTCCATCTATTATCATCTCTTCTAGCAATATGTCCAGCCCAACTCCACTTCAATCTTTTAATTTTTTCAATGAGGTCAGTAACACCTGTTTGTTCTCTTACCCATACATTGCGTTTTCGATCTCTTCTTGTTACTCCCAACATACATCTCTCCATACTTCTTTGAGTGGTCTGAAGTCTCTGTATTGATCTTCTATTAAGTGTCCAAGTCTCAGATCCATAAGTAAGAACTGGTAAAACACATTTGTTAAAAACCTTTCTTTTCAAACACATAGGCATATTTCCTTTTAATATCAAGTTATTTCTACCAAAAGCACTCCAACCAAGTTTAATTCTATGATTAATTTCCTCTATTATGTTTCCATCTGTATTAATAATCTGACCAAGGTATTTGTAACTCTTAACTTCTTCTAATTCATCATAATCAATCTTTATTTTCATATTTTGAGCAAATCGATTAAACATTACTTTAGTCTTTTTAACATTTATCTTTAGTCCTACTTTCCTACTTTCATCTGATAACTCCTGCAACATTTCCTGCAGCTCGGAAGCATTATTTGCAAAAACAACTACATCATCTGCAAAATCTAAATGACTTAAATAATCTCCATTTACTTTCACTCCTTTAGTTTCCCATTTTAATCCACAAAATACTTCTTGCAGCACTGCTGTAAAAAGTTTTGGAGATATGGAGTCACCTTGTCTTACACCTTTCTCAATGTTGACTTTCCCAGTATCATTATGTAATCTAATTGTTGCTGTTGCATTTTTATAAATATTCTTTAAAATATGACAATATCCTGGATCTATACCTTGATGATCCAATGCTTTAATCACTGAAGAAATGTTTATAGAATCAAATGCCTTTTCATAATCTACAAATCCAAAACATAATGACAACTCATATTCATTTGTCCTTTCTATAACTTCTCTCAATACTTGAATATGATCTACTGTACTAAAACCACTTTTAAATCCAGCTTGTTCTCTTGGTTGGTGAAAATCCAAGGTTCTCTGTAGACGAGTTGTAATTATCTTGGTAAAAATTTTATATAAAACTGATAAAAGGCTGATAGGTCTGTAATTTCTAATATCTTCTTTATCACCTTTTTTAAATATTAATATTATTACTGCGATCTTCCAATCATCCGGTACATCTTTATCATTTAGACATTTGGTATATAACTTTGCTAATATTTTTTCTGTTTCTTCACCTGCTACTTTTAATATATCAATTATAATTCCATCATTACCTGGAGCCTATCCCCTTTTCATACATTTAATTGCATTTCTCACTTCTTCATTTAAAATTCTGGGCAATTCGGAAGATGTAATAGATATAGGAGGTACTTGTTCTTTATTACTATATAATTCTTGATAAAAATCTTCTACCAATTTCATAATGTCATCCCTCTTTTTAGTAATAATTCCATCTTTTTTCCTTATTGCAGATATAAATTTCCTACCAATACCAAAATGTTGTTTTACATTCTTAAGACTTTTATTTTCTTCTACAGCTTTTCTTGCTAGTTCACAGTTATACTTTCTTATATCATTTTCAACTCTTTTCCGCACCATTTTACAAAATTCGAGATATTCAATTCTTTTTAATGCATCATTCTTGCATATCTTCATATTCCTTCTTTTCTTCATAAGTTCTCTCGTCTCAGTAGAAATTTTATTAGTCAATTGCTGCTTTTTTCTACCAGCTATCTTTGTTGCAGTTTTTAAAAGTGTATCAGTTATTTTCATATTAATTTCATTCAAATCTGAATCATGTTCAAAATCTACTAATACTTGAAACCGATTTGTAAGTTCTAATTTAAATTCATTAGAATGTTTCTGAAGATTAGGAATATCAACTGTAAATATAGTTTTCCTTAATAATTTTTGTCTCTCCAGTTTTACATTAACATGTATCTTACCCCTTACTAATCGATGATCACTTCCTGTGTTAAATTTATTAAGAACATTACAATCTTGAAATATGTATTTCCTGTTAGTCAAAATATAATCCAATTCTGCTGTACCTTCATTTGGATGCTTCCATGTCCATTTCCTTCTAACATTTTTCTCAAAAAAAGAATTCATAATATAAAGTTTTTCCTTCTCTGCAAACTCCACAAGTCTCTGTCCTCTCTCATTTCTATTACCATAACCAAAATTACCTACAACACTTTCATCTTTCATTTGTTTACCAATTCTAGCATTAAAATCTCCCATAACAATTTTAAAATGTTGTTTACTCTGATCAAAAGCCTTTTGTACATCCATATAAAAATCTTCTACTACTTCATCACTGTGAGAACTTGTTGGGGCATAAACCTGAATTATCTGCATTTGATATCTGCTATTAAGTTGTATAACTAATCTTGCCACTCTGTCTGATACACCATCAATCTCCACAATATTGTTCTTCCACTTTTTATTTATAATGAATCCTACTCCACTTGTATTTCCAATATTTGTGCCTTTATAATAGAGCATATGTCCACTTTTTAAATCAATTGTCTCTTCACCTTTTCTTCTAACTTCACAAAGTCCAATAATATCCCATTTAATATAAGAGAGTTCTTCTTCTAATTCTTGCAATCTTCCTTCACTTGAAAGTGATCTGCAGTTGTAAGTACCTAAATAAAAAGTCATCATCAAATGGCAGCCTGGGTCCGCCTCCAGGATATTCTTAGCACCCTCCGCCTTCGGCCACCAACCGCTGCCTTGGTTGGTGACTTTACAGCCTCCTGGGATTAAGGGCCATGCTTTATTTTTGTCTGTCATAATTGTATAATTGGGAAAAATCTTTATCATTTACACAAACATTCATTCTGCCTTATCAGGCACTGAGAAGAAAGACCATGGTGTTTCTTGATCTTAAACTCAGAGGTAAAAAGCCAATAAACTCACCATGCTGGCTAATGCGTGTTGGTGAGCAGCCCATCCATGTTCGTATACTATATGAATAAACATATAGTAATAACAGCTGCAACGACAAGAACGTATGGAGTGGACATTAGGAATTTGCCCTGCTCGGCCTCCTGGGATTAAGGGCCATGCTTTATTTTTGTCTGTCATAATTGTATAATTGGGAAAAATCTTTATCATTTACACAAACATTCATTCTGCCTTATCAGGCACTGAGAAGAAAGACCATGGTGTTTCTTGATCTTAAACTCAGAGGTAAAAAGCCAATAAACTCACCACGCTGGCTAATGCGTGTTGGTGAGCAGCCCATCCATGTTCGTATACTATATGAATAAACATATAGTAATAACAGCTGCAACGACAAGAACGTATGGAGTGGACATTAGGAATTTGCCCTGCTCGGTTCCTTTAAGGCCTCCAAGAGGAATCAAAGGGTCTCCTTTCAGTTAATAGCAAACTCCTTTCTGCAGCCTTTATACTATATATGCAACTTAATATATTTATTGCTTCTATGAGAGAAAAAGAAGCTAAGCTATTACCAATATCTTTAAATTTTGACAAAAATGCATAACTTCTTAATATTATATCAATTTGATTCAATTAGGATTGCATAAGACAGGTGGAAAATGTTTTCAGAGCACCACATTTTGGAAGGAGCAATTATATATTCGATAAAAGCTAGAATAAATAAATGCTCAATTTTATCATTTTTGTGGGCAAAAAAAAGATATATTGTAACAGAATGTAAAAATGAGATAGATATTAGAAATAAATGAATAATTCTACTATGTCTAAAATGTAATGGAATTAAAAATATGATAGCTTGTATATTTTCTCATTATTTAAATGAAATAATAATACAGTAGTTATCAACTTTAATATAGCTGCCCAAATTAGTAAAATAAAAAAAAATTAAACACAATTTCTTGTTGTTCCCATGGCTTATACATTTATGTATTATTTACATGAATATGTGGGCCACAACATACTTTTTTACCTGTTTCAAAAATTTTCCATTTGTAATCTTTTAATCAATGCTGCCTTTTTGTGTTTTTATGAAGTTATTCGAAAATGGTTATGATTTCAACACATATTGAAAATTACCATAGTTTTTAGGATATTCTCCAAAAAAAAAGAAAATTGTGCAAAATTCTTCAAGATTGGTTCATTATTTGCCGAGTTATAAAGTAACAAATAAACTTTCATATTTATGTTATTACTAAAGAGATGACATCATGAAATGAGTAGAAGACTTCTATCAAGAATTATGTAGTAATAAAGAACAAGTATTCCCTATATCTAATATATCTTCTGAATTGCCCAGAATTTTAAGTGAAGAAGTGAGACATACAATTAAATTTATGAAGAAAGGAAAGGCTCCAGATAATGATGGAATTATAATTGATATATTAAAAGAAGCAGGTGAAGAAATAGAATTTTTTTAGCAAAGTTATATACCAAATGTCTAAATGATAAAGATGTACCAGATGATTGGAAGAATGCAGTATTAATATTAATATTTAAAAAAGGTGATAAAGAAAATATACAAAATTTTTATCAAGATAATTACAACTCGTCTCCAGAGAACATTGGATTTCCACCAACCAAGAGAACAAGCTGGATTTAAAAGTGGTTTTAGTACAGTAGATCATATCCGGATATTGAGAGAAGTTATAGAAAGGACAAATGAATATGAGTTGTCATTATGCTTTGTATTTGTAGATTATGAAAAGGCATTTGATTCTATAAATATTTCTTCAGTGATTAAAGCATTAAATCATCAAGGTATAGTTCCAGGATATTGTCATATTTTAAAGAATATTTATAAAAATGCAACAGCGACAATTAGATTACATAATAATTATTACTAGGAAAGTCAACTTGAGAAGGGTGTAAGACAGGGTAACTCCATATCTCCAAAACTTTTTACAGAAATGCTGCAAGAAGTATTTTGTGAATTAAAATGGGAAGCTAAAGGGAAAGTAAATGGAGATTAATTTAAGTCATTTAGATTTTGCGGATGATGTAATTGTTTTTGCAAATAATGCTTTAGAACTGCAGAAAATGTTGCAGCAGTTATCAGATGAAAATAGGACTGAAGATAAATGTTAAAAAAGACTAAAGTAATGTTTAATGAATTTTCTCAAAATATTAAAATAAAGATTGAGTTAGAAGAAGTTAACATCTACAAATATCTTAGTTAGATTATTAATACAGATGGAAACATAATGGATGAAATTAATCATAGAATTAAACTTGGAGTGCTTTTGGTAGAAATAACTTCAATTAAAAAAAAATATGCCTATGTGTTTGTAAAGGAAGGTTTTTAATAAATGTGTTTTACCAGTTTTTACTTATGGATCTGAGACTTGGACACTTAATAGAAGAACAATACAGAGACTTCAGACCAGTCAAAGAAGTATGGAGAGATGCATGTTGGGAGTAACAAGAACAGATCGAAAATGCAATATATGAGTAAGAGAACAAACAGATGTTACTGACCTCATTGAAAAAATTAAAAGACTGAAGTGCAGTTGGGCTGGACATATTTCTAGAAGAGATGATAATAGATAGACAATTGAAATCTTAAACTGGATTCCAAAAGATTGTAAAAGACCCAGAAAGAGACCACATGTGAGATGGATGGATGAAATAAGAAAGTGAGCAGGAGTGATGTGGAGAAGAGAAACTAAATATCGGAGAAGATGGATTGAACTTGGAGAGATCTTTATCCTGCAGTGGATTGATAATGTTTGTTGATGATGATGATAGTAATAAGGATAATTCTAGATATTCAATTATTTTTTCATTATTATGGTAAAATATTTAGCTTTTATAGCACATATAAAGATAAATAAAATAATACTGAATATTTCATCATTTTTCAATTTTCTTTTCCTAAACAAACATATATATTACTGGATTGTATTATCAACTTTCATTCTTATTTCATTTAGTATCCTTTATTTAAAATTTTATATATTTTTAATAAGGAAATGCTTATTTATTAAACAAAAGCTAGGAATTTAGTAATTGATTCTATTTATATATACTAGGCAATTATACCATCACAATATAAATGTTTGATTTTGTAATGTTTTATAAATAAAAAAAATTGAAAGAAGCCATGTTTACCTTGCATACATGGACCACATGTCATGGGAATATAAATATGCATGTTCATATAAATTAACAAAATAGATTCTTATTTAGTGATCAAACGCATTTGGTTTAAATGCAGATGCATTTACTAAATGGCAAACATATATGAATTCTGCAGTCAGTTAATATTATATTATAAAAATAATAATATAATGTTCATTATATATTTGTATAATAAACACACATGCTCAACTAAAATAGAATACTTGACATACTAAGTAACAGTTGACATGTAAAATAAAAATGATGATATGTTTAGACACATTTTAAAATTGTTCTTTGATTTTTAAACTAAGATAATCAGTAAACAGAAAAAGTACTAGATTTGTCTTCTATTAATACATAAGCTGACTTTACAACTTAAATAATAATAATAAACAGCTATTCATAAACTCCAAAAAAGAAAGAAAAGAGAGAAGAAAAAAAACTACTCTAGAAATGTGTCTTGTGATGACTATATGCTTTAAATCATAGAACACAAATATGTTCCCATATATAATCTGCTAGTCCATTTTTCTGTTTACTTGTATTTTACAATGTTGTCTTTTAATTTTTTCAGCAGCAAACTTTACTTCAGTGTCATGTCTAATTGTAGCTTTCTGTGTATTATATTTTCTGACATATTTTACCAATGGAAACAATTGACTTTGCCCTTCTTTAAAATGTTTTTGAGATAAATCTTATAATGTAAATGGGATATACCTCTTTCACAAAAACTATATTCAATATCACCATAAAACATTCTTTCAGGAAACATTGCAATGTTCATTTCTTTTATGTGTCCATTTCAACAAAGATGTGATTTTACAGTAATGGATTCCATAGTATCAAATCCAATCGATTGAAAAATGTATGTATGGATTTTATTTATGATCTTGCTATTGTATTTTTAAAATTTTACAGAGTATCCTTAAATGAAATTTTCTCTATAATGTCTTTATATTTTGCCATAGGGGTATCCAAATTTCAATTCCATAAAACAAATTAGGTGAAATAACAACTCTTTATACAGTTAACTATGTTGCAATAGTTATTTCCATGTGATGAAATATTTTATCCTTGTTTAAAATATCTGCAACTCATTAGAGTCTGTGTCATACCTCAACATCTAAACTTTTTTTTCTACTTATAAAACTACCAAGATATTAAACTGATTTACATTCTCAAATTGATAGCCACCCAAGCTAAAAATTGCTGATAATTTTTTGACTATCACTAGCTGATAAAGAACTTGAGTGTTTTGAACATTAATTAATAAACCAAAGTCTTTATATATTGCATTCAAACATTAAATACATTGTGTAAATCATCATTTGAATTGACTAAATAGTTGTCATTAGCATACTGTAAATCCAAAATCCAAGAAGTTTTTGTTTCACTTTTAATTGGCTCAAATTGAAAATTCCACTGTCAAATTTGTACTGTTTCTTGACAACAGTTTAATTAAGTTACCTGTAAATAACATCAAAGACCATTGTCATAAAGTTTGAAAACAATGTTGGAGCAAGTATGCGTCTTTGTTTAACACCAATTTTTATTTTAAATGCCTGAGATTTTCCACCTGTAATAATAATACTTCTTTTCATTCCATCATATAGAAGTTAGATAACAGGAATAAATTTTGTTGGACAATCAATTAATTTAAATAATGCCACAAATTTTGTCCTATTAAGTGAATCAAATGCTTTGATCAAATCAAAAAAAGTAATATATAAATCACTTTTTTGTTTCCTACACTTTTCTTGCTTTTGTCTGGTAATAAAAGCCATATCTATAGTGCTTCTTGATTCTTTAAAACCACATTTGAGTCTCTAATAACTATTCATCTATGTCTGAGATCAACCTAGTTAACAAAATTCTCGAAATTATTTTTGCTATAATGGGTAATAATGATATTCCATGATAATTACTGCAATCTTATCTATTTCCTTTGTTTTTAAAAATTGGAACAATAAAAGTGTCCTTAAGATCAGGTGGCACAATTTCCTGGGTCCAGGTATTCCAAAAAAATCCAATATTTTTGAAGCTAACACATATCACCATATTTTTAAACTTCTCCAGATATTTCATCAAGATCTGCAACTCTTCCATTTTTATGATTACAAAGAACTGTTTTGACTATATTTGTCGAAATCTAAATGATTAGATAAAAAGGATATATCATTATTTAAAAGTTGATCGAAATACCCTTTTCACCTGTTCAAAATATCATTATCGTCATATAAAAGAATACCATTACTGAATTTAATAGGTGTGTTATACAATTTCTCAGGCCCATATGTTGCTTTCAATACATCAAAAAAAATCTAGAAAGACTTGCAGTTTCAATCTACTATTCATTTTTAAGCTTTCTTATCAGTTCTTGAACTTTTGCTTTTATTTATTTACATTTATTATGAAGTTTCACATTTAATCTTTTATTCTGTCAAGCAGAAAATGTCATATTTTCTTTAAATCAAATTCATTAACAAGATCATTGTCAAAAAATTAGTCATAATTCTTTTAGTGAACCCAAGTATTAGATTTTCTTGTATTTACTCCTTAACAGAATTCCACACTTCAGTAATCTGACAGCCTTGAAGATACAAATTAAGAATTTTAATGTTGAATAGCTGTTGAAATTGGTATTTTTTTTCCCCTAGAGAACAAACATTAATTTTCTGGCGAATATGGTTGAAATATCTGTTTTTTAATATAATCTTTTTAATCTTACAGCAAACTAATCTGTAATCTGTTCAACAATCTGCACTTGTAAGTGCCCATGTAATGTGAATTTCTTTTGTATTCTGACCCATAATTATAATGTAATCTATTAAATGCCATTGATTTGAGTGGATACATTCCTATTTATTTTATAGTGATTTTTCAGTTTAAACAAAGTGTGTATAATAGCTCAATACATGTGCAAAAATTCAATAATAATAAACTGTATGAAATTTATTTCCAAAAATTTTGGCCAAAGTCTCCTATTTGTATCAACTTGTGCATTAAAGTCTCCAAAAAAAATTTTAAAAATGATTTTTTAATGATTTTGCTGTAACAATGCTACCCAATAAAGAATATCAATAATTATGCGCTTATAACGCTCATTAAATAAAGAATAAAAACTTTCCTTCTCAGAATCTAAAGATTGAAGCAGAGTCACTAATAAAAGGAGCACTAATACCATTATGCAAAGCAAATTTTTAAATCCTTTGTTATTTCCGTGATGCAATGTTAAATTCCAACAATAGAAGGTACTAAATTATGCTTCACAGCAAATATTAACACCATGCATTCTCCTTCCACTGATTGATTTACCTTTCCAAAGAAATGTGTATCCATCTATTCTATTAAATTTTCTTCCTCTGGGAAATGGATTTCACCAAAAGCAGTTACAGTATATCAATCTTAAATCTAGACAGCTTTTTACCCAGCAGTGCAGTTCTCCATCCTGGTCTTGAAGAGTTTTATAATATTTACCTTTTAGTACAACCATTGCTTTCTTCTTTATTACTATTACTGATATTATTATTAGACTTAATTTTTATTATTATTTCTACTACTGTAATGAGTAAACTACTAGATGCAAAAATCT
This sequence comes from Epiperipatus broadwayi, assembly GCA_028023455.1. NCBI lineage: Eukaryota > Metazoa > Onychophora > Udeonychophora > Euonychophora > Peripatidae > Epiperipatus > Epiperipatus broadwayi. Next base: position 1,920,735 of record JAQFVV010006219.1, on the reverse strand, counting down.
AGCCAGATTATGTGAGACATGTCATTATTAGACATTTTCTAGGCTCTTCCACTTCTGTGGTAGACAGGAATACCCCTAAATAGGCCTGCCTTGCCAACCAAAACTCCTGTCTCACAGAAATCTAGTTCCAAACTGATTCAGTAGTGATTGTATTGTCTCAAGCAAAGATCGCAACTAAGGGCACTAGAATACTAAGACTTTCCCTATCATTATTTTTTTAGTTCTTGAAGACTCAAACTACAAAAAGAAAAAGGGAATTGAAGTCAGAAATAGTGTGTGTAGTTAAAAAGTGGAAATGTTGCATAATCACATAGTTCCATTGACATAATTAGTAAAAGAGATATCTGATGGCATAAGAGGTTCATGACAACCAAACCCTATAATAACAAGTGACTGAAGAAAGAAAAGTTGATGACAAGAAAGCTTGTTTGTATTGAAGCAGTACTTAGCCTTTGATGAATCAACATCCTATTTTATAAAGTAGTGGGAACTCTTGATTGGGCACTATTTATTTGTTCACAGTTAGCATTCATATCTAAAATTCCCTATGGAGCTCGTTGATAGCCTAAGCACACTACCTAGCAATTTAAGATTTTAAAAATGACATAATTGATTAACTCTCGTAAGTAATATTGTTATTTAATGTTTTTTTTGTATTTATCCATATTTCAATCTTTTCTGATGGTTCATGAATGTTTATGCCATGGTTTCTGATCTTTTCTATACTCATTTAATGTAAATATTATATTTGCATAGAATATTGATTTATTACTGGGATATAGAACCATTTACTTATATATAATATATACTAATGGATTTAAACTAAATATATGTATCATGAATAAATTTTTTTATGTTAGAAATTTATCTCAAATTAATCAATACTCATTTAATTTTAAGAAAAAGACATTTCATATACGTTAATATATCTTATGGAATATATTACATACTATAGTGTTTTGTTTTGATGTATTTTGTGGATTCATGATATATTTCTATCTTATGCAATTTTTTTTATTTTTTTTGATCATGGATTCACTAAAATGATAAAGGATTTTTATTTATGCAATGTTCACAATAAAAATTTATGATAATTAATAACAGATTTATCTGAGATTTAGTAGGAGTATAATGAATGATAGCTAAGGAAAAAGAGAATTAGTGGTGACTGGTAATAACTTAGCAAGCATATTATCAGACATATTACATGGTGTTGCCAAAATTGATGATAGTGAGTCAGTAATTCGCCAACTATAAGTATGATATAAGCAATTTTTATTATGTATGTTATGAAAATTAAAAACAAATTATTTGAAAAAACTGAATAAGTAAAATATAATGCATGTGACCATGATAAAATTTCTATCATTTTAAAATATATTATTGCTTTTTTTGTACTGACAAATTATATATCAGTTCTTAGTAGAGTATCAATTATCTTTTTATTGAATTCTTTCGAGGCTGCATCTTCATCAGAGCTGTTAATATTTTTAAATGATTTGCACGTTTTAGTTTATATTCATTGGAGAATTTCTGAAGGTTTGGGATATCAATTATTAACACTGTCTTTCTTGGATTTTGTCTCTTAATTTTGCAATAACTTATCTTACATTCATTTAATGCAGTAATCACATCCTGTATTGAAATATATGTTGTATGTTAAGTCAAAATATAATCCAATTTTGCTTTATTTTTATTTGAATGCTTTCGTATTCATTTCCTCTTAGTTTTTTTTCCCCCCAAACAATAAATCATCTTCTTTTATTTTCTATCTTCTACCCACAATTCTAACATAATAATTTTAAAATATTGGTTAGTCTGATTAAAAATATTCTGCATATTCATGTAAAAAATTTCTATTTTTTAAATCAGAATGAGAATTTTCTGGGCATATCCCTGAATTAATAACAGCATTTGATATTTATTCATCTCTTCACCTTTTCTTTCATCATTCTAAAGGCTGACAATGTCTGTGCTCAGTCTTCATTTGAAAATGATCTACTTTTGTAAATAATTGATAGATCACTATCAATGGCAACCCAGTGATTCTTTGTAACTTATGAGTTCAATTGCTACCTTTTACTGATGACTTTACAGTTTTCATAGTATAACTTATAATTATAATTTGGCTTTCTCTGTCATAATTGTAAATATAAAAGAAATTAGACATTTGCGTAATTATTATGTCATACATTCAGAAATAAAAACCAATAAGCTTATGCTGGTTTGATGTATATTGGTAATTATCTATGTTTAGATATTATATGAATAATCACCTAGTAATAACAATTGCAATAACAAAAACTTATGGAATATAGTCATTTGGAATTTATTCTGCTCAGTTTCTTTAAGAGCTCAAAAAGGAATCAGAGGGTCTCTTTTCTCTTCATAGCAAACTTATTTTTACTTTACTATTTTGAGAAATTTTTTTTATATATATAATGACTGTATTAGCTGCATTAAATTCTTTCTTCCATAATAAAATTTTATTTAACAGTAAAATTCTAGAAAAATATGTACTTTGTTAATCTATATATTTACAAAGTGACTATTATATTTACCAGAAACATGCTTAATGAGTGGGTGTGTAGAGAAAGATTAAATTATAAAATGAAATATAAATAGATAATGTAGAATTATATTATAATTTCATTATTATCAGTCTTTTGTGAGAATTATCTTAAATAAAATTAAAAGTATCTATAAACCTTATTAAAATAATATCAAATATTTGCTGCAGCATAGATAAACAATGTTCCCCCTTAATATTGTTTTACTAGTAATTTAAAGTAATATTTTATTACTTATTCTTAAATTTCACATGATCACCATGCTTGCTTATAACTGTTATTAAAACAGGCAAAACTCACTATACGTTTTGCCACTTACAGCAAGCTAGAGTAACCAATGGATGCTAGAAGGTTTGTGCATAAAATTCCCATCTAGTGCCTACTCATCCAAGATCCCCAGACTAGTTTCTGACTTGTGGCCTTCTTCAGTGAGGAGCCTTGGATCTGAGAGCACTACACTTAGATCTTAGGATCTAATGCAACCCTCCAGCAGCCACCTTTTATCTCCACTTAACTACAAAACTATGAGTCTCAAATTAAAAACTCTTTAATATTTTCAATCCAAGCTCATTAGCTTATATAGTCATATAGGTCTGAACTCGGTTCAGTACCTATACATTTTGGTGTCTTTGATTCTTTAATAACCATAGCCACCACTATCCTATTAGGCAGGATTGGTTTTAAGCCAATAAACATCACGTGATCACCATTTCTTATGCTTGCTTATAACTGTTATAAAAACAGGCAAAACTCACTATATGTATTGCCACATATAGTGATGTTTATTGGCTAAAACCAATCCTGCCTAATAGGATAGTGGTGGCTATGGTTATTAAAGAACCAAAGGCACCAAAATGTATAGGTACTGAACTGAGTTCAGACCTATATGACTATATAAGCTAATGAGCTTGGATTGAAAATATTAAATAGTTTTTAATTTGAGACTCATAGTTGTGTAGTTAAGTGGAAATAAAAGGTGGCTACTGGCGGGTTGCATTAGATCCTAAGATCTAGGTGCAGTGCTCTCAGATCCAAGGCTCCTCACTGAAAGGCCACAAGCCAGAAACTAGTCTGGGGATATTGGATGAATAGACACTAGATGGGGATTTTATGTACAAGTTTTTTGGCATCCATTGATTACCCTAGCTTGCTGTAAGTGGCAATACGTATGGTGAGTTTTGCCTGTTTAATTTTTTTATTCTTAAATTATTATTAAATTTTATTTAATAAACTTATTTCAACTGTGATTGCATTTCTTTTTATTCTGAAAGCCACAATATATGCCATTGGCATTATTTTATCTTGCCATTCAAACACCGCAAATTTATTATTTTAAATCAACTTGCTTTTATTAATCTGAAATTAGATTAGCTTCAATGAATTTTTATGATGATAAAACCATACATCTTTTGGTAAAAGAGTGATAAAAACCACTATTAATTATCATGATTGCATTTAATTAAACACCTCTGCACTACCATTGTTTATAACGGGTAAGGGATAGTTATCTTTACTCAGAATCAGTCTTAACAGGAAGTTTTTTTTTTAAATCCACTCAAATTTTTTATGTTCTATTTAGGAATCATGTGCGAAATATTATGGTCAGATCCTCACTATCAGCTTGGAAGGTCAACCAGCAAACGGGGAGTTGGAATACAGTTTGGACCTAATGTTACACTTCAGTTCTTGAAGCTAAACAACTTAGATTACATTATTCGTAGTCATGAAGTCAAACCTGAAGGTTATGAAATTGCTCATGATGGAAAATGTATAACTGTTTTCTCTGCACCTAATTACTGGTAAGATTGTAAATATTAATTATTTATTGTTTTGCTTTTTTCCTTTATTGACTAAATATTTTTAATTGCACTTATTATAGTGATACAATGGGTAACAAGGGAGCCTATATTACATTGACTGCTCCTAGTTTAAAGCCTCAATTCACCACTTATGAAGCAGTGGTAAGTTAAAGATCATATTTATATTCTTTCATGAGCATGTTTAAAAAGCAATTATTTGTTTACATTTTCATGAATATTCTTTTTTCTAAATATATTTTTCAATGATCTTGATGAATCGTAGTTTAGATATTGTTTTTCTGAAAGAATGCTAGGTATTTTGAAACTTAAAATTATATCCATCTCTAGATCAAAAATATTTCACTTATGAATTTTTAATACCTTAAGAATGATTAGTAAAATAATGGTAGTATATAACTTATTTTATAGACAGTTTCCAAGAGTCAATCTGTATAGCATTCATTAAATTGGTGATTAAAGGTACTCAAATACTTTATTCATTATTTGAATTATTCTTTTGATGCTTAAAACTTCCACTAATAATAATTTTAAGATCAATTGAAATGTCTTATAAATACATTTTCCATTTTTAGATGAGGTAAAAAGAGCTTTCAGATATGGTAATAAAGAGTAAATTATTTGGAGAAAAAAAAAATTTATTTTTATTTTGGAAAATAACCTTCATTATAATACTTAATTAATTTTCTTTGGAATTCCTACCAGATACAGGAATTTCATTATGAGAGCAAAAATAAGTGACATTAAAAGGACTTTAACTTGAGAATGATTTTGGCAATGTAATTATTTTTTTCTATATTAGTTTAGCTTCGAGATGTAGACAATTAAATAGTTATATTTCTAATAATAAATTTCTCACATTATTTCTTTTCTCTTAACAAAACTAATTGGTATTGTTGATACTTATGAGCTAAAGTACATAAATCTTTGGAAATAATCCTACATCCCTATAAGTGAGCAGCATAGTGATAATGTACTACCACGATGCCTAAGTTAATAATATTCTAATGAATTAAACTTAAGTATTAAAAAAAATAATGTAATGAAGCATAACATTTTTCATTATGAATTTCTTAATAAATTACAACCATCATCAATACTGAATACATTTATCTGTTTCGTATTTAAAATTCTAATTATTGCTTAATGTTTTGTAGTTTTCTCTCTGAATATACTGCATAATAGCATTATCTGATTGAAAATGAGTGACTAAATGTAAAAATCTACTAGTTTAAAATATCACTTATTATTATAAAATTTCTTGGCAAAGCACCGTTTACCACAATTTTCATTTCAATCTTTATGTTGCTACATGATAAAAAAAAATCAAAACAATCCTCACAGGACATGATTCAAATAAACACATTTTCAAATGCCTTTGAGAGATAATTGACTTTACTGTTAATATATCTTTTTTTGAACATCTACCTTTCAAGGCCTTTGATTCTTCCATTAAAGTTTGTCTTTCTTATTTAAATGACATTATTTGATATCTTTGATATTAAAATTTGAATCTATAATTGTATCAGCATTATTTTAAAAATCCTATATGTGTCTATATAATAATTATTTTTTTCCAAAGGAATCTTGCAATACAAATATTAACATATTCGTGGTCCAAACAAATTAGATTATGTTACACATTTGATGAGCAATAAAATTGTGTACAATCTCATTAAAATCATTACATTTTTCACCTAAATGTAGTCAAACTCTTGAAATCCACATTTCTTTAGTGGAAAGTTATCGTATTTAAGGAAAGCTAACTGAATTGATATACTGAATGTCTTCACTAGAATATTAATAGAATCCGATTTTCTTTTACTACAATAAGTTTAATAAATTCATAACATCAGTTACCAGAGCTCATTCTTCATAGATATCAAAATTATTCATTTCAAGCTGTAATAAAATTATCAGTGCTCTTTGTAGCCAATTTTTGTCTATTGACAAATTTGGAAAATCATTGGATGGTGTCAGAAAAGAAAAAAAAAAAAAACCATAGAGAAACAAACTTTATAAGATCTAGTCACAAAAATATACTTTATGGATGTAGAAGTATTTCTAAAAGAACTATTATCATTGCCAGTAAGAGTATTGGACTTTTAAATCCAAAATTGGAAGTATTAGAACAGAATCGCAAGCTTACGATGTTTCTCTAATGTCATTTAAATAAAATCTGTAGATATTGGTGAACTTGATCTTGGATTATTTTAAACCAGGTAAGGTCTCAGAAGCACATAGCATACTTATGGATTTTCTAAAAAAATTAGGACCTAAAACCAAAGCATGACTAGCATAACTATTCAACAATCTTATTCATACTGAAATTATTCCAAAAATTTGGCAGAAAAGTAAAATTAAATAAATCCTCCAATGATCTGAAAAATTATCATCTAATATTATAATGTATTCCTTACAAGCTAGTTGGAAGAATCATATTAGTAAGAATTTGCCTATAGTGGAGTGCTGTTTATCTAGAGAGCTGGCTGGATTTAGGCCAGGAAACTGTTGTGAATAAATTTTTTCTTTAACATCTCACATTGAAAAAGATTAAAATAAATTAAAAACCAATACTATTTTGATTTAACCTCAGCTTGTGATTTGTTTAAAAAAATGGTCCTCCAAAAGTTTCTAAAATTCTTAAATACAATAAAACCATTAATTTAATTAAGAAAATGCTCTCCAATAGAAAAATTTGAAATGAACTAAAGAATAGTTTTAATGGATGCACATTTTTACAAAATAGTCTATCACAGAGTTCACTATTTTTACGTTTTTTATTTAATACATTCATCTGTGGTCCATTTATACAATGGAGGTTGATGACATTGCTTTGACTTCATAAAAAATCTCTCATTAAGAATGTGAACGTTTGGAAACCTTTTTCAAACATTGGAATCTTATTCTTAATATTGCAGACAGTATGCTCAGTGAAAAATTGAACATATTGTGAAGTTATGTGGATTTGGTTTTTTAAAGTCATTATTAGAATCTCATCAACAGATGCAGGATAATCCATGGTTGTTACTCTTACCTATTTATAAATGGAATTTAATAGTATAGAGAATACAAACTATGAACCACATAGTTAATGATTGTCAAATCTATGACTACAATGGCTGATGTGATAGACTTAGCAAAACCACTAGTGATTGTCTAATTGCTTTTTTGATATTTTAATAATAAATCAGTCCAAAAAAACAATCCATATACTAAATAAATAAATAAAAGTATTAGTAAAATCATAACCTGAGGCTAATAATCTTTGAAAGTTATATTTACTAATTAAAATTTGTATGATTAAATGCTGTACCATAATTTTTAATTAAACCTTAATATTACAGAATAATAATGGCAATGATTTGAATTATATATGGAGAACAGAAATATGTTATTTTACTTTCTATCATAATTATTCCTAAAACTGTTAGCGGATTAAGATTTATTGAATTGTTTGTTTCTCTAAATTAGTGCTGTTTTTAATGAAAATGGTCATAAATTAATCATGGCTTGTCTTCTTTTCTGCTGCAATTGACATGAGATTATACGGATATAAGAAATACATACGCTTAAGTTTCATAATTTAATCAGAAATTTTGAATGGAGAACCTTGCTTTGTGTTTATGTATTATTTCAATTTGTTTTTATGCTATTTTTTCAATTTTAAGTGACAAATTCAGCTTTGGCCATATATGTATGGATCGGAATTTAAAGGTCTTTAAACATAATTTAGCTGTTGTTACTTTAAAAAAAAAAAAGATTACCTATATAAAGACAAAATCAGATTTATTAGATTTTAGTACTTTTATGACCCCCCCCCCCCCGAAAAAAAAGCTATAAGTTATTTATTTACTGTATAAGTGTGACTGTTAAATATAATTGAATAAAATTCACTATTTCAATATTTTTAGTGAATGCATTTTTACAGTAAAGTGAAATATCTTTTGCTTTCAATTAGATTATGAAATATTCACTTCTATCTGACAGTTATCGTTTTCTGCAGTATTAAAAAAATATACAAATCTATAAACGCATTGCATATCGATGCAATGTAAATAATTGTAAATGCTTAAAATGTTGCTGGAAAATAGGATTTACTGATTATTTCTCAGCGATATCCAAACACATGGATGCTTACTGTATTTTCTTTATTGAGTATGCTAATAATAGAAATATTGGTGAATTGTTTAATTATTTTCTTATTTGGGTTTTTTAATTGAAGTGTGTATGTTTTGCTATAATTGAAATGCTCATTAAATTTCATTTAGTATATATATACAGTAAATAAAGGGATTTAAGCTTAGGATCTTTAGTCTACATTCATCCATATGTGTGTAGTCATAGGTATTGACTGTTTGAAATGGAATGAGGATTAATATAGACTGAAAATTCTGAGTTCAAATCTCTCTATTTACTATAGTAAACATTCAGTGTAATGAATGAATAGGTTAATTATATATACACATAAATATATCCAAACATTTTTATGTAAGAATTAAAGTTTAATTAGCATATTCAGTGTTTTGTAAATTTATTTAATATATTTTTATTTTATTTTATATATTAACTTTTTTTTTTCTATTTTCCTATAGCCACATCCAAATGTAAAACCAATGGCTTACGCAAATGCAATGTTTGGATTTATGTGAAATCAGGAGCTTAAGAATTTGGATTTAGTAGACTAAATGGAATTGGACAATGCACTCAACACTTTACCATTCCTAGGAAAATTTGTTAAACTATATATCATGTTAATGTATGATATAAAATCTTCACAGCTCCTAAAGCATGCTTATAATGATGTATATAAATTACTATTTTAAATTAAGTCTATGCAGCATATTTGTACAGGTTACCAACATAAGTTAATTGGGACAGACAGACTTTGAAAAGCATGCTTGTATATATGCAATATTTTCTGTTTGTTGAAGAATCTTGTTAAGTGTTGGAGGTCTCATTGATTTTTGTTATTATTGTTCATAAGACTTAACTGTCTGAGCGTTAAGAATTTCATTAAGTAAGAGTAAATTTTATGAAAGTACTGAATAAAAATAATTTTATATAAAAACTTATCATGCTTTCATTTACATTTATCTTGCCGCTTGTTCATTATATATTCATTTGTAGTTAAATGGTTTAGGTTAAACTTCAAAAAAAGAAGAAACAGTTCCAATTTAATAGCATTTTTGTTTTTTAAAAAATAAATATAATTCAGTTCACACTTCATGTTTTATTTTAAATATAATATACCATCAATTTTGTTTTCAAAAGAGATTCTTTGACAAATTATCTTTACCAATGTGGGAAAGGACTAATGAATATAAGCTATGATTTTGTATTGGATTTATAATGAAAATCCATTTAACTGTGTATGCATTTCTGCTATAATTAAAACTTTGGAAGATATAGACCTGGAATATTCTCAAATTTCAAACAATATCTATCAAAATGTAACATCAATAATTATATAATGATATTAAGAAAATTAACATTGATATGGCAGTATGACAGATTGATTCTGCATAGATTGTACCATGATATAGTTGTTTTTCAAATATATTTTAGAATTTCAAGAAATACTACAAATTTATCATATGAAAATAGAATTAAAAATAAATATTAAAAAGATTTACATTTAAACAATTATTAGCAAAATGACAGAAATTTGTAGGAATTCCAACAAATCACTGGATGCTTTATTAAGTCCTTTGATTGTACCACTGTGTCATAAATTGGACAATCATTAACTATCTAATTCATCTTCTACGTTAGTTCATGTCTATATAGATTTCCATTTATGAAGTAAATGGGTATAAATACCACGAGTTGTTCCTGAATCAGTTGTTGAGACCGCAGTAACATTTAGGAAGATAAATCTAACTGGTTTTACTGTTGGATCTAGAAAAAGTAATGAATAAGAAATTAGTATAGATGGAAACATAATGAATGAAATTAAAACATAAAATGAAATGTGGATGGAATACTTTTTGTAGAAATGATATTAAAAGAATGACAGTAAATTTGTTTTTCAGTGTTTACTTGAGGATCTAAGAATTAGACACTAAATAGAAGGGTAGTATAGAAATTGCAGAACATATCAGCAAAGTTTAAAAAGATACAACATTAATAAGGAAGAACTGAAAGAACAAAAAATCTCAATGAAATAAAAAAACAAATGAGGCTGGATTGGACAGGTCATTAGAGATTTATCAAATTGTTACAATCCAATGTGACACTTTTATATTTATACATTTTTAAACGAAACCTAGGACTAATCTAATAATGTTTAATTTATATATAAATAAACTGGCATTAATGTTTATTGTTACTTACTTCCATTTGTATGTCTATTAAGTTCTCTGTTTAAAGTTAGGTGGAATATTTTAGTAATATAGTAGAAGCACATGACAATACTTGATAGATTGGTACATTTTGCAATTGCTTACCATTTCTTTAACATTATTATAGCATGTCAATTTATTTAGCTGAATATAATTACTGTCATAATTCCTTATTCATATTGTATTTTATTCCAAATTACCATTAGCATTTAAAAATAATATTGTTAAATTCTATAAACATGTCATAATTTTTATGAGCTTACAATTATTTTTATTTGTAATTAATTTTGCTGTTTTTGTAAGTTTAATGCTAGATTTTTTTCCAAAATGATATTCTTGTTGATTTATAACATCTCAATTTCCAATCATCATGCTTTTCTGTCAATCCATAAATTATTCTGCAAATTTTTCTATTTCTTAATTTCCAACTTCTTGTTGAATGTTCTTTTTCCTGTGGTGTACAATTTAATATTTGTTTCAATAATCTTTCCTGATTTGTATCATACAAATTATCTTGTTCTAATTTCATTTACTTTAATGTGTTAAACATTCATTAATTGTTATTCTGTTTTCCTCTTGACTTCGTACAGATCTTTGCCAGCAACCATTTCTAAAATCATCAATCTCCTTTCTAATTGTCATTGGTATAAATGGTCTACCCTGCACATTATTTTCTCTTATAGCTTCATCTGTTGTTTCTTTTTGTTTTTCACATCTAAATGCTAAAGTCTGTTGTGTCATACAACTATATTTTAGTTAAAAAAGAGAAATTACTTGATTAACAGATCGTGCAAGTATATGTCAATTAAAATGAAATATTGTTGAATTCACAAATTAACGTTTCTATGTGTATATTGTAATGATATGGATTTATAGAGGTGAGTATAGATAATGAATGCAATAAGATCAGCAAAAACATCAGCAGATCATTATCATATTTAACTATAATTAAGTACAAACAATAAATATAGTATCAACAGTTAATGGCTCTATTTAAAAGAGATGTATCATACATTCTGAGGCTAATCATCAAGTCAGTGCTAATCATTAGGTGTCCTTTTGCAAGAGCCTACATAAAACAGCTTATATCAAAAAGTGCTGGAAATCATTATATCATTGCTAATCACCATCAATATTCAGTGTACTGGCTATTAACAAACTAGATGGAACTAGCTTGGGATTATAGGAACTCTGGTGATAACATGAACAAGGACAAAGATATATATAAAATTTAATCCATTGAAGTAACTGGAATAATGAGTAATTCTCTGCAATACAAATAGATCATTCTGATTTTGACAAATACCAAATATTTCATTAAATTGAAAACAAACAAATGAGTGGTTTAAATAATACATGCATGCATGTTCATTAATACAAAATATTCCAGTTGGGTAACATAACACAATAATATAGTGTGTGTGTATAGAAAGTAAAGGAAAAGTGGAAATAAACAGACAAATTTTTGTAGATATTTTTCTATATTTTCTAAAATAAAATAATAATAAGTAAAGGGTTAAATAACTCTGGGTTTAAAATAAAATTGCACTATGAAATTAATATTTTAAAAAGGTCTGATAAATATTTGTAATTCTGATTTTGAAATTTAAAAGCAAGCATGTTTTCTGATAATTTTAAACAAATGTCTATTTTTGAAATCTTGAATTAATTTGTAAATTTTTATTATCTAAGTAAAAACATGTGTAGATTCCAGGGGATTAGAGAGATAAAAATAAAACTGTTTTTAATCAAGGTGTTGTTATCACCTCAGATGATTCGATAAAAGGGCTGATAAAAATATCGGCTGCAGTTTGGGTAATAATTTTGTAAGAGCTGGTTAACTGCAAAGTTGGTTATAATATTTTGTTGTAGCTTCTTGAAGTTTGCAGCAGTTGGTTTTAGCTGACCATAGAGTTGGCAGAATAGCTTTCCTAAACTGTAGCTGAAGGCAGGACAGTAGATTCAGGAACTGCTATTTTCCTTCGCAGAAGTTTGAATTCACATGGAGAAAATGATCCACTTCTTTGTGCTGAAATTCATAGCCTTAAACATGGAGAGCAGTTGCTTGCCTGAAATCTATCAAACCAAGATAGCTACTTGCCTGGAATAATCCTAGGCAGAAAGAGACCAACTACAGATCAATATTTTACATGGATTATATTTTTCCTGATAATGACAATCACTAAAACCAAACTCACCAAGAAAAACCTTCCAGCTTGCCCAGGGAACCTCAGCTTGTTGAAGAATTATATATATGCTAACGTATCTAAAGGCAGAGAAGCACAGATAAACATATATACGGCTGTGGTAAGTAGTTATATATAATAACGAAATTTTAAATAATTTCTTTAGTAAAATGACATTTTGAAAAGTGATGCATGAATTTGTACTTTTTATGTTCATGGTAGGTGTATAGTTGAGCAGGGCTGCCTGTATGTGGTGTGTTTGTGACGCTCCGAAGTATCGACTCGGCACTATCCAGATCTAGATGATTGAGCTCCTAGAATAGTCCAGCAGCATATATTGGCCTCATGAATAGGCCATGGTCTTATGGATAGACCACATGTATAGGCCCTTAAGATTCACAGGAGATGAGCAGGGCTGGCTCAGTGCCTGATACTGTTCTCTGGATACTCCTCGTAGATGATCTCTACGTACAAGAGAGATAGTGCTTAAATATGAGGTATTTTCTCGTGATGTCATGGAGCAGTGTACTGGTGGTCCATGCTTGGCTGTCTACTTATGGATGGGGGAGTTGCAATTCACATAATCACTTTTACTATCTCACCTTGCCTACTTCATTATGAAATTTATATTTGTTTGATTCTATAAAACGATGTTATCTTTCGTTTATTAAAAAGAAGAGAAACATTTTAAAAGTGAAGCAAACAAGCAAATAACTTTGCATGGATTTAAAAAATTAATAAAAAAAGTAAAGAGTCGATGATTCTAGAATTTTAATTTAAAAAATGTTGATAATTAATCAACACATACCTGTCAAAAATTGACTATACTTTTTTTTAAAGAAAAAAAAGAAACTTATAAACTAATAAATAATTTTAAATTATATCTATAATTTGTTTATAAACATGTATGTGTGAAATTTATATATATTTTCCAAGCCAAACCATGTTAATAATGGATAAAGTTCTAATAGTTATATATATATACACACACAGGTGCACTTATAGAAATAATTTTTCCATAATTAATATTAATTTGCTTTTCTTTATAATTTAGAAAGAACATAGATCTTTTTGCAAAATAATAAAAGTAAAGTAGTTAAATTCAAAGACCATTTTAATATAGTATTAAATGTTGTTTCTTTTTACCAACTTTTGTGTCGTTACTATATTCTAATATAAATAATGAAATCCCTTATACAATTTATTAATTTTGACAGTTCAAAACTCTTCCTCAGAACTAATGTAATATATTCTATATTCAAAAAACGGTTGTCGTCGATGAGCCACCATATCCCACTGGATGGCGCTGTTTTCGCACTAAAACATATAAAAATGCCGTTTCCGTGGCCGACACGTTCGAACCCGCGTTTTCTATAATACAACTTTTTTGTTGTGCTACAGATTTCAGGCCGCTATGTCGCGTCGCAGTACAGCATGTATGTTTTACGCAGCAAATACATTTTCCCAATTCGCAGTTTATAAAATTGTTACGGCTTGGGGAGAGGGTGTGTTTTTTTTAATTGGATGGAAATGTTATTTTCATTGGTTTTTTTTTTTTTTTTAAAGTATTGAAATGTTCAAATTTTGTAAAGTAATAATTAACAGACTTTTTACACCGTAGTGTATTGAAGTTTTAAGTAGTAAATGTTGACGAGATATATGTATAAAGTGAATTGGAATTAAGTAACGTGTCAAGTAACGTACTATTCGTAACATTTCCACGAGACATTTTAAGATTGTATCATGTGTATATTTTTGAAATAAAAAAGAGCGTTAACACAAAAATATCCAGAAAGAAAAATACAATTGTACACTGTTTTTTTAAATGTCATAAAAAGCATATATTATAAACATTTTATATATATATTTGTCGTTGTTTAAAAAAGTTTTAGTTTCTTTCTTTTCTCCGACTACCATTATACTTTGTTGAATATAGTTTACGTTTATTGTTATCATTTATTTTATAGATGTTAGTAAAAAAAAATATTTACAAAAATACGATTTTGATATTTTTTATTTTAGCATTACAAACAACAGAACACTAACCCTAAACCTAACCTTAACAACTTTTAGTTGTCATTCGATTTAAAATAAAAAATAGCGGTAAACAACAACAAAAAAAAAGCCGTAACCCCAGTAAAAAAATTTCAGATAGAAAATTGATTTTTCTAATAAAAAGCAAACTAAAAAGTACGAATCAAATTGTAATTTGTTTCCTAAAACTAATCCTAAACCTACCGTAACAACTTTTACTTTTCATTCAATTTGAAATAAAAAATAGCGGTAAACAACAACAAAAAAAGACGTAACCCCAGTAAAAAAATCTCATAGAAAATTGATTTTTCTAATAAAAAGCAAACTAAAAAAGATGAATCAAATTGTAATTTGTTCATTTTATTTTACATTTATTATTATCATTTAATTTGTATACGTTAATAAAAGAATAATATTTGAAATTAAATAATATTTAAAAAAGACGATTTTCTTTTGTTTTTATTTTTGCATTACAAAAAACACATCAAAATGAATGGCCCAGGAATGATAAGCGTGAAAAGTGCACCATCAAATGGGATATAGTAGTTATTCGACGACAACCCAAAAAACTATTTCACAAAACAACCAAGTGATAATACATTGCTAAGACAATTTAGGTTCCCCAAAGAATCATTTAAAAACTTGAATCCATAATTTTTTATATCAATGTGAATCCATTTTATCAGATAAAAAAGTCATTATTTATAGCTTTATTTAAACGATTCTTTTGGGATCTTGTAAATTATCTTAGTAAGTATTCAGACTTTGTTTTTCTGCAAAACAGGTTCATATTCTTAACATTACATATTTGATGAGCTTTTAAATTTTTTACCTGCTCATAAAAGTAATTAGTATTTTACCTATTTTCATGAATACTCTATTATAATAAATTATGTATACAAATTTTTATGGATAATAAAATCTCATAAATTTGTTAGTTTAATTCATACTGATATTTTTACATATTAAATTATGTGACTAAATATTTAATTCTAATTAATTTTAAATAATCAACTTTCAATTCTTTTCATATATTTTTTAAAAAATATATTGAAATTTTTTAAAAAGATATAGATTGTGTAAAAAGAATTTAAAGTTGATTATTTAAAATTAATTGCAAATAGAATCAAACTAAAAAATTTATGAGATTTTAAAATGTATAAAAAATTTATTTTGTATACATAATTTCCTTTTTTCTGAGTTAATGTAATACACGACTGTTAATGAAAACATCTACAGAAAAGGTAATTTTTTAAAAAATATTCAGCTTTATATGTGCTAGCATGCTTTCAATATAACATGCATATCATGATATACATAATATATTGAAAGCATGATGGGCAGTAATAAAAATGAATATTTAAAAAAAACTTATATGAATGTTTTCATTACAATCATGTATTTATGAATATGGTGTATATTACCTCTCTGAAGAAGACTGTTGAAAAGTCAAAATTGTAAACTATTTGTACGTGTAAAAAATAAAGTGTCGCATTATATAAATTGCATAAATGATTTCATTATACATATTAAATAATTTAAGAATATTATAAATAGTCTACATCTAACTAGAAATCTTGAGAAAATTTAATATACTTATTTTGAATTTAATAGATAATCATGTATTTGCAACAGAAAATCTAAGATCTAAGCAAAATTTTCTACAATAAATATCAATACTTGTTCTAGATCAACAAAAATGAACATTTAGTATACTACAAACTCCATAAATATCTAACATATTTTTTTACAATCGTTATAAATATCTAACAGATATGGCATGAGATTGACAAAAATAATACGTATTATTTAATTCTGTAAACATATAGATGGTTGCAAAAGAAGAATTTCTCCTAGCAGATATTGTAACATAAGCTTTGATATCAAAAAATACAATAAAATGATGCTGATTGAAGTAAAAACTTGGATAAAATATATCGTACAGTTTAATTTACACAAGAATAAAGTATAATTTGACCAGGATAATCTAGAATCAATAAATACATCTAAATAATAATTATTAACAAATATTAGCACAAGTACTATTGCAATGCAAAAAAAAAATAATTTTTACAAATAATGATGTCAAGATAATATTGAGCAAATTTGTCGCTTTTGTATTTAAATTAACTGACAAGTTAAATATGTGAAATTGCAGCAAAGGGCAAAGCAATGTTAACTACAAAAATATAAATCTTTGGTTCTAAATATAAAGAAAATACATCATTTGCATAAATTAAAAATAAAATAGGATCCAGGACTGAACTTTATGGTATGCTCTGATTAACTATTGTAAATAATCATTGTCTGTTTTTTATCCTTTTCATAACTTGCAAACCAATAAGCAAAAAGACAAAAACAACATGAACATAGATGTTAAAAATTTTATGAGATACAGAGTCAAACACTTTAGATAAGTCTAAAGCAACAATTCTGATATCAATTATAAAATGCATCCAATATACTTCTATCAGAAACAACCATGCTGATATTAGATAAATTGATTTATAATTATCAAAAAGGATTTCTCTTTTTAAAAATAGATGTATGTAATAGTACAAATGTGAGTAACAATCTAACACTTAAGAAAATATTAAATAAGAAACAGATGTAAAAACATTTACTTTCTTTTATCAATTTTGGTATTACTAATTCTGCTGAACAAACAGTCAATCATATATCTGGAAATCAGTAACACCCATACAGAAAAAAATGAAGGCAAGAAAAATAAAATCTTGTATTAATATATACTGTATATAGATAAACATCAGCAATGTGATTTTTACTATTTTGAACTTCCAACAAATTATCATTGTTTTATAAATGTAACTTGTCTTTTTTTTTTTTGTAAAGAATTAATCAATTTTCATTTAAAATATTTTTATCATTAAAAACTTTAATAATATTTTAATTTTTTTTATATCAGATTTAATTTCAATATATTTTTAAATTTCCATCCCAAAATTTTTAATATTTGATTAATCCTTTCTATTAAATTATTATTATTCATTATAGGATGTTTTGATATTGCCGATTAATTTAAAACAAATCTTTGAAAAATGTTTACAAATATCGTGAAATTTTAAAAATGCAGAATTAACATCATTCAGAGCAAAAATAATACTCCAGGTCTGGATAATTTGTTTACAGATACATAATTTTAACACAGATGCAAAATGATCCAAAATAAAACTTAAGTCAATTGAAAACTTAGGTGCTGGTTTAATCTTATAAATTTATGATCCAATATAGATAGACAAAAATGAGTTATATATATATGTAAACAAAATGGTAGCTTGGTTAAAGCTGTAATTGCATGGTAAATTTAAATATTGTACAATAGACCAGCATAGTTTATCAGCTAAATCTGTATTAATGTCACCCATAAGTACTACTGAAGAACATAAATTGGATAACAATATATATAATCTAGAATAACATTCATATACCATCTATATAAAGCAACAGCAATAAATTGAGGAAAATTCAAATTAATCAAAATACAATGATGTAGAAACAAGTGTTAGAATACAATAACCAAAATTAAGTTTTTATAAAAATCATTATAATTCCCTGAGATGAATGAGTCTGTAAAGAAAGAATGCTTAAATATCCATCCAGAATATATAAATGCTGCTCTTCCATGGAAATCTTAAGACTCTACTTAAATTATTACATCATAATAACTAAAAAAAGTTTAAATAAGCTACAAGTTCATCAAAATTAGATCTAAGATTTCATTATTTGAATGAAAAATATTAAAAGCACTTTCTTCTTGAGAAAAGTCTTATCTTTTTTAGGAACAGTTTCATTTTTAATTAGAATATGTAGGGAATATACTTTCATCAAAAATAATTTGACTAAACTATGGGAATATCTGATTTCCATTTTCTATTAGTAAAAAAAATTTTAATATCAAGTCTTTCCAATATTCTTTTAAGTAATTGTCGATAAATTTTTATAATTGAAAATGTTCCAAACCTTCAATAGCTTCATTTTCACATGAATTTATTAAATGAATTATTTTTTATCATTACTGTATTTATATCTGCCTGAAGTTTCACAATCGTATTTGAAATTTTCAATATTATATATGGTACGAATTCTAATTTATCTAAAATATCTGTCAAAATTTAATCAAGAATTTGTTTACTATGGCATTTACTAATATTGATGTTCACAAATATTGCAACTCTTTGCCTGCATCCTTTTCAAAGATATGTTTGTTACATCCTAATATATAAAAGTTCCATTTCTAGACAACAATTTACATAAAGTTATTTTATAAATAAATTCCAATAAAGTATAAACTTTTAAAAATATATTTAAAAAACGAAACATTAAGCAAAACACGAAAAGCACATCCTTCTACGAGATAAAGTGGAATTTGTATTAATTTATATTTTTAAGCCAATAAACATCACATGACCACTTCCTCTTATGATTGTGTATAACTATATACATATGTATGTGTATATATAGTGAGTTTTGCCTGTTTTAACATTTACATTTTCTTTGCATTATTCAAACCAAAAAACGTTTGAAAATAAAAAATACTGCACTTCATTGTTGTTTCTCTGGAAACTATTTGCTTTTGTCCAAACAATTGAAATTTTACGAAATTGGTCTCATTACTATTTTTTAAATGAATTTATTCAAAGGGTTTATAACTTTTAAAACAAATGAAATACTTTTCTGTTTTATGCAGTAAAGAATCCCCCCCCCCCGTTTAATTTCTGGAATAATATGGATAGTATAGTACATTTTTGACCTTTTTCTCAACATTTTTTTTTCTTTCAGCAATAAGTATCTTTCATATGTGTTTCTACATGTGCCTATCTTAGTTTTAAGTGAACTACCAAAATTTCTATAAGATTGCTTTTCATAGATTGCTGGTATAAATCCTGTTTAACAGGTACATATGATAATGTTGTGGTCCTCAATTCAGATTCTACAATTTAAATCAAACTTTAGTACAGCCAGTGACATCTGATTATCCACATTGACCTATGAGAGATCACAGAAAAACTTCCACATTCTTCTCCAGGAAGATCACATTTGAACAGTGAGATGAGAAGGAAGTCCTTTTTAAATAAGTACAGGATTATAACTAAATCATTATTTTAATTTATTCATCAAAGCCAAACATAGGTTTTTTTTAAAATTAAAGATTCCTTTCTAATTCTTTATAACATAAACTAAATTAATATTTTATAAATATACACCTTTATTTTATAGAAAAAAAAAATTTTTAAGATTAAAAATTTAATAAGACTTGTAAAATCATAAATATTAAGTAAAAATATTTATTGGTATCTTGAAATATTATTAAAATATTTAAATCATTTCAGTCTTAAATATGTTTATGTAGATAAATTTTGTCTGTGTTCACTTCTTTTATACTTTAAATATAATGGCATGTGCCCATTATTATGGTTACACATTTAGTGTTGTGTTCATGAGATTGATCTGCTTCAATATATTATACATGATAAACAGTTCATATAATTACTTCTCTAATTTGATATCATTTTTGCAATTATTTAGTTATTTGAAGGGCCAGCTGTTAATTTTGATGTTTAGATGATTTGATATAAAACAATAATGTTCTATATCTCATGGTTTAAATTAAGTCAAATATTTATTAAAAATGGACAATGGCTATCAAGAAAGATTATGAGAATTTGTAACTGGATGACTGTAAATTGTTTCATTTCAAGAAGAATATTATATTAATCAGAAATACAGGTAACAAAAAATGAATGGTGGATTAAAACTACAAAGGAAAGCCATTTGCTGATGATATCACAATTTTTGTTTATGCACGCTCAATAACAAGGAGTTAAAAAGTAACTATATTCAATTTGTAGATTATATACCTTTTTACATATTTTGAATAGTGGGAGTAATTTTTTGAATGATATAAAAATTCAGATAATAGCTTTTAATAATAAATCTATTCTAATTCCTCATTTACATATTACCAAAATAACTAGTTTAATGGAGTTAAAAATGTTATTTCTAATCTTAAAAATGAAGATTGCTGATGAAAGACCATTTAAAGTTATAAAATGTTATTTCAAATCTGTTGAGATTTTTAATATGGATACATGAAGTTTGTCCCACTTAAAAATGGAATAAGATGATTGTAATAACTATGTTTAATGTTATCCACTATAACAAATAAAAAACTTTCAAGTTTTGTTGAATGGATTGCTTTAAATCCTACATAGTTTTACCAGACTCTGTGTGATTTAATGGATCAAGGACTAGACATGGCAAATACAAGAAATATTGCAAGCAAAAGTGCCATTTATATATAGCTTTGAAGAAGGCATTTGACTCACTTGAAGAATCCATGACAATATGTGATTATTTGATTTGTCCATTAAATTTATATTATACAGCTTCATGATGAAAGTATTTATTATTATCAGAAAACCCGAGGCATTTGAAATAGATATTAAGCACCGATGTGAACTAACTCCAATTTTGTTTTATATACTTATGAAAAATATATCAATTTAGTTTTATGGTGTAGTTTTTAATTTGAGTAGATTAAAAGCAAAAATTTAATTTCTTGGCTTATAGATTTACTGTATCTTGTTATTTTTAGAATGTTCTTAATATTTTAGATGCAGCCTAAAGATTTTGGTTTAGTCATCAAGATTTAAAAAACTCAAGCACTTTATCAGCCAGTATTGGAAGAAAAATCAACTTTTAGATTGGGTGATTATTAGCTTCAAAATATCAATCAATTTAAATATATTTCATAGCTGTTTAAAAAAAAAAAAAGAATTGGATATTGTGGTACAAGACTCCAATGTATTGCTACATTTAACAAATTAAAAAGTATTTTATCATAACTACAACTAAATTAATTGAATTTAATTTTTCTCCCAAATTTATTGTACAAGACAGGACTCCACAAGCAAGACATACTGAAATTTAAAAAATTTGTTTAAGGGTGTTCCACATGAATATAAAAGCAATCAATATTTTCTTCACCCACTAGATGTGATGTTAATGAATCTATTTTAAGACACATCTTTGTTCAATAGCATGTGAAGTAAATGAAAGTAAGCTTGCTAAAAAATATTTTATGGTGAACTTTCTTGTAAAAGACCCTCTTTTATTATAAAGATTACATCAAACCTCTAATGAAGTGCAATATTGCTTTTTTGGGCAAGATGGCTAAAATAGAATAAAATAAGGTATTGAAATCTATCTAAAAATTTGCTGCAAAAGTTTTTTAAAAAAAGCATCAAATAGACTAAAGAACTAGCATGTTATTTTAGGTTGGCTTATGCAGTCTTTGCAAAACTTGTCCTTTTTTTTTTTCTGGAGTTAGAATGTCCATACTCATTGACAAACTTCTGCTAATGTGAGAATACTATTCATTAATAAATATAACTTTATTATATTAAAATTTTGTTTTTATGAACTGGATTATTTTTCATTGCAGTATATTTTTTAGTTTAATGTGTATAGTATGCATCTGAATTGTCATCTGCAGCACTTATTTCTCAGCCATAAATCATAATTTGGGATTTTTCAACACATTTATTAGATAGTACTCTATTTTCATAGATATATACTTCCCTATTCTTTTTAAATTCATATAGATACAATAAGACAAATGACCTCCAAAATGCATTTCGTGCTGAACAAGCACTCATCAGTTGGCCCAGTTCACTATTTCCCATATATATATCTATTATATGAAGAGTGTTTATCTATAGTAAATTGTTACATTTTTATTTACCATTGTCAAATTTGCTCCACTCACAACTTTGATTACACCTACCTCAGAAAAATACAATGATTATTACTAATCATTTTCTATACTAGAGATTATCTCTAGCACAAATATAAATTTTAACCTGTTAAAGATTAATATCTGTGCCAGAGATAATCTCTAGTTTAGAAAATGATTAGTAATAATCATTATTGTATTTATTATCTGAGGTGGATAGTGTCAAAGTTGTGAGTGGAATGAGTTTGTCAATGGTAAATAAAAATGTAACAATTTACACTATTTTCTTATATTTTATGCCAATAAAAATATTTCTGATCCCAATTTTTTTAAAAGTCCATTCCATCTAAAAATTGTGTGGCTTTTTCTGCATGGAAATCAGATAATTAATGTTATTTATTAAATCCAAATCACAATTTCTGCATTAGTTTAGAAATCCTTTGTTGACTGACAGGGAATGTTTTGAAGAAATGTCAAGTTTTTTATATTCTTGCTATATTTTTTCTATGCTAAAGTGAAATATTTCAAAAACATTTTGCCCAGGTTTTTTTTACCTTTTGCGTTATTATATAATCAATATAAAAACATTGAAATCAGAGCACAATTTAGCAAAAGCAATCATAGTGGATAGTATTTATTATGCATGTAACTATTGCTGAAATTAAATATTATTTTGTTTGCTACATTTACTATATTCAAAACTGATAGAAGACTGTTGCCACATTACATTTCTAAATTAACAAAAATAAATAAATGTGTTAGCTACATTTATTAAGTTCCCAATTAATAGAATGTTATTATGATATGCTTACAAATATTACAATATTAACACAATGAAGTTATTTAAAAAACAATAAATTATTTACATAAATAGTGAGCACAAACAAATAATGTAGTGATAAGACTAAGTGAAGGAACTCAAAATGTTATGAAGACTGACAAGAGGAAAAAGATTTGGTAAATTTCACACATGAAAATAAAAGTTAAACATACTTATTAGAAAGAATGTACTCGTAACGAATATATTTTTTAAAAAATCAATGTAAATGTACTCATATAATAAACTTTCAGAAAAATAAATAAATCAACTGAAAATACAAAATTAGACTTATAATTGTAAGATTTTGGAAATTAACTTGAAAAATATTATACTTTTAGTAATTAGTTTCAATAAAATCCTCGGTAAATAATGGAAGATATTTTAAAATACATAATTTGTAGCGAAACTCTGAAGAAAAAATGTTAATAGTTATGTGGAATAGTCTAAAAAAATTTAAATCATTCAATATCCAAACCTATCCCTCCTAATTTTTTTTTTATAAATCTGAGTTTATTAAGTTATTCCATTACACTTTGCAATGTATATATTGACAATCATTCAGCAAATACCATTTTGTTTGCATAAAATGTTAAGTAATTAAATTTTAAAATTGAAAGTCAATGATAATTGTTAAATATTTATATATTATTAATCTTATTATAAGGCTTATTTACTTTAAACCTGAGCAATCAATGAATTTCAAATATGTAATATGTTACATGTGTAAATAATTAGTAAGATACAGTACAGTTGCTATATATTGTACCACTAGTGAATAGCGTTTTATATGTTTCATAATTTTTATAAAAAAAAAAGACTAATTTTAAGATTTTTAAAACAAACTTGCATAAATAAAAGTATTGCAGCATATTTTGCTTTTAGAATAAAACTTCTTAGCAAGAGTGGGGAGAAATCAAAAACAGAATTAGAGAAAATTTAACTTTTTCTCTCTATCTGTAAAAAAAATTCCTTTTATAATGTATAAAATAAGCAAATGTAAAATCAGACTAAAAATTAGTCTGTAAAAATAAAATGTTTTTCAAAAATATAATTAAGATTGCTGATTAAATTGTATTAATTTAGAAACTGTAAACTATCTTATCGAGATCGTTTAGATGAATCTGAATGATTAAGATAACGAAATATAAAATTTAGTAAAAGACAGATTTCAAGTTAAGATCAAAAATAATAAGAAATTAAAACAGTGGGAGAGAAAAATTATATAAAGTCGCTCTCTCTCTATTGTTATTCACTCAGGTTTATGATATACAGTTCATATTGCTATTAGTACGAACAAAATTCAAAATGCAGTCAGAGTTTGGAGAACTAAAAGTACAGAAGACCAGTTATTGCTGTTGTAGACTAGTGCAGACGCCACCAAAATAGCAACATGTCTTGCTAAAACTCGTCCTCTGTCAAATCAACGCCCGAAATGCCTAGATAGTAAATCAATGCTGCTGCTAATCTCTTCATTGTTGATGCAAAGAACGAAAGACAAGCCCCAGAAATCATCAACGGAGAAACCAAAGGCCAACTGGTTGGAAAGCAGCACCAAATGAAAATCAAAACCATTGAACAATACACACAAAATATAAACATGAATATACTTTTAAATAGCTGTGTACACACTTAATTTTAAATGAAATGAGCTTTAATTAACAGACTATTATAACTATAGCCTAAAGTAATCATTTAAAATTGTATGTAAAATTTATTTTATATTAAATGTGTGAATAAATAATTAAATATTGACGTTTGCTTTGTTATTTTGTCTATTTTCTCTTTCTCTCTTGTCACTGCATCACCAGTAAATTAGTATGGGGTTATTTTAAGTGTGAAGTAAATATGCTGGACCCTGAGACAGTGTTACTTATGGGATATTTCAAGCACTGGATTGTGTGCCTGTCATCTAAAGCATGCTGATTATATAACTTATGATTGGCTGGCACCTGAGGTTGATCTTCAAAACAAATAAAATGCTTTGGATGGCAGGGATTTGAATCTAGCAGTTAAGGTAGGCCAGTTTGGAAATATTATCATGTTATGCTTTGCATAGCTCGATCTGACTATGGTTATTGTTTGATGGCTCTGCTATCGATGCTATTCTCCCTCTGCTTGAAGGGTCGGTCCGTTCACGTAATATTAAAAATATAAATTAAAAATTATGTTAAAAGGTGTTTAAACCTATTTAAATAAGATCTTTTAAACAGACCCGGTTAAATATATATATTTTTAATATAAATTACAGACATTTTATCGAATGTGATAACCATATTATTTGAAATGTATTTTTACTTAATGTACATTTTGTAATTATACGATCAAATTTTTTTAAAATAATATAAATAAAACTGTTATTTACAACAAATTTATATTTTATCAGAAAGTAGTATCCATGCGCTTGAATTGATGTCAGCATTTTACTTCAATTACAAACACATAAATAAATATAAAACAAATTTTTAAAAAATGTATTTTTTAAATTTATTTTTGTGCACTTTATATGATCAATTTTTTTATTATTTTTTACTGCCAAACTGTCATGTTTTAGTATACAAGAAACATAAACTGCATGAAATAAAAATTAAATAACTTTAATGTATTTTGTTTTTTTGGTACTTCTTTATTAGATGATAATTTTTTTTTTTGTGATTATGTACTGGATAAAACTTTTTTACTGTGAATTATTACATGAAGAAACTATATCCTGAATATAACAACATAAAATACTATATGGTATTTGATAAACTTTTTTACTGATTTTGTGCAATGCATCTTTTTTATAATATAAAATAGTAGTAGTTTATGTACATAACAAACCACATTAATAGTTGCCATTTTTCGAAAGATCATTACGTTGAAACATTATGTGTATAAGTTTCTCATATATGCTATGGTGTTTGCTCAAAACAGATGCATACAATGGATCAAGATTATATGAAAATGAATTCCATAGAATCTTGAACACTTATTGAAATATTTATTCTAGTTACTGATGGTTGTTACTATTTCTGATTGCTTGTTTATATGCGGGAATTCCTTGAATTTGTTTTTCTATACAACACACCCTGCAGGTTTTGAGTTCTATGCTCTGGCCTCAGCGGTTGAAAACATGCTCAGCAAGTTTTAAAGATCTCAATATGGAATAATTTTTTCTATGTTTGTATATATATACGACAAACAGATCTTATATTTTTAAATAAATTCATATTGTTTTAAGATATGCATTTATTTAAAAGTATAAGATCTGTTTGTCACATATATATATATATACACAAACATATTTTGTATTTAAAGACAAATTCAAGGAATTCCCTCATATTTTTAGTCCATCTGTAATCATTAATCTCACGTCATTATTATTAAATTAATTATTATCAATTTATTGCAAAAGCTATTATTGTTCTATCTTAAAAATATATTTTCTTCCATAGTTTTAATTCGCAGATTTTTTAAATTTATATTAATAACTTCTCTTATATTTTTTCCATTTTGAAGTTGTCCAAAAGTTTTCAAATTTTCCTTATGTGATTATGTATTCATTAACATTGTTTTAAAGTTTATTTATAATATTAACTATTATCTAAAAAAAATTTTTCATCTTTTTTTAAATCCATTATAAAAATCTATCATTTTATTTATTAAGTAAATATAAATTTTTAAAATTTCTAATGTAGTGTAAATGGCATTCATTATTTTTCATTAAATGTAAACAGAACATGAATAAGTAAATAAAAGTTAACTTTATAAAAAGATAATAAAAAAAAAAGTAATCCTCTGCTATCCATTTCTAAAAATAATTTACTTTTCTTTCCTTGAAAGTATGCTTTCAAGTTAATCCTACAAGTATCTGATATTCTAGTAACCTTTATAAGAAAAAACCTTTTAAATTTCATGTCAATCATAGACTATTATTTTGGCAAGAATGGATTTACTTAGATATCTTTTATTTAATCATTTAAAAAATAATTAAACACCACACAATAAATAAATGAATAAAAATATTTTAAAATAAAAATTAAAAGAAACAAACACATACAATTCAGCAATAAGTCTAAGTGATATCACGTAAGCATTATGTTTCTATTTTTTTTTTTTTCTTAGTTTGACAATACCTTTATTTTATTGGTGATTCTCTTTTTCTTAAAAAATAATAATTGAAAAATTTTAATTGTTAAATTTTCCATAACATTACCAGAAATAAGTTAGGGTTGGAGGATAGGGAATTATTAACTGATTATTTTTTGATTATGGTATTGATATAAACTACAAAGTATTGTAGTATATTAAAAATAATTGCAATATGGTTTTATTATTTACATATTTAATAAAGCAAAGGAAAAAAATAAAATTCATCAAATATACAGAATGTAGCGAATATACATTAAAATTAATAGTTGCAATTATTTTTATTATTTAATATTTAAATTTCCAGAAACATGTTGATACTTGTTTTTCTAGAAATAAAATTTACATCTGTAATTGTTTTTTTTTTAATAGATGTGTTGTTAACGATAAATATATAAATAAAGACAAATTTATTTTTTATGCATTTTATGAAAACTAATTTATATTCCTAATTAAATTTGTACTTCAAAATTACATTTTTCTTTGAAGGAAAAAAAAAAAATTGCCATAATGAAGTAATATATCGATAACTGACAAAAAGTCAGAAGGCACGTGTTCCATTGCTTGACATAAAATTCCCAAAACATTCCCAACTGTCTACCATTTTTTTTAAAGAGAAAAAAAAAGGAATAAAAAAAAAAGAAAGAAAACTTTTCTTTCACAAGAAGTCTTTTGCCTTGTGCAAAGGCAGCATTATGATGGCATTGAGTCACTACAAAGTGCCAAAGTTGAAAGGAATGGTCATTGGACAGCTTGGTCTTGTTTGGATTTCAAAGACGTTATCAAAATATCTACAACTTGTGTTGTGAGATTATCACGGTTAGCTCTGGAAATCTAAAATGTGAAAAAGAAAAAAAAAATGAAAAATTATAATGGCAACTAAAATTACATATAAATTTTATTCATATCATATTACTTAACTTTTTCAAAAAATGCTATTTTTTTTATACATGAAAAGTTTATATTATTTTTCTCTCTAAAAAGAATTAAACCAGTAAGCAACAAAACATCGCATCTAAAATATATAATTCTGATGATTAATTACATTATTAAAATAATTAAAATATTATTTTCTTATTATCTTAATATTTAATTCATTTATTGAAAATTATTTCATTAATAAATGCTTATAAAACTATTCACAGAACAATCAAGTTCAAAAAATCATTACAGTAATCCACAAGTCTCTTAAAGAATCATTTAAATAATTTTCAAATAATGTACATTTCTATATCAATGCCAATTTATTTATCAAATAAAAAATGATCTTGTGAATTATCATAATGTTTTGGGCTATGGTAGTTCCATGAATAGATAGATTCATTTATATTAACAGTGATACGTTTGATAAGCCATAGTTTGTTTATGGATTTGTTAAAAATGCTACAATTAATGCATGTAAATAATTTATAGAATTACTTAATATTTTTTCTGATATGAAAAATAAATTCTAATTTTTAATATAAAAATGATTTTCAATCATTTTCCATAAAATATTCACACAATTTTTTTTTTTTTTTTTCAAGAAAAAACTAAATGAGCAAACAATTAAAAAATGTCTCATACAAAATTATTTGAAAGCAATAATTTCAATTATATGATAGTAAAAACAAACAGCCTCTAAATAATCCATTGTAGAGCAAATGCCTATCCAACAGCATCTTGGAGAGGGATAATGAAGAAGACATTACTTATCAAGTTTACTAAGTTCTAAGTAGTGAGAGTTTAAATGACTTCATCTCATTTTATATTTTGGCTAAGAATAACTTAAGCAATAATGAATGATTAGCTAAGGACTACAGAAAAATTCTAATCCTGATTAATTTTTCAGTTTAGATTTGAATCTAGATCGTAGGACATGGTAAGCAGATACCCTACTGACAC
This sequence comes from Epiperipatus broadwayi, assembly GCA_028023455.1. Classification (NCBI taxonomy): domain Eukaryota; kingdom Metazoa; phylum Onychophora; class Udeonychophora; order Euonychophora; family Peripatidae; genus Epiperipatus; species Epiperipatus broadwayi. Next base: position 1,891,196 of record JAQFVV010006219.1, on the reverse strand, counting down.
AATAAAGGAATATATGATAGCTTGCATAAAATAGCTTCAAATGTAAAAACTGTATTACATCAACTTTTGATTTATTTAAAAGTCATAATTTTTGATACAATACATTTTTAAATTTGAAAATGTTAATTATGAAAATCAAATTATGGAATCTAAATAAATTTATATATTTACATTGAGGACAGTGCTGTCCCTTCTGCGACGGAGTTCTTCAACCAGGCCTATAGGTTTTCCTTTAGGCACAGGAATGGTAGCCAAAATGGTAGTGCTGGAGTGATCAAACAGAGAACGTACTATCTGTTTAAAGTCATCACTGTAAAGTTCCATTTTACCAACTTCATCAACAATAAAGATACAAGGAGTATCACCCTGAAAAAAATATAAATTTTATGCATTTATATGTTTTAATATCATACTAATATAATTTTATTTCAAATATTAACCTTAATTATGAAATCATAATAAATTAATAAATATGATGTGATATGATGCTACACCATATTAAAATATATAATAGAATTTCTCTCCCTTACATTACAATTTTAAAAATGCAAATTATGAATTTTTAAAAAAATAAAAACAATATATCTTGAAATGATTTAAGAATTTTTATTGTTTTATATCACTAGAATTGTAGTGACTAACAATTGCGAAAACCAAAGATATTGCCTGTGTTCTTGATTAATAGGTATGACTGAAAAGTAACACATTTTAAAAGCCCTATAATACTAGGTTACTATAGATTATATAATAGTATTAAACAGAATCATTGAAAAACTAAGTTTTTCTATAAATATTTTAAAGGCACAAATCATTATACATATAAAGTTGGAAAAATCTCAATAGATATTAATAAAACCATAACACATTTATACACAATAATTGTCAAATCAAATGAAACTTTCATATATAAATTTCAAAAAATCAAATTAAACTTTCAATTACTGCAATAAATTAATAAACATTGCTTAAAATTTAAAAAACATCTGTTATTTCATATTTTGATCTAATTTTTTAGAAATGTTCTTTAGAATTCAAAAGCTACTATTTGTAGTAAAGGATAACTTAAAAAAAGGGTAGTGCTTTAAATGGATCCCTTTATGACAACAAACCATTAAAATTATAAATTTTGCCTACTTTAAAACTGATAACACAGTACTAAAGATCCACACTTTAGCAACAAAGTATTTCTGTGAATAAATCAATTTTACGTAAGCACAATCATATACATCCTTTAAAACTCAAGTATATTAAAGGATTTTTGCTCATTTAAATACTTTGTTTTAATATTTTTTTCCATCATTTTTTTTTTGTTTATTGAAATCTGTTTCTATATCATATTTGGGAAAACTTATAAGAACTAGAAATTATTTTTTTAAATATGTAATTTTAATGATAGGATTTTGCTATATATTTCTTTTTTATTCCAGTTTTCCAAGAAGACAATTTTTTTTTTTAATGCATTTCAGATTAATATAAGATTGAAGGAAAAATCATTTCCCTTTCTCTTTTGTTTTATTGCAAATAATATAAGAATTTGAGTTGCCATTAACAGCCTGTTTTGATATAATGTAGACTATGTAGAGAAAGATGTAAATTTCTTTATAGAGGAAGTAAGAACTTTTTGCTTTTTTCTTCCTGATATTTTATGTGATTGGACTAACATGTTAAAAGTTATTTTAAAGTGATCCAGGTTATCACTAAGTAAATGCTGTTAATTTATAAATACCAGAATATAATTATGAGTATGGACATTTAAATACTTTGTTTTAATATTATTTTTTTCCTTCACTTTTTTTTGTTATTGAAATCTGTTCCTATATCATATTGGGGAAAACTTACAAAAACTAGAAATTATTTTTTTAAATAGATAATTTAATGATAGGAATTTGTTATACACCCGAGTCTCGTTTTGTGCGGATTTTTTTAATGCGATTTTGAAGTTATGCTATTCATGTTTTTTCTTAATATCTTTTTATGCGGTTTTGTTTTATGCGATAAAGAAGTTCATATTTCACTATATTTATTAGACATCAAGAAATATAAATTATTAATAACTTATTTTGACTTGAAATACTTTTTTTTTTCTTCAAAAATATAATGTTGTATTAGCAGCTAACATGAATGTGGCCTGAAGCTATTTAGAAACTTAGCTTCTAGGTAAACAATCTACTTATACTTACAGTATAAAAATATCGCAATAAATATACAAAAATTTTAAACTTTTAAAACATATTTCATTAGATATAACAGAAATAAATAAATATTCTTTTAGATTTTTAAAAAAAAATGTAATCAGAAATAACAAAGATTTTGTAAACTGGAAACAATCTTTTGTAACGATATATAAATATGTCGTTACATTAATTTAAATTAAAAACTAAAAAGTTTGCAAATAAAAGTAAAAAACTAAACGCTAAAATTAAAATGTTTTGTTAAATGTATATACATTCGCACAGATGCCAAACTTTAAAAATATTTTTTTTTAAAAAACAAATAAATAAGTATTTGAACGTACTTTTTTATAATAAAAAAAAAAGTACAAGATTTAAAAATAAAAACAGGTATTAATTAATTCTGGTAATCTGTAAATGGAAATGATTGTTTATAAATTGTTTGAAAAGCAAGCTAGCCTTGGGCTCTTGTATAATTAAAATGATCTGATGAAAGATAGATAATAAAGAGAAATTAGCTTGACCAATGGAAGCACTAAGCCTTGGCTCGGACCCTAACGAAAGTGATGGATTAGTGACGTTTTGTTGATTGAATCCGTGTGGATAATATAAAAAGGGAAATACAGTTTTTTCTGACAGTTCCAGCGTTTTGTGTTTGAGAGATGTGGTAGGACGCACATACCACACTCTCTATTTAAAAAAAAAAAAATGAAAAGACTGTGATACCTTGAACCAGCTATTGCCATCTCCAGAACATTATCTTCCAATGGAGGCATCGCGGGAATTAAAAGCAGAAACCTGGACTCTTCTACCGTGGGCTATGAACTTTACAAATTAACAACAACAAAAAAAAGTAATTAAGAACTTTCGTCATTGTTTTTTTTTTAAAGATTCAGCTAATTTAAATTTTAAAATGAACTCTTATTTGATTTTCAAATTAATAATTGATTGCTTAAATTTATATAGTTAAGTTTTGCTAAAATCATTTCCATTTTATTATTTTTATTTGTAATAATATTTATTGTAGAAATTATTAAATGCATTACATTTAAGTTGGGTATAGACGTTGCATAGATTCGTTAGCGTTTGGTTATGTTGTGGTTTTCACAGTCGATTAGAACATATAAGTCAACAATGTCACTGCGGTGTCTTATGATGAACACCAAAGGGTCTCCTGTATTCCCTCAGCAATTGGCGTTATCGATTGACTTTGTATTTTGATCGGTTGTGTTTAATTTGGAATGTTTTTGACCGTGGAATCTGTGCAGCCGATCTATACTCGACATTATAAAACAAATTGTATAGAAATAATCTGTGCGAACGTATTTAAATGTTAAATTTAAGTCGGGCGTGAATGGCTGTATAGTTTTGTAAAGTTATATTAAGGGAAGGTGATCTTAGGTTATTTATTTCGTAGTTGAATTGGTTCAATGGATTGGATATATTTGTGTAATTGTAGATGTAGTATGAGATCCGCTATGGGCAGGATTATAGATATACAACACACACCTTCTGTTTGCCTATGGATGGGTTTGTAAGACGGCAAAGAACCGCAGTCCATTCCTATGGAGTTTTATGTTTATTGTTCTACTCACCAACAGATGTGACATTCCTGTTGGTGGAGAGACAATGTCTTCTCTAATTCTACTTACTGATCAGATGTACATTCCTGACAGTATAGTATTTTGTGTTGTCGTACTTTCATGCTACATTGAATACGTAAATGTATAGGATGGATTGGCGCCGGTTTGATTGCGAAATTTGTTGCCTAAGGTTAAATCAGGGAAGAATATTTTCTTTTCAAATGCAGATCTATGTAGTCTATTCATACTTGACTCACTAAATAAATATTAAACTCATGGTTGTAATTTACTTAAATGTAAAACTAAAGATTAATAGAAAAATCTAAAATGTTGAATTTATTCCTCAAAATTTAAATGTTATTTTATATGAGCGTAAATAAATATTTTTATGTGTTAATTTCTGGCAGTGGCTTTTATTTATTTATATTTAAGATATAAATTAAGATATAGATTTTTATCTCTGCGTCTCCACTGAGCTAGTGACTTGGGCTAACGATCTGAGTATTTAAATAAAGTGGAATCTTAACAGGGCGTATCTGCCTATGCCTACTCTATAAATTTTTCTAGGTTTAAATAACTAGATGGCGCCCTGTAGAGCAGATATCGTAGTTTGCGGTTAGATTCGATCTTCACTTTCATTTCGATCGTTATACTTTCTAGAAATGATAACTTAATCTTTTTGTTTGGATTGCGATCTCATTTTTTTAATATTTATAGAAACAAAATGCCAACATTTAAAATTTATTTCAGTAGTAAACAAAAATATCTGTCAAATTTATTAATTTCTGATCAGTAATAATCATTTAATCATATATTTTACGTTGATGTGTGAGACAAAATGCTGAAATCTGAGTTTGCTGCAAATGAACAAGCTTTTAAATTCCGAGAGCTAAATAGTAGTTGTATGTCTGTGTTATGTATGTGTATGTTTATATTTTCTTTTATACACATATATACATGGAGAAACTTTTAGACAGAAAAAAGTTATAATTACTTTTATTTTCTACTTAAAAAGAATGTATCTTTAAAGTGTATTTATATTTTCTTTTATACACATTACGTAAAGAAACTTTTAGACAGAAAAAGGTTATAACTTTTATTTTCTACTGTATTTATATTTTCTTTTATACACATATGTACATGAAGAAACTTTTTAGACAAAAAAAAAATTACAAGTAAAAATATTTAAAAACTTTTAATTTCTATTTAAAAAGAACATATCTTTAAAAGTTTTTAAGTTTTACTTGTAACTTTTTTCTGTCTAAAAGTTTCTCCAAGTATATACGTGTACAAAAGAAAATTTAACCATTAGTCATTATTAACACACTCGTAGAAGCATGTTATATATATAATTGCACTAGTGGAAGTGCATTCTCTAACAGCTAGACATAGCAGTCTGGATATCGCGAGCTTCATAAACAATTAGTAAAATCATCATCTCAAAGTTTAATCACCGATTACATTGTCGATAAAAACCCATTAACACAGCACAAGACTGATGGTGGCGCTAGATGTATGTCCTCTTGTGAAAGAATAGGGAGTTGGAGAGATGGAGAACTAGTATGGAGAATAAAAAGAATATATATAGAAGTAAACGGAACATTGGGTGTGAGTTAATTTATGATAATAGTAAGGAAAGTAGCTTATTGTTTAAGGCTCGAACGGGTAGCAACAAGAGAATATACAAGTAAATGGAAAAATATGGGTGATTTAGTTTGCAAATTGTGTAAGGAAGATATAGAAAATATTAAGCATCTGTTGATTGAAAGTAAATGCTTGAAAGCAGAAAGGGTACAAATAAGGAAGTTATGGAAGAATAAATATGAACGAAGTGATTATACAAAAAGTGTGTTATTGCTTTTATGCTGGGTTTGGGAAAAGATAAGGGGGATTTAGATATAAAGGCCAAAGAGTTGACAAAGATTATGTTGTGCAAATGGGATGGAGCAGATTATGGAAAAGTTTAGGGTGGGGAATGGAAGGGGAAGGTAAAGTGGCTAACAGGTTTCTTTGGGCATAGTTACTGAGAAATCTCTAACTCCGTTTAAGGAGAAGTCATGGTACATCACATCATGACGAATCTGATTTCTTACCAGTTCACAAACGAAACACATATTGTCAAATAGCGGTAATGATTAAAATATGTATGAAAAAATGTAAAATAAATTACACATAAAAACATATTGTTTTGAATAAAATTAAATAGTTAACAAAAAAAGTTTGTCTTGTATCAAATTTTTTCAAATATTTGAAATTTTTTATTAGTCATACTTTATTTCCTTTTTTTTTTTAATGCAAATTTTAAAATAAGTTTACATTGTTGTTTTGCTTTTATGCGATTTTTGAAAATTTTGGAACCGATCCCCCATTTTTCAATGTAAGTTAAGTCTATTTTTGTGCAATTTTTTTTTAATGTGGGTTTTCTGCAGAATCTATCTACCGTATAAAACGAGACCCAGGTGTATATTTCTTTTTATTCCAGTTATACAAGAAGACAATTTTTTTTTTTTATGCACTTCAAATTAATGTAAGATTGTTGAAGGAAAAATTATTTTCCTTTCTCCTTTGTTTTATTGCAAGTCATTTATGAATTTGAATTGCCATTGTTTTAATATAATAAAGACTATGTTGAGAAAGATGTAGACTTCTTTATATAGGAAGTAAGAAGTAGATTTTGTTTTTTCCTTCCTGAAATTTTAATGGATTGGACTAACATACTAAAAGTTATTTTAAAGTGATTGTGGTTATCACTAAAAAAATGGTGTTAATTTATGATACCAGAATATAATTATGAGTATGGACAATGTCCATTACACAGAAGTTCTGCAATTGAAGAACATACAGTTAATCTTTAGAAAAATGCCTAAAGAAGAATTTGAAGTTAATTAGATTTTGGCTGCATTAGGCCAAATTTTATAGACTAACCTAATTTTTAAATTAAGAAAAAATGTTCTCAAAGTCTTTCTAAAGTAAAATTGGGAAAAAAAAAAACTGAAAAGTGAAGTTATCTGAAATGCATAAAATTGTTGTATGTAAATAAAAAGGTAATGACAATTCAGGAGCTGAAAATATCAATAACTATAAATAGAGATACTATTTCCATTATCTTAAATGAAGTATAATTTTATAAAAAATTCCATTATCTTAAATGATGCATAATTTTATAAAAATTAATAACCCTTTTTCTTTTAAAAATGACCCATTAATTCCAATATATAAGTCTCCCCATAATTTTTCCCTCTAAATCTTGTTTTATTTTATGAATCAAATTTCTTTTCCATATCTACATATGCATTCTACTCCACTTAAGTTATGATCATCTCCTATAGTCAAATCTATATTTATAATTTAAAACTTGTTCCCAAAAATCAGTAGTAACAAAATAAATTCATTCAAATAAATTTATATATTTTCCAAATCCAAACGCTAAACTGGTCAATCAGTGATTGGTTGAAGTCATTGGTTTTAGAAATTGTACAATCAAATCTTCTTTTGAATTCGTAGAAAGAATTAGTCGGAATGAAATCAAACTGGATTTTAAAATCGCTGCGCTGCATATGGCTGAACTATACCAATCCATAGACAGGAAGTTGTCGATCAGTATAATCAATGAGTTAAGAAAGAAAAATTATCTTGAGAAGCATGTTAAGTTCATAACAGAATACCTGTCATGGCTCAATGATATTATGGCAATATTCGAAGGGAAATGGTATAGAATGAAGGATAGTTGGCTGGCCAATGGGTATCTCCATGAGCGCGATTATGTCAGGAATCTTCCTCAATCATTTTGAACAGCAAATAATACCTAAATACTTAGCAATAGCCCTGAAAACAATATATACAAGATACGTGGATGATTTATTCATTGCAACACCTGAAAACATAACTGAGAGTATCCAAAATGACCTTCAAGAACTCATAAAACTGGCACTAAATATCACATAGGAAAACAAGGCAAAGGAAGTGAGATATCTGGATTTACAAATACAAAGAGATGGAGAAAGACTCAATTACAGGATGATCATTAAGCCATTGGAAACCAGAGGCTATACACATCCAAACTCAAAAACACCTAAGACACATAAATTAGCAGGACTGTCAGCATTCTTATTTAGAAATCACCACTTGTGTAAGTTTGAAGCAGATAAGAAAACTAACATCGCATGCAATGTCAAAGACTTCATAAGCATAGGATTCAAATACCGAACAATAGCAGAGAGAATCAAGCAGTTTCATAAAAAATTAACAAATAACCAGCATGAAGAGGATAAGTCACACACGGTATTACCATATATCCCTAAAGTGGCAAAAAATCTAGTTAAAAACCTATCCAAACAATTTAAAGTTTTCGAATCCCTCTAGCTACTACCCGACTTGTTAACAAGTCCAAAGATAAAATCAATCCAGACCAAATCCCTCAGATGGTATATAAAATAACATGCCAGCTGGCTGCAGGGCCGCGATTATGGGGAAACTCTGGCTACTGTCACTAACAGAATATCTCAACACATGTATTTAACAGATCTCGCACTAAAAATAAAGGCAGTTTGATATTCCTAGAACACCAAAAAACATCTAATCACAATTTTGAATTCAATGTTGAAATCATGTACTTGTAAAGAAATGATGCCAAACGCAAAAAAAAAAAAGAAGCATATTTCATTGCAAACGACTAGAAGAGATTCATGCGTTTCCAAGAAATGGACTGCTATCTACATGCACTATTAAAGTTTCTTTAAGTCAGGATAGAATAACATCACTTGGCTCAAAAAATTCTCTTTGATGCCCTTGAATACAACTTCCTGTTTTACTGTCCATCCCCAGTGAGTACCTTTGCAAAATAACTGCAGTAACGGCTCCATATCTGCCACAAAATTCTTGTAAAATTTGCTATAGAAATTACACAACCCTAAGAAAAATCTAACCGAGGGCTGGGAAATCCCTGATTGCCTGTATTTTATCGGGATGAGATTTAATCCCATTTTTGCTGATTAAATGTCCCAAAAAACTCACTTCCACAGCAGATATACAGCTTTTCTGTAGATTGATTCAAATGCCCTTGTCTTCACATTCTTGTAGAAACATTTGAAGATGTTGCAAATGTTCTAGAGGGCTGTTGGATAGCAATCAAACTCTTGATTTCTGGAGATAGTAACCTGCTCCGCTGTTCGTTAAATCAAACAGCATTCTATTAAATTGGTAAGATATATCATTATAACAAAAAGCCATATAGTTATGATCCGCTGAATGTAATTTCATCTGCCAATAGCTGACAGTCAAATCCAACATCAAAAAATTTTCAGTACTTTTTTCTCCCACCGGACAAGTTACCAAGTGACACTGCAGAACCACCAAGAAGCCTACAAGTGATAAATTTCTATTCAAAAAAAGGCTGAAATCATCGATGGACAAAAAAAATAAAAAAGGCTGAAATCATCGATGGGAAAAAAATAAAAAATTGCTGAAATCATCGATGGACAAAATTTCTTTACTGCAGAATTTATTCAGTAATTCATTTATAGGTAGAGAGATATTCTGATTGGGCTACGTAATCACATTCAACTGCCTAGCGTCTAGGTATAGTTTGACCAACCCATTTTTTTTTACTACCACTAGAGGGTTATTATATGACGATGACTCCTTTGTTATAACTCCCCACTCCTCCATTTGTAACAATTGCTTTTCTACTTCTGTCCTATATTGATGAGTTATTGGATAAGATCATGCCTGGTAGCCATCAATAATCTTACTTCGGTGTCCATATCGTTAATTATTCCCACACTATCTGAACCTACACAGTAATTTTTCCATTTTCCATATCTGTTAACCCCTTGCTCTGCATCTCTACTTGCAACCTATCTGTCTCGTGTTGAATATCACATATCTCCCTTGACAGTGTTCTCACCTGTGACCCAAACTCAACTACCTCCCCATCACATGTGATATTATCTTTCTTTATAGTCAATCATTCATCCTGTTTTGTGCATGAAATCTGATCCTAATATCACCTCATGTACTAATTCTTTCAAGATCAGCAATACATATATCCTAATATCACCTCATGTACTAATTCTTTCAAGATCAGCAATACATATTGTAAATCTCTCTTCCTTATTCTTATCCATACCCAAACCTGTTTTGCCTCTAATTGAGCCTTTTTATATTTGCCAACGTTACTTGTGTTTTCTTCACTGACAAAGTTCAAACCTCCAAGGCTTGCCGAATCATGCGTTCATATATAATCTCAGACATGAAATCATTTGACTACCCGAGTCAAACAGCACATATACTTCAATGTCGTTTATCTGTATTGTAGTTTTGAGCACTCTCGGGATACAAAATTTGTTGTCTCCCTATCCCATTCACCTTTTTATCTCTATTGCCTAACTCTTTGTTCTGTTTCTTTTTTACTTTCTTTCTTACTTCTTTTTCTAAACTCACCCATTTCTTTTTTAATTTCTTCCTTAAATTCTGTTATTAATTCTTTGAATATTTTTCTTATTAATGGCTCCCATGTCTTCTTTTATCTCTTTTTTTCTATCTTCTGCCATGGCCTTAATATTTTTTCTGCTTCTTAAATTTCATAAAATTCTACCTTTTCCGTATGTCAGAAACTATTAATATCAACTTTATATCTTTTCTTTATAACCTGTATATATTATTTGAATTTTTATTTTCTCTGACACAATTATTTTATTTTCTTATTCCTTTTATTTCAGTATTATGTTCGCCATCTCTTCCTCTGTTGTCACTTTTCTTGAAAGCTTCTTTCCCATTTTATTTGCCTACTCTTTTACCCCCTAACTACATAGAAAATGCAATTTCTCTCTTTTTTAATTTATTGTTACATGACCCTGCACTAAGATTTTATTCTAACAACACAACTTTTATATTATATTTTAAAATCTATTCTTTCTGACTTTCCACTCTTACTCTCGGGTTATGTGCGGCCATTGTACCATTTATCGGTAATTTAGGGTTTATACATATTAATTTTAGCATATTCGTTGACCAAGTTATGTCCGCACTTGATAAATCATTTGAATATGCCAAGTAACCTCGATAATGTAACTATTTTTCCCAGCCAAACAACTTCACCTTATTATAACTAAGTTTTATTAATAGTCAGAGAAGAACAAGTTTTCATTTATTTAATAAGTGCCACGATTCTATACGTGAATCCATTGGCTCTCCCTTCCTTATCATAACGATAGCGAGTTGAATTAATGCCCTATGGAGGATTGTAATTTATGACAAGGCATTGGCATTTATATTTGGTAAACTTATAACAATTTTCTCTGACTTATTAAATTTATTATTTTAACTCACATTTAGTAGGAATAACAAATAAGAGAATAAAAATGTAAACCCTTTTAAATCTAATACACAACTCTATACTTGCAATGACAAATATATTTTGAGTTCGTAATATCAAACTACTGTTTCTTGAAAGTCAATTCTTGCTGTTCTCGGAATTTATCTTAACTATTTCATGGACGGTAGCATGATAGCTGCTAGCGGCAGCTGATTTGTTGAAATTTTTTCTTTTGAAAATTATAAGCATGACATTTATAAAAATTCCAGCATTCGTTACTGTTTGAATTCTTTTTTAAAATGGCGTATTGTATGTTAAAATCAGACAAAATTTGGATTTTTTATTGGTTCATTTAATTTTTTTTCATTTCTGCTCAGCTTACTAGATAGGTTAAAAATGTCTAGATGATACAAGGCCTTCGTCCCGATAAAAACAATATCGTAAGTATTCAATTTTAATTTTTCTTTTTGGTATTTTAAATTTTATTATTTGCATATTATTATTTTAAATTTTATTATTTGATAATGTGAGGGTGGCTCACAATCTAAACCAAAACAACCTATAACTACTCATATTACTAAGGTATGCCCCTTTTAAAACTTGAATTTAACTTAATTTATAAGTTTTGTTAAAGTATAGATATATGCACTGTTTATATTCACTTTAGGACTATATATATATGCAATGTATTTTTTGTTACATAAAAATAATAAAAGTATAAAATCACGAGAAAGAAATTTTTTTTTTAACAAACAAATTCTCGATTAATGAAAATAAGCCAGATTTAAACATTTAAAAAAATAAAATATTATAAATATATATATAAACAGTAATAAATTTGTCGTTATTGTCTTGTACATTACTATCCAAACATACAATGACTTAGACTGGAATTGCTTAACCTTGATGATGACCTATGTCAAGTAATGATGGCTAAGCAACCCAATATGAGAATAAAATATTTCTATTGTATTTTTTAAAAAAAATCGATTATCATTAATATAATCTGCTACAACAATGAATAAGTACGACAATAAAAAAGGACATGAAAGGATTAGTATATATAAGACAATGGAAATCATGCAGAGTATAAAAATAAATGGAACTTTAACTCCTTCTTTGAAATTATTTACATGCTAAAGGAAGTCAATATCTTCAGAAAAGAATTTCGAATACTGTAAAATGGATGTTTCATTCTAAAAAGATTCGCTTTTCCAGATGTGATTACTGATATAGAACTGCTATAATTCCAAGAGATAATGGTTTCTTGTTTAATTAAAAATTGTTTTCGCTTATAAAAAAAAAGAACAAAGCAACAATTCTATTCGAATACAGACGAAAGAAAAAAAGTATATAGCCAGTCGTTAAAGAAAAGGATTAATTTATCTTGCGTGAAGAATTCATTATACATGATAAAGTGATACACAATGCACTTAAGCTAAAGCATGATGTTGTGGGATTGACCACCAGAAGCCTAACCATGAAAGCTTAATATCTTTATTTGCTTATTTATAAATTGCCTGATAAAAGACTTTGTCCATGCTTTAATGTAGACTGGCATAAAGACCAAGGACTGACCAATGAAATGTTTTTAACATGCAACACAGAAGCATCAACGAGTGATGGATACATTAATCAAGGAGTACTGTTCATAAAGCATGATCTATGTATAATACATAAAGGACATTACCAACTCATGAGCTCTAAATTGATTTGAAGAAGTTTTGATTTTTTTTTTTTATACGTGTTTTAATTTTGTAAATATCTTTGTATTTTATTTTTTCTTTATTATTTCATTCATCACATTCGGAGGCATAAATTTCTATAATTTAGATTTTTGGAATAGTTTATTTTAAGAGAAAACAGAAAGAGGAGGAGGAAAAGGTTAAATTCCGTTGAATTTTCTTTTCTGTAAATAAAATTTAGGCTAATGCTCCTCTTGCTTAGTGGTAGGATATTTGATCATCAGCATCCTAGTATGGAATGAAGTAAGATCTTTGATTTTCATACATTAAACACAACCACTAAAACAGAACAGAAATTTATGTTATCTTGTTAAGTGTTAATTAACAATTGTTTACATTCTTTTGTTATTTCTATGCAAATGACTAACTTCCTTGAATGAATGGTGTATTCTATGACAATAGGGATTTATATAGATTTTTTGAAAGGGGGACCCTCAAAGAGATCAAGCACCAACAACTGAATTTGAACCACAATGCTAATCTGAATATTGTCAAAAGGAAGATCTAAATTAGATAGTCAGATTCATATGTGCTAAACCAATTTTGTTTTTATATTTTTTTAAAGCTTTGTATATAATAAGTGTCTTGGATATGAATTTCTACCAAGGGAATTATGGGTAAAGAAACATGAATTTATTAAATATTGATTTGATACAAATCCATTATTAACACACTATCATATATTTTTTGTATATATATATTGTAAAATATTTTGGATTTATTTATTTTTGCGTAAATTAAATGTTACTAAATTTGTTAATCTCAATTTGGTCTCTATAGTTTATTTAAACCAACTCTGCATTCATTGATTAATCAATAATCTTAAATACCGTTGTAGGAGAATAACATTGAAACGGATTTGAGTAAATATATCTCCTTAGCTATGACTTATATAGAGATACAGTAGCTATCAGCCTACATAAGTGCATCCCTGTTAAGAGAGTCAAAGGCAAATTCTCCCTGGGTTTGAACTCTAGGGCATAACAGAACCAACAAGAGGGGTGAGGTGTGGATGAACTGACCCAAATTGCATCTAGATTTAATAAACAAACATTGAGCTAGTCTTTTGGAAGTAGGTGCAATCATAGGTTAAGTACATCATCACATTATCTCCAGCCGCCTATCCGAAGACCCAATGTCCGACAGTCAGATGCATTTCCCCCTCTCTTCTAGTCTTTGCATTCTCTGGACCGTTACAATAAATTACGTTATTAATGTGTTTGCATTTGTATTAGTATGTGTAGTAGATAAATTATACATGTATTCCACTATAACATAGTGGTTTATGTATAATGTAATTTTAGGACTCATAAGTAGTCAATTTAAATTTTTATTATTTGCATAATATTTTAAATTTTTCTATTATTTGCATAGTTTTATTATTTTTATAAATTACAATTTTATTAATATGTTTGCGTTTGTATTAGTGTGTGTAGTTATATAAATTATAATTGTATTCAAATATAACATAGTGGTTTATATACAATGTAATTTTGGAGCTCTGATCCAAGTTTGAAGCAACCTTATTTTATAGACATAATAATTCTCAAAAGGTTTAATAATTTATTAATGTGTTTATATATGTATTAGTGTGTTAGTACTTGCATGTCTGTGTTTGTATAACAAGTAATGATTTTTATATATATAATTATAGAGCAGTGCAATGTAAATTTTAAGACTGATTATCAGATATACAGAAAGGATGCAGTTGATAAACCAATCACAAAATTTACTGGGCATAGTACTGTGTGAAAATATAAACTCTTAAAACCAATAAAGAGAGGTTTCAAATGATGTGTGTGTTGATAGCCAGGTAATATATACCACATAGAATTGTATGCAGGCAAAGAATCAAATCTTGATTCTTGCCGATGCCTAGAAACTCATTTTGAGTGAGTAATTTTGCCATATCTTACACCATATTATTTTCAAGTATATAGCTAGCAAATGAGCTATATGCAAATAAATTATATCTCTGTGTGACAATAAATCTAACAAGATAAACATCACTGGTATACACAAAAAGTAATAAAATAAAGAGATGAAACTCATTTTATCATTGACACAGACAGTAGACTTCAATTTCTAGTTTTGGATAGACAAGAAGCCAATTTCTATGATGACAAAAATAATTTATTTGTATCTTTTATTAGGATGAATCTTTTTCTTATAGATGCCTGGAGATTTGTTAACTTTTGGAATACAAGATAAAAATGGATTGTTATGCGACTATTTTAGTAGACTCTGAAGCTATGAATTATCTCAGGTAAGAAATATTATATATTGTGGCAGGCACTCTTAGAGTAGCCATGCACAAAGTGGTGCTAGCTAAAGCTACAACCACTCGTATATAAACTAATAATTTTATCTAAAGAATTAAGAAGACGCTGATCATCCAATGATAAAAGAAATTAGAAAAAAAGGAACAGTGCCGAGCTTGGCAAAGTTCCTCCAAGTTCTGCAAATAATTATCAGTTTCCTGTTGTCGCAATAAAAAAAAATATTAACAGAAACTTGAATGGAAATAAAGAGGCCTAAATTAGTCAATACACTAAAGATGAAATAAGCTCTCCACGTCAATGCACATGCCCAACACCTATGCCGCCGCCATATATCCACTACCACCAGCTGATGATGAACACCTCAATGCCTATGTTTTGCTGTTGTCATATTTTGTAGCACACTCAGAATTCTCAAAGTCTGGATGAAGAAACCAGAAAAAGCCTGATGGTATAATTTGTTTTATTTTATTACTGTCTGTATGCTTTGATAAAAGAAATTTTATTGATACGTATATATATATTTGCATTATATGTATGTTATCTTGTTTATCCACAAAGCATTAAATTAATGCTTAACTAGCATAGTTTAATCCCTAGAGAAGATTATTTTCATGACATGTATTCTGTTTCCCTGATGTCCACACATTTTGTACCTACGAAAAAGGTATTGGAATCTGCCATATTATTATATAATTGTATAATATTGTTTGAAGAGCCTTTCTTTATTGCCTGATCCCTCATGATGATGTCTAGTTATTTTCCACCATGTATGTGAAGTTCTTGATGTTCTAAAATTATATGGCAATGGTAAGGTAGAGTTAGCTTCAGGGATACTTTTTTATCTATTGTGTTTAGCTAAGTAAAATAGTGTATGTATTGTGCTGTTGTACTTTGTCAACAGTTTATAAGCAAACCAACAAAACTTACTAGTAATTTTAAAACTTATCTTATGTATAGCATAATAAGAGATATACATGTGCAATATCATTTTATTTCCATCAAGCAGTAGTTCGTCGATGGATCATAAGACCTTTCAATAGGCAAAGTTTAGTATCCTGCATACATTTGATTTCTGGTGTATTAAAATTTCTTCATGCTAAACAGTAATAATTGTCATTTTTGCTTAATATGATAATTGCCATTATCAAATTACTGATTAATAAAGTTTAGTTATAATTTTAATGCTTTTGATAGCATACTATAAATGGATTTTGTGTTACTAAATATATCAGCACATCAAAACTGTTAGTAAATTTAAAGAGAATATATCTGTAACCAAATGAATATACTTTGCTTTATATTGTTTCTAAAATATATATATATATGTTTTTCAATTGTTTATTATTATTATTTTTTAAAAGTTATAAATAATGTAAATAAATCTTGTTATTTTGAAAATATATTTAGTTGTTTATGATCTTATTGCTAATCATCATCCATATTATTATTATCAACACATTATTTTATTGTCTTAAAGTCACCATCAATTAATACATTATGTTTTATTATGCATTAATATATCATAATAATTTTGATAAACTTTTACATTCTAAAGTACATTTAGAATTTATGGCTTATTGATTAGAATACTATAGATCTTAAGCGCATGTCTTATTTTAAATAATAATTTAATGATCTATTGGTTTTGGAATAACCTATTTATTTGAGTCATTAGATACATCATTCATTGATCTAGATCATATTTCTCACAATTATATAATAAAATAGAGTTTGTAAGATATTGTGCTTACTTTATTAAGAAGTTATTTGGGATTGCCAAATATTATTTGTTAATTCTATTTTGTTTTATGAACTATTTTGTTTGTTATATTTGGATAATGGCAAAATCTTTCTCACTGATCCAAATATATCTTATAAAATGATAATATTTAAGTTATTTGAACCCTGAGAAAAGTAAATAATTAATTCTTAGTTGTAATTTTGAATTTATGGTAATTTTACGTTTAAAATTATTTATTGTGCTTTGGTTTGAGTTATATTTATCTTCACAATTTTATTAATTCAGTATAACTTTAAAATGTAAATTTCTTCTTTAGTTTTAAAACTTATAATTTATCTTAATTTCTTAATTAAATATTCTGGTTTAGTCAAGCTTGGAATTCATATTTTGTTTCATTTTATCTTACTATCATTTAATACAATAGTAGTTTATAGCCCAGGATCTCATTCTCCATCATCAACATTGTTCTCATATTTCATCTTGATTTTTCTTTCTTTTACTTCTTCATCTTCATTTTATCTTAATTCATCATCATAATTGATTTATCCTTCATTGACTCTTATGCTATTATCATCTCAATCATTCATTATCCTAACACATTTTCTTTCTCTTAAGCTCGTTCGTTTTCATTATTTAATTATTATTTATTTACATCATCTATTTAATTCATAATTCGAATTCCATTCTTATTTCATAGACCTAATTATTAACTATTTATTGGTTTACAAATATTAAATTTATCTAATAGTACTGTATTATGGATTTTAAAGCTAGTTTAACCAATGTCGATACTAGAAGTTATTATCTTCATGGACACTTTATGACCTTCCTCAGATTTATTGTTTCATGCTAGCCTAGTTGGTTTTAAAAAAATAATATCTATTTTAACATTTCTTTTTATGCATATATTCTTATTGTTCATATAGAGATAGTTACAACATTTTTTTTTTTTCTTTCAAAAATTTAAAACAATTTAATAAATTTTATTTTTAGTTTAAAAATAATGAATTATGATTCGTAACAAATTACTTGAAATACAATTTAATGTCATCAAATACATGCTTTAAAAAACAAGAGTAAAAACTGAGTTTTTTTCTTTCTCAATTATAAATTATTTTTGGTAAATAACTTTTAATAATTTGTTAAATGTTCAATTATAATAAATTATTTTGTTTACAGATCATTATATTTACATTCAATTGTTTTTGGATATTTGTAATTTTACAACTAAATTCCAATTTAAATGTGTTATTTTTCAGATAATGCAACATTAATAAATTTTATTACAAATATCCCTTTTATCTAATTATAAAATGATTAATAGTAAAAAAAATATTAATCCAATTTTTAAAAAAAATAACAATAAAAGCTTACTTGAAGCCGGAGGGCAGGAAGAGCAGTCATTTCAAAAGAAGGAATATCTACTATGTATTGCCCAACTTTATACATTCTTTTACTTTCAATTTCTCCATTGCTATCAGCACTGTAATATATATATTTATAAATTAAAAAGAATGTATATATCTTTGAATATATACACACATACACAAAGATCCTATTTAGTGGGCTACTTAAAATTTATTACTTACTAAATTCTTGCCAAAGTTCCTCTTTGACCTTCTAATGTCACGATATCAAATCCAATCCTCTTACCATCTTGGCGAACCTCTTCAGTATAAAAACCAAAAACATGATAACTTTTTTTCAAAATTTCATAAACTTTCTGAATCAACGTGGTTTTACCAATACCTAAAAATATAATACAAAATACAGAATAATTAACCAATTGAAAAAAAACTTTCATGTATAATTTTATTTTTTGATATGACTTACTCAAAACAAATAATAAAATAAATATCAAATAATAAAAAAACTTGTCTGAATAATTATAAATTTTTAGTCAATGTTTAATACTGCCATAAAATAAATAAATACAAATATTGAATAAGATATCACAATAAAAACAGCCACATAAAATATATTAGCAAACTAAAGACGTGATGCATTGTGATTTTAGTCTCTTTGTTCTCTATATGATTCATAGGTTGGTTTTTAGACTATGTGATAATCTGTAGATGGCATATGATATAAGCATGTGAGATTTACATTTTGGATTTAGTGCTGTAGCATTGCTTGTCTTGGTTGTTAAGATGAGAGAATCTCATGCCTGGGTCACTCAGGCCAGAGAGTTCTACTATGATTTAAACCTCAAATCGGGGCTGCTGTATCACTCATCTCTGCCATCTGGATGGCAGGTTCTGGTGCTTGGAAGGTCTCACAAGCCTGGGTTTTGGAGGGGATCTGAATGTTGTGGGGATTAGTAAGGGCATTGGGTGAGAGAGTCTGAGCTTTGGAAATACTCCAAGGCCTAGTTCCTAGTCCTTAGGATGGGGGGCTGGGACATGGGTACTGCAGGGATTAGTACGGGTTTTCACTTTCTCATCTGGATGGTGGGGATGATGTGATTCTTGGTAGCTGTTATCTACCTAGTTGTCATTAAGGCCAAAGGTTACTTAGTAAACTATGAGAGAAGCTATGAATGGCAAGATATATGCATATACAATTCAAGGTTTTTCTGTTCACTCAATAAATCAAGTTCTGCATTTTAAATCATAGTTTGAATCTTGTATATCACTACATATAACATGTAAATTGAAAGATTAATATTATGTTAATAAATCATATTTTGAGAAAAAAAAAAACTAAGGATGAAATGTTATAAAGAAGTTTTTTTTCATTATTGAATATTTTACAATAAAAGTGGAGAAAAAAAAAATTATTTTCCATTTTCAATTTTGAAAAAGTGAGTTTTTAATCAAATTTTTCATAATAGCCACAGGTGGTTGCAATACATTAATTTCTGCATGTATGAGATTATTCATTCTCTAAAAAATTGCCTCAGCTAGATTTAGTGTTTTAGGGCTATGACTCCATATTTCTGAAAAGAATGCATCCACCATAAGTGTCAAAAAATTTACAATTATGGCTTAATATTATTTTCCAATAACCATTGTTGCCACATCAATCTCACTTTCAAATAAGTAATACTTGATGACCCTCTGTGATATAACACTATTCTAAACTTAATTCCAGAGAATGCATTTTCTTTTCTCAATAATTCTGTTGTTGTTTTTAGATAAACATTTGTTATAAAAATTATTTTACTTGTATCATATCTGATTTGTAATAATAATTATTATGAAATAATTTTCAAATGTGCATATTTTTTAAATTGGACTTGCTAGTTATTTTTAATAAACTATCATTTCATGTCAATTTAATCAATCACTGACATAAGTGAAATATTACATTAGTAGCAATCTTACTTCAGTTGACAGTAGAGTCATTTCTCATCTGATTTCTGGATAACATTGATATGGGATGCCATTATTTGCAAAATTATTAAAAATGATTCTAGAAAATCTGACTCATAATGTATACATATATCTAAAGATTATTATTTTATATGTATTATTTATATATTCTCAGTGCTACATACTTATATATTTGTTTGTTTGCAAGATTGTTAAAATTTATTGACTTCATATAATACAGATTCAAGATAGTATTTTTACAAATCTTAAAATAAGTTACCTCGAGTTCTTATCAATTTTATAGGCATAAATATTATGGATAATTTCAATGATTTAGAGAATGTATAAAATAGTGAAAGTTGGTATAATTGTTAACACAGAAAAATGATGTACAATAAGACTATGATTATCAATTACAACTTCAATGAAAATATTGTTGAAATATACTGAACCGGAGACTTTCTCTGCTTCAAAAGTCAAATGTTTACAAAAAGAAAATGTTCTTATATAAAGCCTTATAGTTTATATATTTTTTTGTTTGCATGCTATTATAAGTAGATATATTTGAGCACACACCCAATTAGATTTTAAAATTATGTAATTTTACTTTCAAAAGATTTTAGTTAAGATAATTTATTTTTGTCTTGATTTTAAAACTATTGTGATTAAAACCAACTAAAATTTTATTTTAAAAGCTGAGATTGGTTTTCTAATTAATTAAAATTTTAAGTGGTATTTAAAAAGAAAAGTAGTAAAAAATTGGTCCTGGTTAGATTTTTAATTAAGATTTGGTGGGAGATAAAAATAGAATATAAAAGCTCTGTTTTTTTTTTTATTGCATCTTCTAATTGCTAATTTCAGATTGCTGATGATTGATATTTGCTAATTGCTAATTTCAAATTGCTTATAGATAACTGTTAAAGAAACCATGGAAAAGAAAAAAGATCACCCAGTGGTTATTATAGACGTTTTTATCCTGAAAACCGACTTTAAAAAAAAAAAAAAAGATTATTGCTGGAGATAGTGACCATCACAATTCAGAATGCAAAAACTACTAGATTTGAAAAAAAAGATCATAAGTATGCTGTGCTAAAACCATTCTAAGACAAACCCTGGAGCTTCCCAATTGTGACATTATTAACATGTCCTAATTTCCTAGTTCAAGACTGATCCTGAAATTGGTCTTCGTATTTCACAACCAGCTTACTGGAGATCAAAAACAACAGCAATGTATATGTGCTGGAACTAAACCTTGCACACACTGTGAGAATAAATCAGAAGGGTACATTGAAACCGTGAAGGTAATCGAACATTCTTATATTTTAACCCAGGTCTCAAATCTCAGCTTAATACTCAAAGAAAATATAAAAAAAAATATATGATAGGCTCATTAATAGAAGTTTAGATATTATTAAAATATTTTTTTATATGTATTTTTTTTAATGGAATCTGTAAAATTCAGAGAATTAGTTTAAGATTTTATTTTATCGCTTTGTTGGAGAGTGTATTGTAAGTTGATATTTTATACTCATTTTTTTATTAATATTTGTGTTAAAAGCTTTGGCAGGTAATAGTAGTTTTCTTTTTAGAGCACCTATCTATTCCTTTTCATTTGAAATTAATTTAGTTTAACATGTGTCTGTGTTTGCTGCTGATCATAGATCTTGTGACTGGCAATTTATTGATTATGTAATTGTTTTTCTGTAGTCTATATAGAGCATGAGCTTTTGTTTTTATTATATTAAATTTACGTAAATCGTAATCTTTTCTCTTTACTGGTATGGAGGTAACCTTAAGGGCCGTATAATAAATGCGAGCCCTTCTTAGTGTTTAAGGAGCACAGGAAGTCCTTGTTCTGGTCCCGATGTCTTTATCAGGTTAAGAAACGATCGTCAGCACATTTGTTAAATTCTGCTCAAAATTGCCTTCACTAAAAATCTCTAAAAGAAAAATAGAAATCAAAGAGCATAATGTGTGTAGACAAATCGATGACAAAAAGGTCATTATAATTCTCTAAGTTTAGATGAGAAAACAAGATTATCTGCCGAAGTGTTTGAGGCTACAACAATATTCACATGCACTCTCAGACAAATACGGGGTGGAATTTGTATTAAATTTTGTATTTAATAAATCTAAGTATTATTAATAATTATATCTGTATTTGGCTGGTGTTTGTTTCTGTGTCCTGTCACTCAATTGTCTGAACAGCAATGTTTAAGATCTCTTTCCCTGTGTCTAGCTGATGGCATTTATATCAGAATATCATAATCACTTCTGATCACCATAAATCAAATTTTCTAGATCGACAGTGGCTTAGTGACGCCCTCTGTGATAAAAAGATGTGGTGTCCGATACAATACATTCATGGCAAAAATCATTCAACAAAGGAGACTATAGCAGAATAGTTGCTATCCACATAGAACAATTGATAATCTAATGATTTATATTTTTTTAATAAATGTTATTTGGATAATGTGTTCTTTCCAATTAAAATAATATATAGAAAAAGGTTTTTTAAAAATAATGTTATGTAAATAATAGACTAAAAAGTACAAAATAACAAAGTAATCAACCTCTTGGTTAATTTGTCGTTTTATACATGATCTTAAGAATCTAAACTGATTGTAAAACAATATTACAGGAATATTATTGTTATTTAAATAAAAGCATTTGAGGCTCAACAAAAAAAAAAAAAAATCAAAAAGGTCTTCAAATGCTTTTATTTAAATGACAATATTCCTGCAATTTCCAATTGTTTTATAGATTCTTAAGATCTCTGATATTTTCCAAGAATGCAAATTAACCAAGAGATGGATTACTTTATTTTAAAAAAAAACTTTTTTTTACATACTATTTCTTTTTTTAGTTATATATATTTTTAAAAAATAGTTAAAACTAAAAAAAAATCTGACAACAATCGAATTCTAAATTTAATTATCATGTGATCGTTTATTATATAAAAATATTTATGTATTGACTTTTAAATTAATTCTCTTACATCCTTTTTTACACAATGTTTTTCACAAATATTTCTGAAATATTAAATAATTCAAATTTTAACAGAAAATATATATTTTTAATTAGTTAAGTATAAGTTAAATGAAAATATTAAAATTTTACTTTATAAATGTGGTATTTCTGTTGGTTCAGTTGTTAAGTTTTTCCTGGGAAACCTAAATTTGTGAGTTTGAGTTCTGAAGGGGAACAGTTTTTTTTCTATTAGTTAAAAGTTCAAAAATCTGCACATTCCAACAGGACAAGTTAATATAAAAACATTTAAATAACTTGTATAATGTATTATAGTTGATGTTTTTTTAAGAACACAAATGCAAATCTTGCACAAAACTAGATTAATTTTATGAGTTAAGGAGAACTATGATATTGTATGGCTGTGTTTATAACACTTTCTAAGTATGAGACTTTTGATAACTTTTGATATTAATTAAAGAATAATCAAAAATGTGAAAATTATTTCTCAAATTGCAGTATAATATTCGAAAATCTACATGTCTAAGAATTACTTGCATTAAGCAAAACTCCCTTCTAACATTTCAGCTGTTATTAGATATTGCAAAGCTACTACATATTTTTTTCTTCTATATCTTGGAGTTTCAATTCAGAACTGTTTTCTTTATTGATGACATCATTTTCAACTTTGATGGTTCATTGAATGTTCAAATATCGATATTCTTAATGACATCAATCATCAGATTATTTCAGAATTGTAACTTGAGTACAATTTATCAACCAAAAAAAAATTGCCTCTTTTAATTTAGACTTTTATCATTTCTTGAGAAATATAATATTGGAATATATGCAACATCACTTCATCATTGTTGTTAGTGTTGTAGATCGAGTCTGTTAAGACATGAATGATAAGAAAAGTTTTAGTTAGTATGGAAAAATACAGATTAAATATAAAAAAACAAACTAGATTGCATAAATCGATGAAGCTTTTTATTATTTACTGTTAATTAAGGTTTTAAAATTAAATTCATCCAAAGAATGAGAGTAATAAGCTTGGATATGCCAATATAAAAATAATTATTTTTTTTTTCTCTCAGTGATGAGATGTTTATTCATCAAAAAAAAAAAAAACAGATACAATGAAACAAATGAGATTTCAGGAACAAAATGGTAAGAGGGGAAGGATACATGTAAAAAGGGAATGGGAAGTGGACAGGAGAAATGGTGTGTAGTTCAAGCTGGTTAGAAAAGCACATCTTAGAAAAAGGTAGGAATACGGAAATTTTATGGTGAGCGAGGATGAGCTGGGTTGGGAGAAAGATGAGGAGTACAGTTCTTGCTTCTCCTGCCAGAATTGCACAATGACTCATTCTTGATGTTACTTGATGAACCACTGTCCGAGAAAATTTCAGCAGAGGAAGGTGAGAGAGTGCGAAGGAAGGAGGGTGACGAGGCCCGGGTTCAAGCCAGAGAATTTTTCGCTGAAAGAATTCTTTTTTTCCTTGTATGTTCTGAATGTCTGAGACTTGCCCTTGGTTCAGGAAAAGGATCCATTATGATTTTACTGGGAAGATCAAGGATGAAAATCTGCCTGTCAGAGTTGGTGTCACTATCTGATGGGTTAGGGTGTACATGCTTCTGGTGTTTCTTGTTAGTGGCGGAAGGGCCAGAGTTGGTAGACTCAGACAGGATGATTTCTGAGTTTGAATAAGTGTTCATGTCCATTAAGGAAAGAGGGTCCTGTGAGCAAGCTGTAACTGAGAGTGGTGGGCTGCAAGTGAGACCAAAATTATGTGGCCTAGAGGAAGCTGTAATCTTACTGAAAGGTGAGAGGGTGGCAGAATGCAGAAATATTGAATTGAAGTGAGGTGGAGGTGAGAGGTTAGCTGAAGGAGGATGTTTATTTTTATTGGGGCTGTGCAGAGCACAGATGTGGTTTAGGCCCTTTTCTTTCTGGCAAGAGTTGCATTTATTTTTTTGAGGGCAGTCCCAATTAAGGTGGTTGCGGTCTTTGCAGGTGAAACATTGTGGCTTCATCCCCTTAACTGAAATGATCAAAGGTGCTAGTTCAGCTGCTATTGTTGTGGGAATGCTTTCAGGAGAAAGACCTTTTTTAAAGATGAATTGAAATAAGGCTGTGTTGGTGAAGGTGAGACCATTGGTGAGAGGATCCCTAAGGTACTCAAATGAGGTAACTTGTCCGAATGCCTAGAGATATTTCTGTAGGTGCTGCCTCTGCATACCTATGTGGCAGTTTTTGATAAACGCCTTAAGTATGGATGGTCTATTGGTGTCTATTGGAACCATGAACATATTGTTTAAAAATTTGAATCTGTTTTTGAAAGCTTGTCTTTGTATTGTGTTGTGAAACTCTAATGCCATGTATCGGTCATTAGGAATGGTGAGGATTATTTTTGTTTTAATGAAAACTACAGAATTATGTACATTAAATTAAAATTTCTACAGCTGACTGTTAATCATTGATGTAAATAAAGATAATAGATTAAAAAATATTGTCCAGATGAAAATTTTTACAATTTGATCAATTTTATCTATAGCTGATTTACATAAATTAATGGAACACAATACGCTAGTACATCTGCAAAAATAATGCAACTTAAATTATAAGCTCTGAAAACTAAGAAAAGCATAATTTAATTACAATTGTATAAGAAAAGTTAATCAATGTCTATAGAAGAATAATGTTAGCAATTTTTGTCTAGGTGATCTGGTAGAAATAATATGGTGAGAATAGCTTTATTGGATTTTGAAACATTACGTCATATTCCATAGTGGTTGAATTTGAACTGGGAAAAGTGACAAGAATTACAAGAAAAGATGAGTCTAAATTAAAAGGCATTTTTCATTTGCTGACCGATAAATTTCCACTACGTTGAATTTCTGAATAAATGTGATGTTGAAAATCATTAAGAATATCAATACTTGACCATTCAACAAATGATGTTATCATTAAAAAAACCAGTTTGAATTGAAGCTCCAAGACATATAACAAAAGATGGATTTGTGGTATCTTTACAATAGGTAATAACAATAGAAATACTAGAGGTGAGTTTTGCTTAATGCCTCACTTTGGATTGTAGTTTTTATAATATTATGCTGCAATTCGAGAAATAATTTTAACAGATCAAACATATCACAAATATTGAGAATAAATAGAATTCAAACACTGGACTAATATCAAATGATTCAACTAATACCAAAAATTTCAAATCCTTATTCTCTGAAGGAATCGTGCTGTCAAAGGCATCTAATAATAAAAAATAATATGAATAGAAAAAAAATAATTCTTCTAACCAACAACTATTAGCACTGATTGGAGTTAATATTTGTAAAAATTACTAAGCAAAATATTGTCATTTAAAAAATTGAATAATTCTAGAATTTAAATTTATAATAAACAAGAAATAAATAAAATAATTTACGTTTTGATTTACAATTGTCAAACTTACTCCATCCAAAAAATTTGGCAACATCCAGTCCATATAAATACAGTATCACTAATCATTTTATTCAACTAGAAATTGATTCTAGCTCAGATATAAATTTCAAACCTCAATTAAAGATAATACATCTGATATTTTACGTTTAAACACACACACACACAGCATTATCCAAATTTCTCTGTCCAATGTGTAATATCTTTAAGAATATATAAAACCTCTACATTACTTCACATTCTTTTCAAATTATATAAATAAAGATAAAAGACAAATGATCCCCAAGGTGCATTTCGATCTGTACCAGCACTCATCAGTTAACCCATGTCATCATCTCATATATATCCTTATCATATGTATAGTATTTATAAATACTAAGGTGGTATTTTTTCACTTCATAATAATAGATATTTTTATTTATATCTAGTTTTATTATGTTTGGTGGTATTTTTTCACTTCATAATAATAGATATTTTTATTTATATCTAGTTTTATTATGTTTGTAGGTAAAATTTATTTAATTAATAAATAAAATGTTGAAAATAGATGGGTAATGCTAAATATTATTACATATATATAGTTATCAAGATCTATTTGAAAATTTTAATTATAGTTTCGGAATGTTAATGATAGTGGTGGAAAAAAAAATAACATTCACTTCATTATAAAAAAAAATTATTTAAGTAAAGAATGCAAGAAATTTTATAAAATGGAATGAGTTATTTACATCTAAAAATTTATCTAAAATTTGCTAAAACCCAGACAAGAAAATTACATCTGGAGCCAAAATAACAAAAGAAAATAGTTTCTTGCTGGGTTATTATAAATATTCTTAAAATTAGAACTAAAGTATAAAAGTTTGAATAAGAAAATACCAAGTGAAAGAAGGAGAGAGAAGTATTTGGAATGACAAAAAAAAATTGTTTTCAAAGATTATTATTCGCGTTGTGTCAAGAAGTTTCACTGTGTTTTCTGGATAAATCAATCATGATTCCTCCTGGGGAATGCTTTTCCCATGGCTGTCTACATCTGTAGGAGCATAACACTGCAACCAATGCCCGAAAGGACAAAGAACCATTAGTGAGTTAGTCAGAGAATCGTGTCTCAATTGCTTTTGAAAAATGCTGCACATAATATTAGATTTGAGCATAACCCCATTCCAGTAGGATTTGAAAGTCAACCAAATGAGTGCATGAGCTCACGATATACAGCGCTTGACATGTACGCCGGACTTTGCTAAAGAAACAACAACTCAATTTTAGGACTGGATAAATATGAACAAGTTATAATGTGCAATTAATCTCTATTTCTTTAAAATAAGACTGTCAGTGCAATAGTTTAGAAACAATAAAGCGTATCACGTAAATAAGTTTTACCTTAGATGTATTACATAAT
Organism: Epiperipatus broadwayi; assembly: GCA_028023455.1. Lineage (NCBI taxonomy): Eukaryota > Metazoa > Onychophora > Udeonychophora > Euonychophora > Peripatidae > Epiperipatus > Epiperipatus broadwayi. Next base: position 1,863,225 of record JAQFVV010006219.1, on the reverse strand, counting down.
TTGCTTTTTGTATATATATAATTTATTCTTTTTATATTTATCATGTACTTGTTTATTATTATTATTTAATCAATATATAGTTCAGTGGAATAAGATTCAAACTATTCCTCAAGGCAGATTAGAAGATAGTTATTTTATAGTATTGCATTAAACATCTCATAGATTCACTAGTTTTCTAAATGAGCTGTTAGAGATTTGTTATTATTAATTAATACTATTTTGATATGTACTCCCAGGCCATCTTATTTTGCAATAGAGATGGATCTTGTTAGCAGACAAGTCATTTAATCTCTATGTATAGATTAATTAGTTTTGCAAACCCGTGTCCTGGTGTTGTCTTGATCAGTATCTCGTATTTTCCCTTTTTATATTGCCGATTCAATCTCATTCCAGGTAGTTAGCATATATCTCTTGGGAATGTTATAATATGTCATGCTATATATGTTTATTTAAGAGTTGGATTTAGATTTTATAATAATTTATCATAATAGGCTTTAAGTGGTGAATAATTTGTGCGATTTAAAATACGGATCGAATCACTCCATCGGATTGTATTATATTTCAAATTATTAAGTTCATCAATATAGCATTATACCTCTATGATTAGTAGTTCATTCCATTGAAAAGGGATTAATAAGAATTATTGTGTGGTGAGTGTTCATGTACATAAACAATTAGTTTATTGTAAAGTATATGATTGCTGGTAAAGATAAATTAAGACCAGCTCTTTTAACATGGTTAATGATACTATTCCTTGAGTCCGATTCCAGGCTTCAGTCTGGTGGTGCCTGGTAATGATCATAAAAGTTATGTACATGTCAACTTATACCATCACAATACTAAATTATTACATTTTGAATTACAAGTTTCAAACTTACTCCATCCACAAATCTGATACCATCCATTCTGGATAATACAGTTATGAACTATCACTAATCATTTATTCAACTAGAGATTATCTCTAGCCCAGATATAAACTTTAAACCTCAATCAATGATTAATATATCTGATCTTCCAAATTTAAACACACACATGGAGTTATTCACATACTATTGAAAAATACTGTACATATAATAGGGATATATATGAGAGATGGTGATGGGTCAATTCATGAATGCTGGTTCAACATGAAATGCATTTTGAGAGTCGTCTTTTATTGTATCTTTATTCATATGATTTGAAAAGAATGTGTTATAATGGGGAGGTTGTTTAATATATTTATAAAAATATTACACTTGGGACAGAGAAATGTAACTCCATGTGTGGGTGTTTAAATTTAACAAATCAATTATATTAATCTTTAACTAAGGATTAAAGTTTATATCTGGGCTAGACACAATCTCTAGTTGAATAAATGATTAGTGATAGTTACCATATTTATCCAGAGGTATTAAATTTGTGGGTGGAGTAAGTTTGACACTTGTAATTCAAAATGTAACAATTTACCATTGACAAATACTGTAGGTATAATAGATATATAAAAGATGATGATCTGGGACAACTGATGAGTGCTGGTTCAGCAAGAAATATATTTTGGAGGTCATTGGTCTTTAATTGTATCTTGCTTTATAAGATTTGAAAAGAATGTGTGGTGATGTGAAAGTCGCTTAATATAGCTATATAACTAATTTAGTTAATCATTCATAAAATAGGTGTTAAAACTTTTCTTAGCTAGAAAACAATGGTATTACGATAATCAGTTAATTAGATAATAATCAATATGCTCATCATAGAATAACAAAAAAATACACACAATGGTAATGTGATGTGGCCTTCAATAATAGTGAGAGATGTTTCTAATGGTGATAAACACAAGACATCTTTTTAATAAAAATATAATTTTTCTAACATTTGTTGTAAATACAGATGATTTCTTAATCCAATGACTTTTATAACTTGGAATATAAAAATTAAAAGATAAGTAACAAGTAAAAAAAACTAAAAAATTTCTTTAGGTAAAAACATTTTTCTACAAAGTAGTAATAAATGTTAAAAGTATTACTATCAACAAAACTGGAAATGTAATTTATTATAGTTAATCTTAAAATTAAAAAAATCACTTAATAGCTTAAAGAAATCTAAGCAAATCAAAAATTTTAATTATTAATATACACTTCAAGAAATTCAAAAAATGGTAGTGATTATTTTTAAAACTATAGTTATTAATATTTTAAAAACATTCATATTGAATGTAAGAACTTATAAATACAAAAATAGCAAAAATGAGAATACATAGGGAAAATATTTAACATAGATGAAATTTCTTAATTTTATTATTCTCAAGTGATAAAGTGCAAATAAGATAGAAATAGTCTTAGGAAAAAAATATAAAGAATTATTTATAAATGATAAGAACAATGTTAATACTTAGAATACTGAAAGATAACTATACAAGGTCATTGAGACCATTAGCTGGCAGTCCAGGAGAGGATCAACCTATATATATTTTTCAATATATAAAATTCCTCATACTTTTTCTAAAATTGAGCTATACAAAAACAATAATTCCTTTATAAATCTTAAGCAATTTCATATTGCAGAAAATTTGCATAATTATTTTTGAAATACAATTGATAAATTACATAACAATGCATGTCTTCAATAAGGGGAACAAAAACACCTAAATCAGGAATATTATTAAAATCAAAAAATAATGAAAATCTTACTAATACAATAAAACAAAATATAACAAAATTAAAAAGCTTGTAGAAACTCTACAACTTTATGAGGCTATTAGGAATACAAAACACAAGTGCTGGAAGGAATATAAAATCTCCAATCTGATGGAGATTACTTCTAGCAAAAAGATTATATCTTATCTTTGAATCACTAGTTTTTGAATAAGATGAGATTAGAATTAATAATGATTCTGAGCAGTCTGACAGTATCTAATATAAACATTATCGATAATAAAATTTGTATAAGCTGAAAAATTGATTGAAAAATACTAACGATTTTATAATAGCAATAGGAAATTAGAAACACTATTGAAAATCAGAATAAAAACATATCCCATGAAAATTTTAACTGTAAGATAAAAAAAAAAATTGAATAATATTCTGCAAAAAAAAAAAAATTATTGTAATTCAAAAATTATTAAAAGCAATTTTTCATATAAATATTCCTGCTGATTAAGAGATTAATAATTGATAACTGATTTAAAATGTGATTATACAATTTTTATATTTTCATTATTAGAGTATTCAATGCAGGATAGAACAGTGTACACTAGTGGGACAAGCTTAAAAATAATAAACTAATAGCAAGATAGAAAATTAATATAAAAAAAAGATTCCTATAGTTTATTGATTCAATAAAAGAATATACAAAAAAAAATTTCAAATAAAATTAAAAGGGAGATATGATATGGTATTAAACTCAATTGCTAAGTAAAACAATTAATTAAGCATAAAATGGGCACTGTAAAAAAGATTACAATATATATATATATTCATGTGTTAAAAGAGAAATGTGATGGGAGAGAACAATGGAAAAATCTTAGACATTATGATTATCATTATTGAAAGACACAATTATAGAGTATAAGCTTAAATGAAAATGTGCATCAACTGTTGAATTTCTAAAATAAATTTTGGTTTTGTCCAGTAATATTTATTCAAAGATTAAGTTCACAATGTCATGGCAAGCAAAATACTGGCATGACTAATCTGTGTCAACAATTTGCGAGATTAAAAGATGTGCTGCTTGTGAGATTTTGTGCTCTCACGATGTCCTTTCCTTTCCATTCTAGAACACATTACACAATTCAGTCCATCACAATGACTCTCATCATTTGTAAGTAATTTTCTTTTTTAATTAAAAAATACATTTCTAGTTAAACATTATATATTTATTTTATTTATTTTTCCATAACATTTTAAAATTTTAAATATTTGTTTAGTTTTTTTTAAAGAAATATTTACTTAAAGTTAGTTATTATTATTATTTTTTTTAAAGATTAAACATACAGTTTACAATGGCGCAAAGCACTGCAGTAAGCAAGGAGAAGAAATGATGCTTTCAGCAGAACACAGTGTTGTCCAATAGACGCACAACTCATAAGTATCTGTTTATTTAATTTTTTAATGACTTTTTGCATTTTTTCCATAATATATGTCTATATTATTTTTTATATATGTGCTATGACATATTACATCTGGTGATGTATTCTAAGTTTCCGATGCGTTTAAAATAACACCTCCATGGTATATGTGGACAAATTTTATGGATTAAGTTTGTTCGCACATTACTTAGAGATGTTATCTTAAATATCACAAACTTAAGAGTAATATGACATAGCAGAACTTATCTAAATTTTAGTAAAAGTATTTTATGAATCTTGTACATAAGTTTGTAGACTTAATTTTTTAACAAATAGCTATGATTTTAAAAATGTAAAGATTATATGGCAATAATCAATATCAATAAAATTAATTTCTAGAAAGATAATAAAAATATTTTCTGGAAATATGATCAAATTTTATTTAATTTGCAAAAATCAAATTAATTTGAATTTTTACTTACATGGTATGAATTTTATGCCACTTTTTTAGGGTTTAGCGATATTTCATATAACTGTGTAGTTTAAACATAAATAATTTTATTTCTCTGTTTTTTATAATCTATGGGTCTTTTCCTGCATTCTTATTTGAATATTTATAATACTTACTGTAAATAATGCTTATAATAAATAAAATAAAATTTATTTCATTTAATAATAACTGGTCCAATACTTTTCCTAAAAGAAATCAGTTTTAATTTTAAATGTAAGTAATTTTATTTTCCCATTTTTTTGCAATCTATAGTTATATTTTTTTACTTTTTATACTAAAATTATAGTATTTATTGTAAATAATGATTATAATAAATAAATAATCAAATTTATTTCATTATAATAATTGATCTTTCTTTTCCTAAAAAAAAAAAAAAAGCAACCAACTGTTCCCAATTAAAGGCTTAATTTTTTGCAGCTATGATTATATTTTTCCTATTTTTTTTAATAGTAAATATTGTAATATTTATTATATTTAAATAACGCTTATAATTTTTAAAAAAATCAAATTTAGAACTTTAAATATATTACAAAATAACACTTTTATCATGAGCGATATCAGATACTGTTTTGTAGCATTTATATTACAAAACCATATTATAGATGTAGTGGGTTAAAAAGCATTTTGGATTTGTAAAAATATGAAAATAATAGTAACAATGAAGAATAATCAAAGAGGGAGAGATTGATATTCGCTACATATATTTAAAAAAAGATATTTAACAAAATTAAATTAATTATAACAATAAATATCTTTTATTTAAAAAAAAAAGATATACAAAAACAATGTATGATTTAAATTAGAAAATAAAAATATAAGGATGTAATTTATCCATTTGATCAACATGTGCAACAAAAATTCAAGAAACAACAGTAGAAATGAAATTTATTTTTAAAGACAAATTACTTTTTATTTTCCTTCATATATATATATATTCATAAATTTTAGAATAAATAATTAGCACACATTGTGTATCGATATAAATCTTTACTTAGCCTGGTTTAATAAATTGAAATAAACAATATAACATATGCTTATATATTTGTTGCAGTTGTCATTGCTCACTGATAACTCACAAGAAGTGCCAAATGAACTATCGTACAATAGGAGTATCTGCACCCAAATTATAGTGATGATAAATATATAGATATGTTAACTTTATATTATATCACTATATTCATAATATAGCTAATTATTACATCATAATATTATCAATAAACCAAAGAAACAAATGTAAATGTGAATATATAAATTAGATCTAACAATTATATTATTGATTGGTATCTCATATTTAATGGTCACACCCATATTATATTAATATCATGATACATTAAGTAGGAGAAGACAATAGCCAAAATATTAAATTTTAATTATATTAACAATTTATTTACAATTATCTACAAAACAAAAATAATATGAAATTGACTAAATGTTTTTATAATCTATATATCATACTTAGTTGAAATTCATCTATATAATTACTTCTTTCAATGCATTTCTAAACTAATATTAAATGAGAAAAAACAAAACAAAAATAATATAAAATTGACTAAATGTTTTTATAACCTATATATCATACTTAATTGAAGTAATAAGAGAAGAAATTTGTAAATTTTGAAATAGCGTCATTCATTAATTATAATCTAATATTTAAATTCCTAACTTAACTTTTTTTGTATATATAATAAACAAACATACTGACTGCTATGCCAATTTTGACATGATTAATTGAACTATTGATGATCTCATAATAATAAACCCCCGAGGTCTCATAGTCATAGCAATATAAATAACTAACCATATATAATGCAGATAAGCTATCACCTTACTGATATAACTAATCCAACTCATTATTGAAACTAATAAAATATATCTTCATATTTTTAAAAAAATTTAACTAAACTCTTTTTGGGAAGCCTACCTTCTTCAATAGAAATATATTTTGTGCCAATAAATTTCATTATATTTCAATTACAAGTAGTTATAAATACACATTAGTATAATCACATATTACTATAATACATAAAGTGTGTTATATTAATTAGCTAATTTTACAGAAAATATATTCTTATAAATTATTATTATATTATACTAACCAGTGTTTTCCCAACATTTAAAGCATTGTACATAATTATATATAAATATGAGATTACTCAAAACCTATTTACAATTTTATATATATTTAAATAAAAACAATTAAATAGTTTATTACTCATATGATCATATAGAGTTTGCACTGGAAATGACATAAAAAGACTAAGATCTTTAGACCTCACAGTGTTTAATATTAAATTTTTCTTTAAAAAAATTACATTAGTTAAATTGCAATATCAACAAAGAATGACTAATTTTAAATTCCATATTTTTTTTATTATAATGCAAATCTTTTATCATTCCTAAACAATAAATAATAGATAAAAATTATTTTTGTAATAAATGTTTAACTATGCATTAAAGAGAAATAATTGTTTCTTCAACCACAAATGGCGTTTTTAGATTTAACTTGAAATAAAAGCATGGGAAGGGGGAATTCAGAAATTAATTAAATTAATTGCTTATTATAAAAAATAAGAATTGATTTAATTAATTTCTGGATTCCCCCTCCTATGCTTTTATTTAAAGTTAAATCTAAAAACCCAATTCTGGTTGAAGAAACAATTATTTTATTTCTTTTTAGTGCACAGTCAATAAAAGCATTTAATATGAAAATAATTTTTATCTCTTATTTTTAAGTTTTTAGTATTGGCACAATAAATGAAAATGTAAAACTATCATACTTTAAATTGACTGGATACTTAGTTCTGCTATAAGTTAAAATGTATATTCCTTATGTATATATCATATTTAGTATGTGTACATAATATGTCTATATAAGTGATTAAAAATATAAAATATTTTTTTAAGGGAAAAGTGTTAACCTTTTTATTTTGAATGAAAATTTACTTCTTTTTTTTTAAAAAAAAAATGCTTACCAAAACTATATTGATTTTCAACTGTTAAAAAAAAATCTTACTATTCTCTTGTGAATGTTATTTAAAACAAATGAAAGTTATAAGAATTTGTAACAGAGATAAAAAAATTATTGAATATTTTTAATATTTTCCTGCCCTCTATTCCATATCTAACAAACTAGGTGATCTATTGAAAAAATGAATGTCTTGTATGGATTAGGCTTGCATTAATTATTTACATACCAGAATTCAAGCAATTCTATTGAATTTATATAAAACTTCGATTTTAAAATTTCATTCTAATTTTAAAATGATCAAAAGTTAACAAAAAACCTATTTTCCAAAATCAATAAAAGTATTAAAAACAAAAATTGTCATTCTTTGATTTTTTTTAATACTTTCACAATATTATAATTTTTTTTTAAAAAAAAAAAAACATCCAATAAAATTAAATCAAAGTCATCTGTAGTTCAGTTCAAATGCTTTCCTTGTGAATGAACAACTAGTTTGATTTTTTCTTCCTGTTTCTTTGTTATAACCTTGGATTGTTTGATGCAGTGATTGTTTGATAGAGCTCAAAGTCCATGAATAACATCTCCGATCTTCATTCAAACTTCCTATGAACAACTAAACAATGAAGTCATAATTTATTACAATCATGCGATTGATATTTAATGATAACAAAACAAGAAGTTTCTTGACACAATTCCATAATTCAATATCCTATTTCAAAAAAAAATATAATAGCTGGTCAGCTATTTTTAACATTCTCAAACTTGATTAACAATATAACTGCTATCACACTACCACATTTCATTTTATAACTAGCTATAAATAATTTTAGCAGAAATTACTTTCTGAATATTTAGTACTCGCTTGAATATATTACAAAATAAATATATGGTAATGCTGTTACAAAAACTAACATCAATAAAAATATTTTTATTTAAATGTTAATAAAATGCATGTAAATTTTCTACATGCATAAACAAATCTTACCAATAATGTATTAAACATTCATTTAATATACACATATAAATGATGCAGATATGAACAGTACACAACCAAAACCACACATTGGTATGTCATTTTATGTAATAGAATGTTGATGGATAACCTAAGTATCCACATTTTTATGGAATGCAATTCAGATATCCCAAGTTTGGGGAAATAACTTTATATGTATATATGAATTGTTTAATGAGGATGCCAACATCATTTCTCAGATTTGCTCAAACATACTTTGGTATTTTTCTATTACCAACCCATAATTTGCATTCCCTGGTTATCAAATAGTCTTTAGAATAATTTTGTTTATAATGACTATGTATGTTTAAATATAGAATGTATTTTTACAGAAAGTTGCTACTGGTTTAAGATTGTACAAGCATATGAAATGGTGAACATGTGATGTTTTAATACTTTCATCTCAATCCTAGCCGAAGGAAGTTAGGACTATGGTTATTAAAAACCTGAAAACACCAAAATTTATAATGAACTGGGTTCAGATCTGTATGACTATACAAGCAAAAAATCTTGGATGAAAACATGTTTTCCGTTTCGGCTTATAGCTTTATAGTTAACTACAAAGGTAAAAAGTGGCTGCTGGGTGTTGAAAATCCAAAAATCTATGTGCATTGCTCTCAGATCCAAGACTTCTCACTGATAAAAGCTATAAGATAGAAATTAGTCTGGATATATTCGATAAGTAGGCATTAGATAGAGATTTTGATGCAAACTTTCTAGCATCCATTGATTACTATGGCTTGCACTAGATTTCACTATTTTATGGAGAGTTGCTACTGTCCTATGTCTTGATTTATGTCTCAAATCAATGTACACTTCAGAAAAATATCAATACAGAGTATGAATGTTGAAATTACAAGAAAAAAATTCAAAGTTAATAAATTTAAATCAGGACTTTTTGAAATATTTTAGGTTTTATAAAATTTAAATTCTTAATTCATACACTTCATATAAGTTTTGATAAAACTCAAATTTAGTATACTTTTAATGATGAAACATCTTGATAATCTTATATATAAAAGAATTGTTTATTGATAGGGGTCTTTAGAATTTTAAAATCTGTACAGATAAAAATAACAGGATAACTTTACACATGAATTTATGATTTAAATAAAATTGCATTTTATATCTTGTTTGGTATTAAACATCTTGTTACAGGAAATATATTTTTGACAGATCAATTATTTTTCAGACATGATTTGCTAGAAAATAATTACTTTCTTAGGTATTCAAGATTTACTTAGACATTTTTTCAAATTTAACAAAAGGTTATGTTGAAGAGAAAATAATCCAAAGAGTGTACCCTTAGTCAATCATGAGTTTTCTCCATAAATTTAAGATAATAGGAAATGCAAATGAATTATAATACTGACAATGCAATCTACTGTAGTAAGTAGCTATCCTATAGGTGATTCAGATACACTGACCTCTTGAATTCTTTCTACAACTTTTTAACAATGTAACTCTAATGATGACAACTTGAATTGCTTGAATAATCTGATTAATAACCTAGCCAACATTCCTCTTTATATCAGTCTATTTGCTAATCCAATCAATCAATGCTACTTGGCAATCATGCTATTTATCCTAATTAAATAATTATCTGATTTCTTTAATTAATTTTAGTAAACATATCAAATAAATTTTTTAAATTAACATTTAAATTACAAAATTCACTTAAATCTGAATATTTTATTATAGACTTATTAATTTTAATTTAAAAAGAATGGTACTTATGTATTCGTCCTGCAACATAGGACAGATGGTACGCCTTTTCACGTGATAAATATCTAATCTTGCAATCCTGTCAAATAAATCCTGTGATCTCATCCGATCTCGTCCAATAACGGGATAAATTTACACTTTCATTTATTGTCCAGATTTCATTCAGACAAGTTCTTCTCACAAATTGTTTTTTACTTTAGTGCTGATTTATTTTTTTCTAATTTTCTGATTGATATAATTTTTAAAAAACAGTACAAAAAGATGAACATTTTACCCGCTATAGAGATCAATGCGGTCAAATAACAGGCAATGGCGTTGTAACATTTGAGAATGTAATAATAAAATAGACCTTCATAAGAAAATGTGGTTGGAGGATTCCAGAATTCCATTTTTGACAGCAATCCGATTTATTTACAGCTGGGCTCGAAATAAATATCCTTAGAATGGAAGAAAACAGAGCTTGGTTTAGCAAAATCATTGATATTGACAAGAGCCTTTTGCACAAAAAGAAAAAAAACATGAATTCTTCCGGAACAGTGGATGTTTGGTGGCTTATGTAGGCAAACAGACGAGTGTCAATTACCAACTATTTTCGTGTGAATCATACTGGACATCAAAAAAATTAGTCCACCACAATGTCAATGTCAACGATTTTATTAGGGCTTCCAATTTTACATTTTTCTCTGCTAAACCAAGCTCTGTTTTCCCCCATTCTAAGAATATTAATTTGCAAGTCCGGCTGAAAATAAATCAGACCGCTGTCAAAAATGAAATTCTGGAATCCCTCCAACCATGTTCCCTTATGAAGGCCTATTTTATTACTACATCCTCAAATGTTACAATACCATTGCTTGTCCAAAGTGTGGATGTACTCGACTGCATTGATCTCAGTAGCAGGTAAAATGTTCATCATTTTGTATTGTTTTAAAAATTAAAAAAAATTATAGTATTAATCAGAAAATCAGCACTGAAATAAAAAAACACTTGGAGAACTTTTGTTCGAACAATCTTGACAATAAATTAAAGTGTAAATTTATCACCTTATTGGACGAGATCAGATGAGATCGCAAGATTTATTTGATGGAATTGCAAAGTTAGACATTTATCACGAATATGAAAAGGTGTACCATCTCTCCTACATTGCAGAACTAATACGTAATCTACCATTTTTTTAAAATTAAAATTAATAAGACTATAATAAAATATCTAGATTTACCTTAGTAAATTTTACTTATATCACAAATTTATGAAATAAGTTATTCCATTAATTTTATCTTTCTACATTCCTGAAATCATAAAATCTAAAATTTGTTTTTAGCGAGCTTTTCACTTTTTTCCTCATCTTTAAATGTGCTCTCAAAATATATATTTCTCCTTTTCATAATTATTTTACCTCTATCCCTAAATAATCACTTAAAAGATGGCCATATTTATACACATTATAACGGTAGGGTTGAATTTGAAGTCTTACCGTATCTGCGCTACAGGGTGCCACTAGGCTATTTGAACCTGGAAAATTTATAGAGTAAGTAGATACGCACTGTTAAGATCCAAATTTTACATATTACGACCGTCAGCCCTAGTCATTAGCTTGCGGAGCAGCAGAGATAATATATATATAATTTTATTTAAAATATATCTTCAATATGAAAAAATAAAAGCTACTGCCAGTAATAACACACAAAATAAACATTTATTAACGCATATAAATAAATATTTAAAATTGAGGAATAAAATTTATTATTTTAGATTGGTTATTAATTTTTAAATTTAAATTATTTTAAACAGTCCGCACAGATGAATTAATATTTTATTAGTGTCGAATATAAATAGACTACATAGATTGCATTTGAAAGAAAATATTCTATCCCTGATTTAACCTTAGGCCAAAAGTTCAGTCAAACCAACGCTAATCTATCTGATATATGGATGTATTCAATGCAGCATGAATATGACAGCACAATACCATACTGTCAGGAATGCACATCTGAACATCATGGTTATAGAGAAGAAATTGTCTCTCGACCAGTACAGGAATGTTTGCCATCTTACTATCCCATTCCATAGGCTAATAGGATGATCCAAGGAGCAGGAAATATGTCTGCTTCCGATGGTCAGTACGAAATGGGGATTATTTCACCCAAGTGTGGCGTACAACGTGATCCTGCACGTAGTGGATCTTCATACTACATTTACTAATTACACCAATATATCCAATCGATTAACCCAATTTAACTACAAAACAAATAACCTAAGATTAACACTCAATTAATTAATATAACTTTACAAATCTATGCAGCCATTCATGCCTGACTTAAATTTAACAATTATATAATTTAGTCAATAAATATTAATAATAATAAAAAAATGGAAATGATTAAATTAGCAAACTCAAATATATAAAATTAAACATTAATAATTGATTTTGAAATCTTAAAAGTCAGACAAAAGTTCATTTTAAAATTAGGTTTAGTTGATTATTAAAAGCTTGTCAAATCTTGACGAAAGTTTTAATTACTTTAAATTTTACAGTTCATATCTTACAGTAGAAGAGCTCCTGGTTCCTGATGCCAATTCCCGTGAAGTCTTTATTGGAAGACCGGTCTGTTGTTCTGGAGGTGGCCTTAGCTGTTTCAATCCTGGTACTACTTTATTGCAGTACCCATATGATTCAGGGTCTGCAACAGTACCATTCATAATTCAACAGTCATTTCATTTGAAATAAGTGAGAGAGGGTGAAAAGTGCGTCTTATCACCCTTCTCAAAAAAAAATCAAACTGGAATTGTTCTTAATGTGAATATTTTTCTTCTTATACAAATTGTCCGGATTCATTGAACAATGGTTTCCTGTTTCAAATTTTCATTAAAGTCCGAGTGTTGGTTGCTGCTTCTACTGGACATCTAATTTTTTTTTCTCTTATCCATATCTTTCATCTGACTTTTTTATATAAGAGCCCCAATGGCTAGTTTGCTTATTCGTTTAATTAAAAGAATGATCATTTCCATTTTGAGATTACAGGAATTAATTAATATCTGTTTCCATTTTTACTTATGTTACTTTAAAAAAATATTAATCTTTACTCCTTTTTTTTTTATTATTTATAAAAAAAATAGTTCAAATACTTTTTTTTTTGTTTTAAAAAAAAAAATACTTTTAAAGTTTTGCATATGTGCGAATATATATACATACGTTGAACAACTCTTTTTAATTTTAGCTTTTAGTTTTTATTTAAGAAGCTTAAGTTTTTATTTTAATTTTAAATTAATGTAACCATTATAATGATGAAATACAGTAATTTTAAACATTTTATATATATACCCTTTTTTTACTGTGTTTTATCATATCATCAATTCACATATCTACCACATTAAAGCTTAAAGTTTAACACTAGCTTTATCAAAATGATGTAAGGAGACATTTCATTTCAATATATATACTATAGTTAATATGATAAATTGGAAAATATATTAATTGGGAATTATGCATACTTAACAATAAGTATCATCATCATCAACCATTATCAATCCACTGCAGGATGAAGGTCTCTCCAAGTTTAATCCATCTTTTCTGATCTTTAGCTTCTCTTCTCCACATCACCCCTGCACACTTTCTTATTTCATCCATCCATCTCACATGTGGTCTCCTCTCCAAGTTTAATCCATCTTTTCTGATCTTTAGCTTCTCTTCTCCACATCACCCCTGCACACTTTCTTATTTCATCCATCCATCTCACATGTGGTCTCTTTCTGGATCTTTTACAATCTCTTGGAATCCAGTTTAAAATTTCAATTGTCCATCTATTATCATCTCTTCTAGCAATATGTCCAGCCCAACTCCAATCTTTTAATTTTTTCAATGAGGTCAGTAACACCTGTTTGTTCTCTTACCCATACATTGCGTTTTCGATCTCTTCCTGTTACTCCCAACATGCATCTCTCCATACTTCTTTGAGTGGTCTGAAGTCTCTGTATTTCTTCTTTAAGTGTCCAAATCTCAGATCCATAAGTAAGAACTGGTAAAACACATTTGTTAAAAACCTTCTTTTTCAAACACATAGGCATATTTCCTTTTAGTATCAAGTTATTTCTACCAAAAGCACTCCAACCAAATTTAATTCTATTATTAATTTCTTCCATTATGTTTCCATCTGTATTAATAATCTGACCAAGGTATTTGTAACTGTTAACTTCTTCTAATTTATCATAATCAATCTTTATTTTCATATTTTGAGCAAATCGATTAAACATTACTTTAGTCTTTTTAACATTTATCTTAAGTCCTACTTTGCTACTTTCATCTGATAATTCCTGCAACATATCCTGCAGCTCTGAAGCATTATTTGCAAAAACTACATCATCTGCGAAATCTAAATGACTTAAATAATCTCCATTTACTTTCACTCCTTTAGTTTCCCATTTTAATCCACAAAATACTTCTTGCAGCACTGCTGTAAAAAGTTTTGGAGATATGGAGTCACCTTGTCTTATACCTTTCTCAATGTTGACTTTCCCAGTATCATTATGTAATCTAATTGTTGCAGAAAGGAGTTTGCTATTAACTGAAAGGAGACCCTTTGATTCCTCTTGGAGGCTTTAAAGGAACCGAGCAGGGCAAATTCCTAATGTCCACTCCATACGTTCTTGTCGTTGCAGCTGTTATTACTATGTGATTATTCATATAGTATACGAACATGGATGGGCTGCTCACCAACACGCATTAGCCAGCGTGGTGAGTTTATTGGCTTTTTACCTCTTGAGTTTAAGATCGAGAAACACCATGGTCTTTCTTCTCAGTGCCTGATAAGGCAGAATGAATGTTTGTGTAAATGATTTTTTTTTTTCCCAACAATAAGTATAAGATTTGAGAAATAATGATTATATATGATCAATTTATAAAATAATTGCTCTAAAATTTCTTGATTTGATTGTATATTTCTATTGCATATTTTTTATACTAGTTTGAATTTTTTATTAATAAATTTATATTAGTAATATGAGTTTATTTCATTTATCTATCTTTCACTATTATAAATAATAAAAAAAAAGATAATTTTGAAAGAATAATTTAATATAAATTTCAATTTATATTTTCACTAATTTTTTTTTCTTTTTCATAATTCAAATGTAAACATTTTAAGTTCAAGACAAAGATATCTTTTGACTAGAGCTTTTAGTTTGTCTGATAAAGATCATCTTGCTCAAGAAATAGAACTTACAAAAAATATTTTACTTTCTAATGATTACAATAGAAACATTATATGTAAGACTTTACATAGCATTGATGCTAAAGGGAAAAAAAGAGGATAGAATTGACAATTCATCTTATAATAGAGTGGTTTTACCTTATATTAAGGGAGTTACTGATATGATCAGTAGAAGACCATCTTGTTTTAATATAAAGACTACTTTTTCTACTGGCAAGAAAATTGGTGATTTTTTACATAAACCTAAAGACAATTATTTTTGGAACAACAGGAGGTTTATGAAATTTCATGTTTGCAGTGCTCAAAATGCTATGTAGGCTAGTCTAATAGATGAATAAATGCCAGAATTAAGGAACATAGAAATGTTTTTAATCAGAAAATTAACACATCAGTTTTTAGATCCCATTTTTTAGAAATTGGTCACATACCTGATTTTGACAATGTGAAAATACTTGCTAATTTGGAAATATATGATATAAGAACCATGAGAGAGTTAAATGAAATATTAGAGACCTACTGGTTCAAATAGGACTGATGAAGCTCAACATATTCCAGTTATGTGGAAACCTCTTGTTTTATCTCTGTCTTCTAATATTAATTTAAAATTAATAGGTGAAAAAACTGAAAGAAATAAACGTTTTGATAAGCCTCATATTTTAAATGCTAAACTACTTTAAGCTGAATCTCATTTATCATCTCGCTTTCAGTCACGTTACTGTTTGGGATCTGACGATTTTTCTTTCAAAAGTTAACCTTGACAATAGCGGATGCTAGTTCGTCGAAATATCAGTATATAATGGAAAATAATCCACGGTTCAACCCAAAAGAATTTTATCTACATCATTCACCCGTGAAAACATTAAATAAAATATTTTAAGTTCAAATATAAACATTATTTATCATACTTAATATAAGAAAACAGAAATTATTCATACCAGTAAGTCATTAAATCAACCTTACCAGATTTATTGGTAAATATGCATAATTAATGCTAAGTATACATATGTTCCAATTTATCATATTTATGACAACATATATATTACAATCATTTAAGCAATAGAATGTTACAATCAAATGAGCAATAGAACAACCATCGATAATAATCTGCCATAGTCTAATATCTCACATATGTAAATGACATCAAATGATTCATCTTAAAAAAAGAAAAAAAACCTAAGTAAAAGATATATTCAGATTTCCTGAAAATAAGGTTGTTGTTTTTTTTTGTGTGTGTGTGTGTGTGATATTGAAAATTAAGAGAAAACATAGAAGAAAAAAGTAGTAAAAACTGGCAAATAATTTGAAATGAGATAATAGTGGATTAATGCATTTTAATGATTATACTTGTTAAATAATAATGAAGCTAGTGAAAAAATATTAACCAAAAACTTTAAATAAATTTTCAACTAGAGAAAAATATTTTGTAAAGAATAACTGCATATTTGAAAACTAATTATTATATATATTTGTCAGAAATATAATCCCCAAAAAACTTTTTGAAGCTTTAAACACCTAACTAGTGCTGAATATTATGAGTAATTTGAAAATATATAATTGGGGGGGGGGGGAATAGATAAAAAAACGATGCTCCTAAAAATTACTAGAGGTGCTTATTTTTGAATACTACAATGTCAAAAAAAGAAGAAAATCCTATATAAAAGTAACTTATTATTTATGATATAGTCCATTACTCACTATATGTTCAGGAATATAGATTAAGAAATCTTTAGTTCCTAAATTCATCAAACTTACCATTGGGCTAACTTTTTTAGAAGAAACTAATTAATGTATATATAGTAGTATTGAAGCTGCATAGAAATCAATTGAGACTTTTTTTTTTTATCTACAAACATTTCTGTGATCCTGACTTCAAGCAGACATCTGATATTTTTTTAAGTATAACTAAAATAGTTTCATTATTCATTGATTTAATAGATAGTAATGAGTTTTATCTAGAACTAATTTTGTGGACAATTAGATATGCTTCTTTTATGCCTCTGCTAGAGAGAAAATATTAATTTTTATAACAAAAATAGTAAATAGAAAAAAAAATATTTTGAAATATGAGTAAGTATATGCATATTATTTTGAAAATTATAGTTATCTATAATCAAAGTCATATAAATTTACACTTCATATCTTTTTTTAACAAGAAAAACATTTATTAATTCTGCTGAAAAATTATAATAGATCAGGGTCATTCAAGTTCATTTTCTAGCAGAGTAACTCATGATGCTAGAATCTGATTCCAATATTTGTTAAAAATAATAAAGTAGAAATATTTACAATGAAATAGAAACACAAAATTCAAACACAATTTTAATATTGTAGTGATTTGATTTTTTTTTTTTTAAATAAAATTATAAAAGTAAATTAATGAATTTCTGATTTTACAATACTTATACCTGAATATGCTGATTTTACTAAATAAATAGAATCAAATCAAGACATTTTATATGCAATATTATGATTTAAAAAAAGATTTATCAAAAAACTAATGACAGATTCATAAATAATCATTCTTGTCAAAAAATGACATTGTACAAACTTAATGCAATATCATTTAGCAAACAGTAATTAATGTACTGATGCATAATTAAAAAATAATAATTATGATTTATGAAACTTCAAGTGCTCTATTCTGTTCAACATTTCTAAATAAATAGCAATGTTTATTTGAACATATACCTGCCTTTATTGAAATTTTTAGAATTGAAGATATCATTACTACCAACAAAAAATTTAATTAATAGGAGTTTTCTAGGTTTTTATCATCTTCTATACACAGAAACTTGTTTTTAATTTTACATCAATTATTTCACATAGCACTCACTTAAAAAAAAAAAAAAACTAATATATATATATGTAATAATAAGAAAAAAACTAATGTTAACCTATATATATATTTAATAATTCACAGTAGCATTTAACATGTCTTTAAAACTACTTAAACATAAAAAATAAACTTAAATAAATATTATACAGCTTATCTTTTTAAAAACTTTTAACTATTAATCAATCAAAGACTTTTTTGATATAACAATAAAAGATGTGTTTACAATTATTTTGCAAACATTTGCACTTTCTTTTTTCCTTAACATAAAAAATAAAAATAACAACTATTTCATTGAAAACTAATGTACTTAATTCTAGATAAGTGACCTTTTTTAAAAAAATTTTTTTTTATATAAACTCCAATGTATAATATGCAAAAAAAAATGTGCTAAAAATTAATTTTATATATATATAACCAATACTTTAGAGAATTAAATTATGTGATCCATCATCTCAGTGAAACAAATTTAAACTTTGAAATCAAATTTTATAATAATGTTTGAAACAAAATCCCAGAAAATAACCCCTAACATTTAATTTTATTCTTATATATAATCATAATACAGATAATCTTAAATTATTTATTATTTACATATATTAAAAATAGAGTTTTCATTTCTTATTCAGTTAGTTAATAGTAAAAATAAAAAAAATGGCTTTATAAATTTTTCAAGAGATTAAAAATTGTATATGTTAATATTTAGAAAATATGTATCATTTATATACAACATATACATAGATTCAGTTTACTGTTATAATGCAATTCCTATATGACAACTATAAATTAATAATATACAATACGCTATTATTTTGCAGAAACTACAATTATATAAAATTAGTATAATTATTCTACTTTAGTGGGGGGTTTTTAAGCAATTATTTTAGATATACAGTCATCATCATCATTTTCACCCATTATCAATCCACTGCAGAATAAAGATCTCTCTTAAGTTCAATCCATCTTCTCCAATCTCTAGCCTCTCTTCTCCATATCACATCAGCACACTTTATTTCATTCATCCATCTCATATGTGGTCTACTTCTAGGTCTTTTACAATCTTTTGTAATCCTGTTTAAAATATACAGTATTATGCACTATCTTTCACAAAAATAAATTAGTTTGTATACAGATTTACAAACAAAAATCAAAGAAAAAAATCAATAATAAATATTTATAAATTAATAAACATAATTGCAAGAAGATGCAATTTTTTTTAATATCTAACTTAATCACAGTTTGATTTTTAAATTCCACAAAGTCCTGAAATTGGAGATTTTGGATTAATCAAAATCAAGCTATGGCTATAGTAGAGATTTCTATTGAACATAAAAGTGGCATCAAGCAATTTTCAATGAATAGTTGAAATGATGTAGAAAAAAATAAACAGAAAATAGGCAGACAGAACTGGAAAATTAATCATAAATACTTCAACTAACACATGGAGAGATGCTTATACTTTATTTTTTATATAAATAAATATATATGGAAAATAAAAAATTGGCAATACATGATGATATAAATTGCTGTGTTGTGCTAATGCTAAATATAATTTCCTTCAGTAACTAATATTTGGTTAATTATTCTAATCATATGCCACTCAAACAATGAATAGTAACAACTTCAAATAATCTTTAAGCATTATCTTTTGATAAATGCATTTTTTTTTCTACAGCTGCACTTGTCCAACTTCATAAATAGTTAAAACATTATTTCATTATTGACTTTTACTTAACTACAATTTATTTTTTCATGTTTATTTGTTAACATATAAATGATAATTATTAAAGATCTCATCAATCTTTTTTATTTATATATTACTTTCATCTCTGCATGTACATTACAAGCATAAAACTCCCAAATTATTAAAATATTAAAAATAAATAGCAAAAATAATTTTAAAAGATAAAAAAATCAAAAATCAACTTTAAAGGATTGTTTGAAGAGATAGCAATCTATCCTAATAAGAAGAGGGGAAGATTTAGGAATTAAAAAAATTTGGGATCACTTTCAAGTTAAGAAAAGTAAAAAAAAAAAAATCTTTCTTTAAATAAAAACAAATGAAGTTATCATGCTTAGCTTGACAGTTAACTTCCTGAGCGACTGATTATACAATGCATAAGCAAATATTATATCAATATAAATAACTAGGAGGCTAAAGAGAAATATCTACAATATAAAATATCAAAAGATAAATGATAACTAACCAATAAAATTAAATTATACCAAATTCAGAATTAATTAACCAAAATTTAAGAACATTATTTCACAATCTATGAATTTATATTTTTTAAAATTTTGGTTCCTTTTTTTAATTCTGAATTTGGTGTAATTTGCTTGTTTATAATATGTATATGCTGTTGTATCTGTAAATAGAATTAAGCGTTAGCAATATATTTGCAATATGAATACTAGTTTCTAATGTGAAGTCAGATTTTACAAATACAATTGATTTAAGCATTATAGCCTTCTTCTTTATTTATCTACTTTAGACAGATTGATCCTCTATCATCATTATTATAATATTACTATAATCTATTGCCTATTTTCTTAAATTTGTGAAATTTTCAATTATTCACTTGGATGATATAATAGTAAAAAAGTCATTGATGGATGCTATATAGCAGATAGCCATTATATTGTCTATCAATAATAACCGTATTCATAAGATGTAGTCATTTTCATGTTCCTTATTGGACTACTTTCATGACATCTATTACAAAGACACAGTATTGAAGCATCTTATAATGAATTCACTATGAAATAAATTATACAATCAACTTTTGAATTGTAAATTAAGACAACATAAGTTAACAAGGAATCCCTATTAATACCAACACTAGTAAATTTAAACACCAATGATCAAAAAAAGAACAATTTAAATATAGTTGATATTTGTTTTACTAGAAATGTAATCAACAAAACTCTCCATACAGTAGTGCAACTCAGTGCCAACCAGAGTGGCGCTACTGTATGGAGAGTTTTGCCTGTTTTAATAACAAATAATGTGCTAACATAAGAAATAGTGATCATGAAATGTAATCATCATTAGCAAACATTTCTAAATGAGTATAGTTAGGGGCAAAAAAAGATAAAAAATGAATTTTGAAATGGGTATAAAAATTAATCTGCGAACCACAAATACATCAACAATATATCAGGTATTAGTCCGTTATTTGATATTTCGCAACACTGTTTTTATTCCAATCTTTATAATAAAAATAGGACCTACTTCTTCCACAACAATCACTCAAATTCATCACCAAATAACTTTTTTCTTAGGAAATCTATCACTTATCAAAGTCAATGAATATGTGTCCATACAATGGTAAATTCAATATCATTACTTCTAGAAAGTTGAAAAACATTAATCATAACAGTAGCAACTTTTTTCATAAAGTAATGCCATCCAATGCAAGTTCAAATTATAATCAATGGATTCTAGAAAATTTGTTCATCAAAATCCTTATCCCTGCCTACTCATCCAATATTTCCAGACTAGTTTCTAACTTGGATCTTCATCAGTAGGAAACAGTGGATCTGAGACCATTGCACCTAGATTTTTGGCAGTTATCTTTTTAGTTACCTGAGGTAAAGGATGGCTATTGGAAGTTGCATTAGATCCAAGACCCAAATCTCCTCACTAATAAAGACCACAAGCTAGAAACTAATCCGGGATATTGGATGAATAGGCACAAGATATGGATTTTGTTGCACAAACCTTCATCCATTAATTATTATGGCTTGCACTGAGTGACACTACTGCATAGTAAGTTACTAATGTTTTAATAGCTTGTATAAGCATAAGAAATGAGCATATTAATCATAATCTGTCTTATAAAAATATTACTGAATAATCTTAAATAAATATTTTTCAGTACTTTAATAAATGTCCATATTTCACTTCCATAAATAAATTTTTAAAAAAATCATTTAGTTGATGAGATTATGGGACACCCATCTGCTTTCAAATATTCCACAAATATTTATAATTACTAAATCAAATATCTTGATTAAATTAATAAAACAAATAGGATATCATATTTCTGTCTGTGACATTTTTCTTGGATTTGCCTGTAAACAAACTATATTTATAATGTTTCTTGATTTTCTCAAATAAGTTCTAATAACCATTCATTTATTACCAGAAGCAACATATTTAACAAATTTCTTGAATATATTTTTGTTGTAGTGAACAAGATATTTCATAAAATTTATCATACTCTTTTCTATCTCTTTAATTTTGATAAATTGAACAGTAAGAGATAAAATAATACAATTCAATATATTCAAAAAAATTCCATTTTTTAAAAAATAATAATACATATCATTACTAAATATGAGAACTATTCCAGGGATCCCATCAGAATTTGTAGCCATGTTATTTTTAAGAATACAAAGAACTATTTACTCATTAACTATCTAAAGGCATTTCTTCCATATCTCCAAATCATAATTCTAATAGTTTTACTAAAACTAGCCTGTTATTTTCAGTTTATAGTTAATCTTACTATGTATTAACCATCAAAAACCTTTTTTTTTTTTTTTACAAATATTTTGATTAGCTCAATTATAACAATATGACAATACAACCAACTCATCTTTATATTTGAATATTATCAAATGGCAATAATTAAAAATGTTCATAATCTAAATCGATTAAATTACTTTTCTAATTAATAAAATTGTAGTGATTCAAAAAATATTATAACATTTAACAACAAAACAGGTTTAAATTTGTAAGGAAAAAAATTATTTAAAGCTGAGCGTTTTCAATACTGAAGTTGAGATCTAGATTTAAAGTTACTTTTGAATATTAAATAATAGATTATCATACAAGTATTATTTTTAAAAACATTTTATTTAAATGAACAAGGTGATTTTCTCATTTGGCTAATCCTATTATATATACTCTATTTTGAAATATATAGGTTGGTCTATTTGATTATTTTATTCATAATTTTGCTAAACAATAAAATTAATATTTAACAAATAATACTCAGCCTTCTTAAATAAATAAATAGCTTTTTTTTTAAAAAAAAAAAATTTTCTTTATCCATCTCAGACAGCTTTTAATTTTGACATTCTCTCATTCCTTTATCAAAGTCTGGACTTGAACTTTCAAATCATTTGATATATTGGAACATCTCTACTGGACATATCCATCCCTAAGATCTATTGTTCCTTTACAGATATCTGAAAAGACATCCCATAAGATTTTTTGGAAACCGTCCATGCAAGTTTACCAAAACAGCTAGTATGATTTTTAGAAACATCTTCCACACTACTGTAAAAATCTTTAAATTTATACATAAGCTAAGATAATGAAATTATGATAATTATACCTACACTTTGGTTTTACATTTAATACATATCCATTCCTTATTTTCCTGAGTATCATCACTTAGTTCTAATGAAGTCCTTCTTCCATCATCTGGATAATCCCTCTCACTAATCTACTTGCATTTAATTCTATAGTGATATACTTTATGGCTTTCTAAGACACTTTTTTTTTTTTTTTTTTACAAACTGCCTTTGTCATACTTTTAAATTTTTTATTAGGGACACAAATTTTCTGCTTAACTTACTCAAATCTTTAATATTTATATCATCTTTATTTTTTATTACAATTTTTATTTGATGATTAAGTTGTGAATAATCTCTAAGATGATACAGGCTGAATTCTATTCTCTCAGCCGACAAAGCCTTTTCTAACCCATAGTCATACATTTGGGGCCAATTTTTCAATACTTCTTTTTGGATCTGGTTGTTCTGTCATTTTTTTTCATGATCAATTTACCCATATTGTATTTTATCAATGACCAATTCCAATAATCTCATTTTGATCTATCATTTTTCCTTTTCTTGCATTGCTATCCTAAAACTCTGCACTTTTCTTTCCTTCACTTCTTAATTTAAACTTCTCTTAAAGAAAATAAAGAAATAAAATTTCTATCATCTTAACTTCAGCACTTTCTAAAAAAAATCTTTTCAATCTTCTTAACTTATTTTGCAATACTAGCAGTTTTCTAATTCATCTAAACTAAAAAAAAAAAAAAAAACACTGTCCTCATCATAATCAAAGACAGAAAATAATGCTATTCAATTCACATTTCCTATATTCTTACCTATAAGTTAGATATTATTTATTATCTTTCTCTCTTAACTTGCCAGATGAACCTTTGTGTGCCTACTAGACCTATATTCTGTTATGAATGTCATTTTCTAGAGAACAATTTTCTCAAAAATAATAATTCCTTTATACATAAAGTGTGATATTATTTATTATAATTCTTTCTTGTTTGAATCAAAACTTAGATTTTACAATCATACACACACAAACACATATTAATTTTTTTTTCATTAAAATTTTTTCTAAACTTACCTTGGATTTTCATAATATTTAAAAGAATTATTTTTTTCATTATAAAAAAATATATATATTTCTTAATTAATTGGCTAAATGAAACAAATCCAATACAATACACATTAATAAATTCAATAAATTAAATATGAAAAAAATAAACTGGAGTAAATATCAATAGAAACAATAAATATCTGTCTTTTGATGCCATAATTATTTTCAGGAAGATTGTAATCTATAGGCAAATTATTCTTGATGATTCAGAAGCAGTAGCTTAACCAAAAATGCATATCTAGCATTTCAATTCAGATATTTTATATTTTAAAAACTAGTTTATTTTACAATATAAAATAATTAATACATATCTAGTAAAAAATTTGTTTCATATTTAAAATCAAATTATAACATTTTATATTAAGAAAAAACTAACAAATTTGCTGGTTATTTTTCTTTTAGTATGACTTTCAATGTTAAGTACTTAAATGTATTATTACATAGAAAACAGGTATTCAACGATGATTTGCAATTATGAACCCACATTTCATTTAAGACATAGTGGATCCATGAATTATATAATCCAATAGTAAACTCTCCATATAATGCCACTCAGTGCAAGTCTTACACGTAAAATCTTTATCTAGTACCAACTGATCCAACATCCCCAGAAGTTTCTAGCTAGTGGCTTTCATCAGTGAGGAGTCTTGGATCTGAAAGCACTGCACCTAGATTTTAGGATCTAATATGATATTTTAGTGGTTTTATACCAATCCTGACCATAGGACAGTAATCGTTTTTAAAAAATCAAAGATACTAAAATGTATAAAAACTGAATTGGATTTAGATCTATACGACTATTAGCTTGGATTAAAAACATTGTGTTTTCATCTTGGGCTCATAGTTTTATAATTAACTAAATAGGTAAAAGGCAGTTTCTGGAGGATTGCATTAGATCCTAAGATCTAGGTGAAGTACTCTCAGATCCAAGACTTCATTGATAAAAGTCACGAACTACTCTGAGGGTATTGGATGAGTAAGCACTAGATAGAGATTTTGTATACAAACATTCTTGCATCCATTGATTACTAAGTCTTGCACTGGTTGACATTATTGTATGGAGAGTTTGCTACCTTTTAACAACTCATTTTAATAGAATATATAATCCCTAAGGCCACATTATAAATCTTAATTTTTTGGTATTTTAAATCTTTATATTGCTTCCACAAATATTCATATTTACAATAAATATGTAGTTTAAAAATATCCCAGATATGTATAAATATGGATGACATGAAAAAAAAAAAGTACAAAAAAAAAAAGATAACTTGTAAAATAAAGATTCCTCAAGTTTTTAATTAAAGTTATAAATTAAATAAAAAATTGCTGTATTCATAGAGGGTCTCTACCCAGCTGTGATAGCATAATGTTAAAATAAAAGACAACTTTTATATTTCAGCTAATTTATTAAGCTGAATTGCCAATAATAAAAATAACATTTTGTTAAGTTTTGATATTGTTGCTTTTTACTAGTGTATCAGTAAAGGAAGCTATTGATGTTTTGAAAAATATTCAAATGTCTGATTTTGTTGCAAGTTTAATTAAACACTATTTATTAAATACATTTTTTGTTTTGGTGGTACAGATGTATAAACAAACATCATGTTTAGCTATGGGCCGGCAATTTCTCCAGTAATGGCTTCTATTTTTATGGAGAACATGAAAAAATTTTTTTTGATATTAGCAGTTAAAAAACAATCTGTATGGCTGAGGAATGTTGATGATACCTTATGTTATTTGGCCTCATGGTAAGCATACTCCTGATGAATTTTTAATTTTCTTATATTCTTTTCACAAGATCAAATTTACTATGGAAGTAGAAAATAATAATCCACTTCCATTCTTAGATGTTTTAATTGAAAGAAAGAATGGTTATCTATCCCATGATATATATAGAAAACAAACACACACTGGGAGACATCTACATTTTTTTCTCATCACCATCCAGCACAATTATTTTCAGTGGCAAAGATGTTGTTATATAGAACTAAGAGACTTTCTGATGACAACCATTTTCACCAAGATACCTATGCTATTAAAAAAAAAGCTTCATAGTGGTTTTGATCACAGGATTATTAATAGGACTTTTTGATATAAAAAGAAAAAAGATTTTGATACTTCAAAAAATTAAGACTGTTCTGCCATATATAAAGGGAGTAACTAATAAAATTGGTAATGCTTTAAAGAAAAATAATGTCCACACAATTTATAGTACATTTAAAAAAATTAATGAAGTACTTCCACACCCTAAAGATAAAATTCCTTTGGAGTGTCATGTTGTATATGAAATTCCATATAGGTTCTTTACATTCATACATTGGCTAGACCAATCATAGAATAAATATAAGAACCCATTTTGGCAGTTAGATAAAAATCTAATTCATCAACTATTTATTCACACATTAAATTAACTAAGCATGACATCAATTTTAATAAGACACATATTCTGGCAAAAATTGAACAATATGACCAGAGAGACTGCTGAGGGAAGGTATAGAGATTTTTGAAAGGCCTAAGAGCATAAATGAAATATGAATTAAAGAAAATTAATAATATTTAGAAAAAGCTATTGGAAGATAAAATATCTTTTAAAACTTCTCAATCAATAGAATTTGAGAGTAAGGGGAAAATAAATGAAAAAAATAGTGATTTAAAATTTCACCATTCACAAGCTGTGAGGAAAATACTTGTTATTGTATTGAAACATCAGCTATTTAGCTATTATATTTTTATTACATGGTAACTCCCAAATAATACTATGAATTCATCATTTATCTGTGAGAATATTAAATTTAAAATAATATATGTATATATGAAATAATATTAACAAAAATAACTATTTCTTCCTGTAACAATTTGGGATAACTACAAACAGCGAACTTGCTATTATTATTTACAGTTCATTAATAAT